>OU898278.1:54995150-55508188 GCA_918026665.1 Diabrotica balteata | reverse complement strand
GTCACAATTGGCAAGGGTTTTAAAAACTTTTCCCCAAACATTTCTAATTTGTGAGTATTGGTTCCATAAGAAGTTGGAAATATTGATTTTTTTATTGTTTGAAAATAAATCGGGACTTTTGGTTATGAACATTCATTCTGTGCGATTTTTATTATTTGTTGTTAATGCATTTGTGAGGTAAGAATATCAAAGAATTAATATATTTTAATAATTATTTTAATTACTATAAGGTTTTAGAACTAACTGAACCTGGAATATTGAAGCTGGCAATAGAATAAGACAAGGAGATTCCCAAAATCATCTAATATTCAGCCCGATTTTGGATGGAATAATAAAAAAAAAATAAGAACTAAAAAAGGATACCAAATGGGAGAGAACCAGCTTAAAATAATCAGATGACGCAAAACTACTTTCTCAGAGTAAAGATTATTTACAATGTATGCTTCACTAATTTAATATAACTGCCAGAAAATTTAACATGTTAATTTCCCGAAAAAGACAAAAATGCGTGGTTATAACAGCAAATTTTCTAAGATGTAAATTGGAGCTGGAAGGCCAGATAATAGAACAAGTGATGAAGTTTAAATATGTAGGCATTACATTCATTAGCAGAGATGAAAACACTTAGAAAAATTGATGGTAAGACACAATGGGGCAGAGATGCAAGTAAGTAAGAAATAGAAGAGTAGAATGGAACGAATATATAAGCCGAATGACAACAAATAATAGAGTAGTAAACAAAGCAAGAGTTGGTTCCCCAATAGAAAGACGATCGGTAGGAAGGCTACGTAAACGGTGGAATGATAATGCACTGGAGGTACATTTAAAACCAGATAGAGTCATGTCTACATAAACAAAGATAAAAAAGTATCTGAAAATCTGCTGGTACAAATCAGAGGTCTGAGTACATAGAACTCCTGCATATATGTCAACAGGAAATTTCGTTAAATGTACTGCTCGATGTTATGATACTGTTAACGCTGATGTTGAAGCTTGTCTTGACAATGTAATCACTTTTAAGGACTGTTTCCAAATAAGTGATGGGAACGCTCTTCGTGGTTTTATCCATGCTGCTTAATGGTCTTTTTCCTACATGCTGGCAAGGAATTAAAAATACAATTCTCATATGGGAAGATGCCTAAAAAGATGCCTATTCGAAAAAACTTTCGCCTCATTTAATATTTCGGGAAGTATTCTCGCATGAACAAAATTCTAGTGAACCTACTGAGTTATTTGTTTCTCATATTCGAGCTTTGCTTGCACAATTACCGTATTCCCTAACTGAAGAGGTTCGATTGGATATAATTTATGGCTTAAAGGTACGTAAACTACAAAAAAGGCTACAAATAAATAAATTTCAAATCATGAATTAAATAATAAATAATCTTAAATAAATTTCAAAATTTTAAGGAACTTTTAATAGAATATCGAGAAAATGAATCATCCTCGAACGTATTTATGAAGTTCGAATCGTTCTATAATGCCCCTTTGTCCTCTTCTCTCGATCGACGATGACTAATACAATAAAACGTTGAAGTTGTAGAGTAAAAATTCTGATTTATTTAGCTATTACACTGTATGATGTTGGTTAGGTAACTACTTATAATAAACTGCGCTCACATGAGCTCAAATCCCCAATTTATAATATCACAAATAATGTATACCTCATCACAGACGTTATGGCTTTTATCATACTAACAAACTTTGAACTATGAGCTTACAATACAATTTAATCTAGACCGTAATTGCAACAATTGGGAAGTTCAATTGGAAAATATATTATTCGACAATTTATTAACAGGTGAATGTACTTTAATTATTAAAATACTACTCGATATAGTTTTACAATGTCTCAATTATACACGGAGAAACTATAAAAGATTAATAAGGTAATATTAAGATTAATATTAAGATTAATAAATTAATATGATATTAATAAGAGAAGCAGACGACCAATAGAAAATAATCTAAACACATATAAAATATAAAATAATAATAATATAAAAATAATCATAACACTAATTCACTCGGTTTTTGAATTAATATTTCACCCGAGCAGTGCTACCTATAACTTGAATATTTAGAATTTATGATTCTATCTAATTCAAATCTAAGCTCATTAAGTGAAACTGATCTAGGAGGGGCTTTCTTTAACGTTTTACTTAAATTTGGTTGTGATATTGTATGTCTTCGAGGCGCTGGATTAGGTTGGATGCAAGAACCTTGATGCCTTTGTTTTCTGGCTCTCTTCGAGTTTCGAAAATATCTGACTACCTTCCATATAATGACAATCAACATAACAATGAATATAGTGACTAGTCCCGTGGTTAAATGAGGAATCCACTGTTGGTTAGCAATGGTTGTTCCACATGTGTTCGGATATATCTTGGTTAAACTGCTCTGCCTCAAGTACAATATTTGGCAACTCATCTTCCCGAATATCTGTATTATGTCTGGGAATGTTGTTCTGCTTTATGATTGGCCTTTGCATAAGCTCTTTAACGGAACTGACTGGAGTCATTAAATAACTTTCAATTGCTGTTTCCAATCCATTACTGGATGTGAGTAATGTTATGTTTCGAGTCTGAACAACGCATTTTACCTCAACACAGAGGTTATTGCTTCTATCATACTAACAAACTTTAAACTATGAGCTTACAATACAATTTAATCTAGGCCGTAATTGCAACACTTAAGGGATTAAGTGATTAATTTGTGAATGAACATCCTTAAAAGAAGGTTTAGTAACTAACGACTGTGATAGTCGACCAAATTAAGAAAAGGACTCTTGAAAAAGAAAATTTAGACCAAATGTATATTTTGTGAACGTTTTGGCCATATTCAGTCAGAATATGGCCAAAACGTTTACTATACTACTTACTATAGTAGACTAAACAATCGATGATTTCTAATTCTAATGGTTCAGTTAGCATATATGTACCTCCTAGTTGTTTACATACGAATCCTAGCACTGCAAATGTACCTTCTCAACGTTCTTCTACTGTATTTTGTTATGGGTGCAATATGTTACGGTTATGTTTGCACAAATTGTCCCAACTGTAAAATTTCTGTAAATCCTATTACCACAGAAGCAGCCTCTTGTGTAGAGCTTCTTTTAAGAGAAACTAACAATTTGAATAATCGTCCCCTTTTTACCAAAAGTGTCTTAGGTTTGAGTGGTATGTTGATACTGGAGCTAAATATACTATAGCTGAAATTAGCTTTACAAATATTTTTTAAACAATGGTCTCCACTAGGTTTAAGAAAACAAGTTTAATGTTTACTGACGGTGTAAGCAGCACGGTATAAGCTAGTATTTTTGAATGTTTGGTTCTCCTTTTACATAGATCCGTACCTACAACTTTTGTTGAATTTTCTGAGTACGCATCGGTTAAAACTTCTCTTGGGATAGACTTTTTAAAAAATACTGACATTATTATTACGGAACCTAACATCTTCAATGCTTCAATTAATCTTCTTAAACTTACTTTACGACAGAACCAATCTTTGCAGTTAAATACTTGTCAGCGTAGCACTTTACAATGTTTGATAAATCAGTACAATTTTTACAGAATTTTTACGGAACATAATGAACCCACACCATTTGCTGAGTATTGTATTAACTTAACCAGTGATATTCCAATTGATGCGCCTCCTTACAGAACAAGTCAGAAAGCGGAAATACTGAAAAATGAAATCCATGATTCTCAACGAAATAACTGTACCAGAAGGTATCCTTTACCGAGGATGAATGAAGTTCATATGCACTTGGCGCATGTCTTCTCCAGGGGGAGGTAGAAAATGAAAAGCCGATAGAGTATGCAAGTTGCTTACTTACATCGACTGAACGTAACTATAGTACAACAAAGCGAGAAGCTTTAGCTGTAGTATATGTAATTAATAAATTCCGGGGTTACATAGAAAGTTGACCTTTTATTGGTAAAACAGAGCATCAACCACTAAAATGGTTAATGTCACTAAAATCTCCTACTGGCCATCTTGCTAGATGGTCACTGGAAGAGCAAAGTTACGACTTACGAATTTATTGTTCCTAGACGAACGAATTATATCGCCGATATGTTATCAAGGCCTATCTGTGGTCCAGATATGAAAGATATTTGTGACCTCTGTACAGTCGCAATGGATGTATTAATGATAAGCAATAAAAAACGTAGAGATGAACAGTTCACTGACTCACAGCTTAAAATAATTATTTATTGCCTTGAATCTTAAGAACCCGAATTGGTAGACATCGACCGATAGACCATGACCTCTACGTACTGCTTGTATTATTTCGTCCATTATTATATTAAAGAAAAGTGGGCCTAACGAGTCACCCTGTCTGACTCCGCTTTGAACTATTATACACTGTGTGAACATTGCGTACGCTACCGCTTTTTCTATGGTCTTATAGAGATTTTCACTAACGCCCTGCTGTTCTACATTCTCTACGAGATTCTTTGAAGTGAGTCCAGTAGTAGAGAGGATCATTTCTGAGCAGAGGATCAGAATTTACCGAAGGAGAAACAACTTTTAACTAAACCAGATATATAAGGACCCGGATATCGTAATATTTATTAAAATAAGACAGCTGCGTTAGATGGGATATCTAAAAATAATGAAAAATGGCGAAATACCAAACAAAATAAGCAAACAAGTACCAGTAGGAAAAGAGAAAGAGGGAGACCTAAGATGAGATACACAGAACAAATAGAAAATGATATAACAACCTTAATTATAGTAAAAATGGAAAAAAAGCACGAAATAACTTAGAATGGAGCTGTTTCGTCCTGGAACAGACCAAGCAACAAGGGTTATCGAGCCAGTGATAACGATAATAAGCAGATGTCTATCCAAAATACATGTTGCCTTGTGCTTAACAGCTCTGTCGTACTTGGCGTTGTATTTACGATGCAGATCATAATTAACAGGTATCGATACATAAAGACACTATCTGATTATATGATGATATTACGGAAAAAAGCATAATACTAGTCAGATATCATTAAAATTTTTTAGTTATTTTACGACCTTCAGAATTTAAAAAAACTTAAGTTTCATTGCAAAGCAGAAGGAACAACAAATTGTTACATCTAAAATATTTTGCTATAAGCTTAGATTATATCCCAACAACAGTATTATAATGATGAAATGTTTTGTTTTACAGTTCTATGCGAAGAAGTCTCAGTGAAATGCATCCAAGCTGTTCCGAAGACGGAGCAACGTAATACTGACTTGCGTTTTGTTGTAAAAACTGTTTAAAAAGTGTATGATATATATTAAAATAAATAAAACATGTGTGATCTAACGTCTTAATTTATTTCATAAAATGAAGGCTTTTATTCAAAAGTTAGGAACATATATTGATAATGTGAGACAAAATATTGAATTAATAACAATTTCTGAATATTTAATATAATGTCGAAACCTTTATGCGAAATGTCTTATTATATACCTACATCGAAATGAAAAACTGTTCAGAAGACACAAAAACTTTCTGAAGCTTTCTAGAAATTGAAATTTTGTTATGTTTTTGTTGAATAATTTTAACATCATTTCTTTATTTTGTAACAATTATTATAAACTCAAATTAACGTTGGAGCCAATTGTTTCGACTTCGACTAGTGCTAGTCTTCTCAAGTATACCCAAGTTCGTATCAGGATACTATCTAATCATAATTATAGTAAGTACCCTAAAAAATATATAAAATTAAATTTTGTAACACGATTTGGTGTGACAGGATGCTGTCAATAGACTACCTAAGCTCTGACGTCACAATTGGCAAGGGTTTTAAAAACTTTTCCCCAAACATTTCTAATTTGTGAGTATTGGTTCCATAAGAAGTTGGAAATATTGATTTTTTTATTGTTTGAAAAATAAATCGGGACTTTTGGTTATGAACATTCATTCTGTGCGATTTTTATTATTTGTTGTTAATGCATTTGTGAGGTAAGAATATCAAAGAATTAATATATTTTAATAATTATTTTTAATTACTATAAGGTTTTAGAACTAACTGAACCTGGAATATTGAAGCTGGCAATAGAATAAGACAAGGAGATTCCCAAAATCATCTAATATTCAGCCCGATTTTGGATGGAATAATAAAAAAAAAATAAGAACTAAAAAAGGATACCAAATGGGAGAGAACCAGCTTAAAATAATCAGATGACGCAAAACTACTTTCTCAGAGTAAAGATTATTTACAATGTATGCTTCACTAATTTAATATAACTGCCAGAAAATTTAACATGTTAATTTCCCGAAAAAGACAAAATGCGTGGTTATAACAGCAAATTTTCTAAGATGTAAATTGGAGCTGGAAGGCAGATAATAGAACAAGTGATGAAGTTTAAATATGTAGGCATTACATTCATTAGCAGAGATGAAAACACTTAGAAAAATTGATGGTAAGACACTATGGGGCAGGAGATGCAAGTAAGTAAGAAATAGAAGAGTAGAATGGAACGAATATATAAGCCGAATGACAACAAATAATAGAGTAGTAAACAAAGCAAGAGTTGGTTCCCCAATAGAAAGACGATCGGTAGGAAGGCTACGTAAACGGTGGAATGATAATGCACTGGAGGTACATTTAAAACCAGATAGAGTCATGTCTACATAAACAAAGATAAAAAAGTATCTGAAAATATGCTGGTACAAATCAGAGGTCTGAGTACATAGAACTCCTGCATATATGTCAACAGGAAATTTCGTTAAATGTACTGCTCGATGTTATGATACTGTTAACGCTGATGTTGAAGCTTGTCTTGACAATGTAATCACTTTTAAGGACTGTTTCCAAATAAGTGATGGGAACGCTCTTCGTGGTTTATCCATGCTGCTTAATGGTCTTTTTCCTACATGCTGGCAAGGAATTAAAAATACAATTCTCATATGGGAAGATGCCTAAAAAGATGCCTATTCGAAAAAAACTTTCGCCTCATTTAATATTTCGGGAAGTATTCTCGCATGAACAAAATTCTAGTGAACCTACTGAGTTATTTGTTTCTCATATTCGAGCTTTGCTTGCACAATTACCGTATTCCCTAACTGAAGAGGTTCGATTGGATATAATTTATGGCTTAAAGGTACGTAAACTACAAAAAGGCTACAAATAAATAAATTTCAAATCATGAATTAAATAATAAATAATCTTAAATAAATTTCAAAATTTTAAGGAACTTTTAATAGAATATCGAGAAAATGAATCATCCTCGAACGTATTTATGAAGTTCGAATCGTTCTATAATGCCCCTTTGTCCTCTTCTCTCGATCGACGATGACTAATACAATAAAACGTTGAAGTTGTAGAGTAAAAATTCTGATTTTATTTAGCTATTACACTGTATGATGTTGGTTAGGTAACTACTTATAATAAACTGCGCTCACATGAGCTCAAATCCCCAATTTATAATATCACAAATAATGTATACCTCATCACAGACGTTATGGCTTTTATCATACTAACAAACTTTGAACTATGAGCTTACAATACAATTTAATCTAGACCGTAATTGCAACAATTGGGAAGTTCAATTGGAAAATATATTATTCGACAATTTATTAACAGGTGAATGTACTTTAATTATTAAAATACTACTCGATATAGTTTTACAATGTCTCAATTATACACGGAGAAACTATAAAGATTAATTAAGGTAATATTAAGATTATTATTAAGATTAATAAATTAATATGATATTAATAAGAGAAGCAGACGACCAATAGAAAATAATCTAAACACATATAAAATATAAAATAATAATAATATAAAAATAATCATAACACTAATTCACTCGGTTTTTGAATTAATATTTCACCCGAGCAGTGCTACCTATAACTTGAATATTTAGAATTTATGATTCTATCTAATTCAAATCTAAGCTCATTAAGTGAAACTGATCTAGGAGGGGCTTTCTTTAACGTTTTACTTAAATTTGGTTGTGATATTGTATGTCTTCGAGGCGCTGGATGAGGTTGGATGCAAGAACCTTGATGCCTTTGTTTTCTGGCTCTCTTCGAGTTTCGAAAATATCTGACTACCTTCCATATAATGACAATCAACATAACAATGAATATAGTGACTAGTCCCGTGGTTTAAATGAGGAATCCACTGTTGGTTAGCAATGGTGTTCCACATGTGTTCGGATATATCTTGGTTAAACTGCTCTGCCTCAAGTACAATATTTGGCAACTCATCTTCCCGAATATCTGTATTATGTCTGGGAATGTTGTTCTGCTTTATGATTGGCCTTTGCATAAGCTCTTTAACGGAACTGACTGGAGTCATTATAATAACTTTCAATTGCTGTTTCCAATCCATTACTGGATGTGAGTAATGTTATGTTTCGAGTCTGAACAACGCATTTTACCTCAACACAGAGGTTATTGCTTCTATCATACTAACAAACTTTAAAACTATGAGCTTACAATACAATTTAATCTAGGCCGTAATTGCAACACTTAAGGGATTAAGTGATTAATTTGTGAATGAACATCCTTAAAGAAGGTTTAGTAACTAACGACTGTGAATAGTCGACCAAATTAAGAAAAGGACTCTTGAAAAAGAAAATTTAGACCAAAATGTATATTTTGTGAACGTTTGGCCATATTCAGTCAGAATATGGCCAAACGTTTACTATACTACTTACTATAGTAGACTAAACAATCGATGATTTCTAATTCTAATGGTTCAGTTAGCATATATGTACCTCCTAGTTGTTTACATACGAATCCTAGCACTGCAAATGTACCTTCTCAACGTTCTTCTACTGTATTTTGTTATGGGTGCAATATGTTACGGTTATGTTTGCACAAATTGTCCCAACTGTAAAATTTCTGTAAATCCTATTACCACAGAAGCAGCCTCTTGTGTAGAGCTTCTTTTAAGAGAAACTAACAATTTGAATAATCGTCCCCTTTTACCAAAAGTGTCTTAGGTTTGAGTGGTATGTTGATACTGGAGCTAAATATACTATAGCTGAAATTAGCTTTACAAATATTTTTTAAACAATGGTCTCCACTAGGTTTAAGAAAACAAGTTTAATGTTTACTGACGGTGTAAGCAGCACGGTATAAGCTAGTATTTTTGAATGTTTGGTTCTCCTTTTACATAGATCCGTACCTACAACTTTTGTTGAATTTTCTGAGTACGCATCGGTTAAAACTTCTCTTGGGATAGACTTTTTAAAAAATACTGACATTATTATTACGGAACCTAACATCTTCAATGCTTCAATTAATCTTCTTAAACTTACTTTACGACAGAACCAAGCTTTGCAGTTAAATACTTGTCAGCGTAGCACTTTACAATGTTTGATAAATCAGTACAATTTTTACAGAGTTTTTACGGAACATAATGAACCCACACCATTTGCTGAGTATTGTATTAACTTAACCAGTGATATTCCAATTGATGCGCCTCCTTACAGAACAAGTCAGAAAGCGGAATACTGAAAATGAAATCCATGATTCTCAACGAAATAACTGTACCAGAAGGTATCCTTTACCGAGGATGAATGAAGTTCATATGCACTTGGCGCATGTCTTCTCCAGGGGGAGGTAGAAAATGAAAGCCGATAGAGTATGCAAGTTGCTTACTTACATCGACTGAACGTAACTATAGTACAACAAGCGAGAAGCTTTAGCTGTAGTATATGTAATTAATAAATTCCGGGGTTACATAGAAAGTTGACCTTTTATTGGTAAAACAGAGCATCAACCACTAAAATGGTTAATGTCACTAAAATCTCCTACTGGCCATCTTGCTAGATGGTCACTGGAAGAGCAAAGTTACGACTTACGAATTTATTGTTCCTAGACGAACGAATTATATCGCCGATATGTTATCAAGGCCTATCTGTGGTCCAGATATGAAAGATATTTGTGACCTCTGTACAGTCGCAATGGATGTATTAATGATAAGCAATAAAAAACGTAGAGATGAACAGTTCACTGACTCACAGCTTAAAATAATTATTTATTGCCTTGAATCTTAAGAACCCGAATTGGTAGACATCGACCGATGTACCGTTTGCGGATATGTCATGAATCAAGGAGTTAGAACGTAAAAATAAAGATAAAGGTTCAGATTTACATATTAGTTCAAAAGAACCGTACTAAATGGGATGAAGTGTTACCCAGTATTCGTTTTTCCATGAATACAGTAGCTACCGATTAATCCCCGGCATATTTAAACCCGGCGCGTGAGCTACGTATCTCCACAGATCTGCATAATCACTTACGAGCTATTATCGCGAGTGAAACGGTTAACCCTGAGATAACACCTTACTTGTGCAGACATTCTGACACTTTATTAAGTACGTAATAGAATAATGAGTTCCGTCAAGACTCTTTCAAATTCTATGCCGATAAACTTTTTCGCACAACTGTTGTGTTTAATAAAGGACATAAAGTCTTCGTAAAAACTCACATCCTTAGCAAAATTGATTAAGGACTGTCTTATAACTGTACGCTATGTCGCAATATCCCATACATTATTCTTAGCTAACTTTCCTACTGCTAATTCCTACTTCGTACGAGTTAGCAACTCTAAAGCACCCTGATGTATCGATTGCAAAGTACCATGTGTCTGCTCTCCATCCTTTTGTGGAAAATGACTTAAATTCAACTATAACATCTCTTCACAAGTTGCGGAGTAAAGGTCTACTTTCAACCACGTTGCAGAAAGATGTCGCAGGTAAAACGAAAGGCGCTATCCCTAACGACATAAAAAGTCACCGCAGCAATGTAAAAGTTCTGGTATACCTTCAACCACATCCAGCGATCCCAAAAGTACTTCTTTACCTACAAAGAGTGATTGTTTCATTTAGACACCCGAACGTTACAAATATCCGGTTGCTCATGTATGATGCCTGAGATCTGTTCTAAGCCCTCGCCAATAGTTAGTTTTTTTTTGTATCAGGCATACTCTATGTCTCATTCAAAGGTGCAGAATGTAACAAAATTAATATCTGGCATCACTGCCATCCGATAATGTAGGATGGTGTGACCAGATGCTGTCAATTGATATTCAACCATTAGATTGCAAGTTATGAACATAACGTTATTGTAACCTATTTTTAAAAAGTTATTGTTCTTTTCTGTAATTATAGCGCTCATAGTGATGTGCATTTTATTTATTTTTATTACCCTGCTTAGCACAGTTACCAAAAGATAAGAACAAATATTAGAAAAGAAACTAAGACGTATAATAGAATCAACATTGGATGAATCCCAAAATGGTTTTAGACCAAGGTGCCAAGGTCAAATGTATGGGAAAGTCTATAAACAAGATATACGTAACAGAAAATGATAAGCGATTATTCAATCATTACACAAAAAATGTCAACCTGAAGAAGCCATCTCCGATTTACTAAAATAGCTAGACAAAACATCACTAGAGTTCTTATAAACTCAAAACCTCCTACCCCAAACATTAGCCAATTCGAGAGAAAAGCCCTGAAAGAACTTCTTCTTCTTTGTGTGCCGTGCTTGTATTCAAGCGTTGGCTATCGTCATATTGACAAGCTGATGAAATGATTCTCGGTCGGCAGCTAGATGAAACAGTTCCTCGACCGTTCGACCTGTCCATTGTCTAATGTTACGCAGCCAGGACAGTTGTTTTCTTTCGACCTAACGTTTTCCTTCGATTTTGTCCGAATGATTAACCGGAGTAAGCGGTATTTAGATCCTCTCATTATATGACCGAAGTATTGGACCTTTCTCATTTTGATGATAATTCTCGCTCTTTGTGCACGGTCTCTAGCACACGTTCGTTAGATATGTGTGCTGTCCACGGAATTCTGAGCATGCGACGGTAACACCATAACTCAAATGCTTTTCATTTGTTAAGATTTTTTATTTTTGTTGTCCAGGTTTCACATCCATAGAACAAAGTGGACCAGATGTAGCACTTCAATACTCTTAGACGTGTAGTCAACGACATACTTCTACTGCATAATACAGAACCCCAGTTAATAAAGTTTTTCCGTGCGAGTTCTATTCTGATCGAAATTTCCTCGTTACTTTCAACGCTGCAGTTAATCCAGCTACCCAGATATCTAAAGTGTTCCACCCTTTCGAGGATTTGTTATCTAATCTTAGTACTGAGTCTTCGATATTAATTTTTCCGACCACCATCCATTTTGTTTTTTTTTTTGCGTTGATTGTTAAGCCATTTTCAGTGCATTCCTTGTTTACAGCATTCAACAGGGTTTGAAGATCTTCTAGACTCTTTGCCATTATTGCGGTGTCATCGGCGTATCTGATGTTATTAATAATTTCACCACCGATCTTAACACCTTCGCGGCGATTATTTAACGCTATTTCAAAAAACTGGTTCAGTGTAGGCATTAAACAACATCGGTGACATAACACATCCCTGTCTGACAGAACTTCAGTCAAATCAAAATCAAGACATTCTTTCTGCCGATAAAGGAAACACCAATGTCATCCTACACAGTTTCTTGCATTAATAAACTCTCAAATCTCATTAATACTCCAGACTATAAATTCGTGATAATCCAATAACCTATCTAGAGAATATAATACGTAATAATCAAATAGCCTATACTCCAATTCGTAATCCAATAACCTATCTGGAGAAAACAACAAAAGCCATTATCAATAAAACGTCCGTTCTGTTGACGTAAAACAAACTTTAAAACAAATTTCACAGTTGTGAGGTTTTTCTCCAGTGTGCACTCTTAAATGTCTTTTTAAAGTACTGAATGTACAATATTGCTCAAAGCAAATCTCACATTTGTAAAGTCTTTGTTCAGTCACAAGTTTTTTATTTTGATTTAATATTTTTCCTTCAGTGTGCTGACTCATATAATTTCCTTTGTAAGATGAATGTTCAATTAGTGCCTCCATAATTTCCATTTTGCTTTTTTCTTGGATGTAACCGAAAATACAAACTGACTATAATATAACTATGAGTATAAGGGAAAATTATTGTAAAAACAGAGAAATAAAATAATCAAATTAAAGCATAATAAAATTTAAGACAGCAGAATGAATGTAAAAACAAAGAAATATAATAATCAAATTAAAGCGTAGTAAAATTTAAGACAGAAAAAGTGTAGTAAATGATATAAATATGTAAAAATAAAATTAAAAAGTATCTATCGGGCTATATTACATAACGTTTTCGGAATAACTATTGCATCATTACATCAGTGCGATCTGGATGTACTTGTTTCAAACCACTAAGTATGTGGATAAAAACCTTTTAATTGTAGTTTGATTAACTTTGAATAGGAACTGATACATGCAAAGTAGGACTCCACTGAGGGTTGCTAGTCCTTAGACGAAGTGTCTGTAAGGACTTGTTGATAGCAACTCAGTTGTAATAGTCAGCCCACTTTTTTTTAATGTGTATCTCTTCTTCTTCTTCGTGCGACTAGGATTTCTCCTGTTTGTCTGTCTCTTATTCTGTTTCAGTCGTTGTTGACTGTACATTATCTTTCCACCTTTTTGGCGGCCTTCCAACGGGTCTTCTGCTATACGGCTTGTTGTTTTTACAGATGTTCTCTAATCTATCTGGTCTCATTCAGTTCACATGTTCGTTCTAGTTTTTTTTTGTTTGTTTTTATCCACCTGTTAAGATTTTGAATTTTGCATTCTTCGCGTATACTTCTATTGGTTTGTCTGTCTCTTAATGATATGCCCGCTATTGATCTTAATACTTTCATTTCGATATTGTTGATTTGTTGTTTCGTCTTTCTTGTTTCGGTCCTTGTCTCCGCTTCATATGTTAGAATTGGTCTTACTGTTGTCTTGTATACTTTCATTTTGCTTTCCGTGGTCAGATATTTGTTTCTTCATATCGTTTCTCGGAGGCAACCACTTACTCTTGGCCGCTTTGATGCTTGCCTTGTGGTATCTGTTCTTATATCCCCGCCAATAGTGATATCTACTCCTAGGTAATTGAATTTCATTACTTGTTCTAAAATTTTGCCGTCTATTTCTAGTTTGCATCTACGCGGCTCTTTACTGATCACTATAAATTTGGTTTTTTCTACCGATATTCTCACACTAAGTTTGTTTGCTATAATATTGAAGGTGTGGAGCTGCCTTTGAAGGTCATTTTCGTTATCAGCACTAAGTACTGCATCATCGGCATAGCATAGTATCATGATTTTATGCGCTCTCATGTGGTATCCGTGTCGTTTTCTTACTTCGTAAATTATTTGATTCATCACCAATATGACCATATTGAATAACAATGAGCTGAGCAAGTGTCCTTGGCGTATTCCTCCTTTTAGTTATATGCATTTTGTTTCTTCTGTTGGCATTATAACTCTGGTCTTGTTGTTCTTGTTAATTTCATAATTTGTCCTGATTTATCTGATGGTCTATTTGTTCAGCTTATAATAAATTTAAGATGCCATTTCGCTTCACCCCGTCAAAAGCACTTTTTAAATCTACAAAGCACTATGCTGTTTTTCCATATTCAATAGACTTCTCTATTATTTGTCTGATAATAAAAATTGCGTCTATTGTGCTGCGATTCTTCCTGAAGCCTTGTTGTTCATCTGCCATATCCGATTTTATCTTTTATGACTGCCGTTAACAATTTTAGTTTACTATTCATCAGACTAATGCCTCTATAATTTTCAGGATTTCTCGAGTCTCCCCTTTAAGTATCGGTAGCAGGAGATTTTCCTTCTATTCCGCTGGTACTACTCCGGTATTTATTATATCGACGAATAACTTTAGGAGCCATTTGCGTAGTGTTGTTCCTCCATATTTTTGCAGTTCATTGTTTAACTTATCAGGACCAGGTGCTTTTCTGTTTTTTAATTTTTTTATTCGTTCTTGTAGCTCTTCTTCTGATATTAGGACTCTATCGTGGGTTTCGTTAATGATCATTTCTCTGTCCTCTTCTTCTCCTTCTCCATATAATTTCGTGAAATGCTCAGTCCATTGTTCCTCCGTAATGTGATATATCATCTTCCACACCTTTTTCTGGGATCCATAGAGGTCGTATTCCATATATTTGGTAAATTTCCCCCAGTGTTCTTTTTTGATGTTCTCTATTTCTTGGTTTACTCTATTCCTGATGCTCACGTAGTCTTCTGGTACCTACGGTGTCTTCACTCCTTTGTACGTTAGGAAAGCTTGTTTCTTTTCATTTGCTACTGCTTTCACACTTTCGTCGTACCATGAAGTTTTGTATTCTCGTTTATTTCTGTTAACTTTTTTTTTACCTAAAGCTTCTTCGGCTGCTTGTAGGATACATTTTTCAATAGTTTTCCAGGTTTCTTCTATATTCTTTTTAGTCTCTAGGTTATGGCTATTTAGCTTTTTTCTTAGTCTGTTTCTATACAAGTTTTGTGTCCCTTCTTCTTCTAAGCTTTCTATGTTTAACTTTTCTTCTATTTTTGTATTTCGCTTGCCGTGTGTGGTGATTGCTATATTTATTTTTCCTACTACCAGGCCATGGTCGGATCCTACATTGGCGGAAGATAGAGTGCGCACATCTATTATATTCTTGGGGTGTATTTGTCTGTTTGTTATAATGTAGTCAATCATAGAGTTACGTCCTCTTGTGTCTGACCAAGTGATATTCTTCCTTCCATTGGGATTGGTTACCCAATTTCCCAATTGGGGTTGGTGGATGTGAGGAAAAATGCGTATCTCAACAAATTAAATCTAAGCATATGAATTCGAAGAAATCAATAATTTTGTGTTGTAAAGACAATCGTGCACACAGATGTTCCAGAATGACCGTGAAACTTCTATAAGTCACCATTTTAAATCGGATTTGTGGACTGTGCCAGAGTTCTCATTAAAATAGAAATAATGTCCTTGTAAAACAAAGGCCAAGAAGTAAATACCATCTCTACAATGTATCATAAATGATAAGAAAAAATATTCAATATTGCTGGACACCTATTTTAAATGTTTCTATAAAAATGCAAAAAGAAATCTACAAGTTGGGGATGGGCGTTCAGAAAATAAACAAGTAAATATATAAAGGTAAATAAAATATTACAAATTCTTAAACAATACAATGATTATTTCCAAACTGTTAAAAAACTAGACATATTGAAGGGATCCTTTAACAATATTCTGTTTAGATTTTCCTAAACATTGTTTTAGAAGATAAACTAAGGATCTATAAAGAATATCCATCAGATTAGACTTGTTGAAATGGAATGATTCCAAATCAACTGCGTGAAGAAACTGCCTACCATTGTGAAGAGAACTGGATATAAGTTTTTTCGTTTTAATTTTTCATTATTTCTCACCGTTTTACTTTCATAAATAGTTGTAATATTATAACATAAAACAATCACCTTAATTGATTTCCCCCTTTTAAAGTATTCCGTGCAAAAAAATAAAGTTTTGCCAGTACAGTGTTTCCATGTAAACTATTAAAATTATCCTTAAGTTTTGTTGCTGGTCAGACCATTTAAGCATCCAAGCTTTCAATTAACTTTACCTTTGTCAAATGGCATAATTTTACAACATTAACAGACGAAATATGTACAATTGTACCTGCTATATATTTTCTTAAAAAATTTTTATCTAAAGGAAAATATTTGTTAGTTTAAGATAAGATTATTTATTAGTAGCGTAAAATGTTTTATAAGATTAGTAACTAATTAATTGGAAGTAACCTGGTTAGTATCTTGTAAGAACCAAGAGCGTCTGATCCAGAATGGGTGGCTGAAGAAAAGGTCCTCCAAACGGGGGTTGTGGCGTTAGGAATTAGCAACGCAACACACAGAAAAACATGAGGGTAAGGAGAACGAAAATCAACAAGATGAAAAAGCCAAAACACATCCCCGGGTGGAAATCCACACCTCTGATAGCATCGGGTACGGGGGGGGCAATGTTGCTGCGAAGATTTCGGAAGACCTAGTCTCATTAAAGCTCAACCAAAAATCAAAACGAAGAAAAGATTTGAACATTCATATGTGCAACGTGAAATATACAAGAATGGAAAAAAAAAGGCGACGAAAGTGATCAGGGAGCTTAGACAAAGCAACATCGACATACTAGTAACAACAGACATCAAAAAGAAAGGAAATGGAATGGATACAATGAAAGACCATATCCACTGCTGAAGCTGAGTTAATAAAGAACGTACAGCAAAGGCAGGAATGGGAATACTAATCAAAAATAAGTGGAAGAACAGGGTTAGAACATGGGAGCCAATCAACGAGAGAATAATTAAAATGCATTAAAATGAAAAAATATTCGTAAATAATATTTCTTCGACCTGATTTTTATACGATAAAATCCTAACATGGAATCAAGAAGATCTACAGCATTCCATGTAGTTGTTGTAGATTAGGACACTGTTAGGACAAGATATCATTTATGTATACTTTTTGTTTGAAAAATTTTCTTTTTTCTCCTTTGGTTCATTCCAGCTTATGTTGATATGGTAGTAACGATTTTATTATTAATCCAGGACACTATATTGACATCCACATTGTCTATATTGGCTATTTTCTCTACCTCTGCCACGCTTCTTCATTTATTTTTCAGCTGGCATCACAACTCCAGGAACACTGATTAATTATTACTCTTCCAAAGGTAAAATTCCCTCTTTGGTCAGATATATTATAAGAGGTATGCTGGTGAAACCAATTGTCAAAAACCAACTTGTAATATTGATGTTTTGGTATCGAATCTGCTAATTTGACAACCACGTTGCTGCTCATACTAAGATTTGGTGCTCCTAGAGGTATAATATTACTCTGGGAAGCAGCAAACAAATTAAAGTCATAGCTGAATTCCGAAATACCACTCAGCACAAAGTTTTTGAAGCCATTACTGGTGGTTACACTGTTATAGCTGGACTTCAACGCGCTTTTGTCCGTATTATCTGTTCGTCTAGAGCTAAAAATTCTTCTTTCGGGACCATGAGTAGTCGTTCTTTGATTTGGCTCAGAACAGGTCTAATTTTGAATAATCTGTCATGTTCAGGCTGATCATTTTCAGTCATGCCATCATTGTTATTGAAATGCAAGAAACGTTTTATTTCTTCGAATCTGTTACAGCTCATCACATTGCTAACTGCTGGATAGCCAATATTGTCTTGTTTATGGATGTTGAAAATTATCAACATGTAAATAGTAATTCCTATAAATTGTCCTGTTTCATATTTTTTTAATATTAGATGGTTTATCTGGACGTTCTTGCTCTGAGTATAAATTTGATTGATCTGTGATATGCTCTATAATACCAGCAGGAAAGAGAAACTTAAACAATTGGACCGGAATTTCTAATTATTGTAAAATCGAAGAAGGTAAATTTTCAGAACCAGTAAATTTTGTATCATTTTCTGATCTTCTCCGATTTCCTTTTACCCAATTATTTTCTTTCTTTTACATTGTAGTCTTTCAGACAAAGGGCTATCATCATCGTAGGAATCTGAGGATGTGACAGAAATGCCAATTTCCTTGACATTGCTTGGTAAATTTTCACGCTCCTCATTGTCACTATCATTACACAATATCATCTCATTTGTGCCGTTTTCATCGGATAGATCTGATTCTCCACTATTAGTACTATTTGGAATTCTAACTGCATTCATTGTACCATAAAAGAGTTTCAGATCCATATCTACAAAAACAATCAATGAGTCCATAACTTCATAGTGTGCCATATATAGCACAAACTCTTTTTGAGGTTTTCGAGAGAGTTTCAACATTCTTAATTTTTAATATGTACCTAAGCAGATATCTAATATCACAATACAATAAATTTCAATTTTTCTCGCCGTAAAAAACGTTTTACTATGAAAAATAACCTCTAACTTCGAGCACTGTTTCACGTGGTTCAGAATTTCAACAATCATAATCTTGAAATTGCGCACGGCTGCATATCTTGCGTACACTATTAGTAAGTGTCTGATATGGGCTCCCTGCAGCTATGACAAAAATTGAGTTAGAACATTAACCATTTTTTTTTTGTTTGTGCTATTTATGGCACATGATGCGGTAAAGGGTTAAGTCAAAATTTGACGAAATGGACTTATTAGTGCAGATCTACTAAAAATCAAAGTATATATCGCGTTAACAAAGACCTATTACGTTAATAATAATAGTCGCTAAGAGATTGCACCAAGTCACTATATATCTTTGGCGCGAATGTAGATAAATACTTAATATTTTCGTATGAATATACTCGTATAAGTTAGTTACGCCTCAGACTGTGATATGAAATTATGTTATACTTATAAATATATATTTATAAATATCAATTTCTAGTCTATTATTCTGTTGGATACCTACATGATATTTTTGTGTTCTTTATTTTCAGAAGATGGAATTGACCAAGCTGCTAATATGAAAGAAGTGTCACATAATATGAAACTTAGTATACAGTTATAAGCAGTGACGACACTATTATTAATAAATCTAATAATATAAAGCAAATTACTAAGTTTTAAATTGATAAAGGAAGTCCATATCTTTCTTACTCCATGATAAAAATGCAAATAAAGCTAACATAAACGAGACCTTTTAAAATTTTCTTATATGCAGTCACGTGTAATTTTGAAATTCTTGCTCACTTTATTATTTTTTTTTTCGCCAAAAAATAGTGCTCTCTATTAACCTTCTATTAACCTTCTTCGGTCCATGTTTGGACATAAGCCTCCCCAATCCTTTTCCATTCTTCTCTGTCTGTTGCTACAGTCATCACCTAGAGTCCTCGTGCTTCTTGATATCATCTGCCCATCTCATTTGGGGCCTTCCTCTGCTTCGTTTATATTCCCACGGTCTCCAACTTATAAGAATTTTGTTTCATCGGTCTTCTTTTTGTCTTATATTGTGTCCGGCAAATCTCCATTTCAATTTTGCAACTTTTTGTCTAACGTCCCTTACTTTTGTTTTCTCTCTTATCCACTCGTTTCTCTTTTTATCCATTAGTCTTATGTCCAACATTTGTCTTTCCATTGCTCTTTGGGTTTATATGATTTTGTCCATGTTTGCTTTTGTAAATGTCCACGTTTGGGAACCATAAGTAAGAACAGGGAGTACTCTTTGATTGTATACTTTGGTCTTAAGATGCTGTGGATATCTTTTGTTTTTAAGAATGGAGCTTAGTTTGCCAAATGTCGCCCATGCCAGTCTAACTCGTCTCTTATCTCTGCTGTTTGTTCTCTTTGTTAAGTTTTACAATTTGACCATATATATAATCCTGAACTTGTTCTATTTCATCTTGTCCGATTCTCATTATGATGTCTTCATCTGTATTTGTTATGGTTTTGGTCTTGCTGTAATTCATATTAAGGCCTATCTTTCCAGCTTCTACGTACAGTTCTTTCATCATTTCAAATAATTCTTCCTTGTTATCAGTTATCAATACGATATCATAAATTTTTATACCTTTTTCTTCCCATTCTAATCTTTTAAAAGTATCTTCAAGAGCCTGATTGAAAAGCCAATATCACCGAAATATTGTATCACCCTGTCTCAAGTCTCAATTTTATTTTTATTGATTTTGTTCCTTCATATACTTTAATTGTTGTTTTGGCTTGCTTATATATATTGGCTATTAGTTCCGTATATATGTGGTTAATTCTGCTGTTAATCAAAGAACTTTTCACTGGCCAATGTTCGACTGTGTCGAAAGCATTTTCGAGATCTATGAAACGCCATATATAGAGAAATGTGGTATTCATTTGCTCGTTCTATAAGTATTTTTATACTTAGTAAATGGTCATTTGTGCTGAGTCCCTTTCTAAACACCAGCTTGTTCTTTCGACTGGTACCTATCCATCGAATTTTGTCGTCAATCTATTGGTTAAAATTTTTGTTAGGAGTTTATACATTACATTGAGGAATGTTATAGGATGGTAGTTTTTATATCTGCTTTATGCAGTGCCCTGTAACCGGCTTCAATTCTGTCTTAATACGATCAAACGAGAGTTCAACCAAAGAATATAGACGCATATTCTTTGGTTCAATCTCTAACGACATTCGTGCACTAGGCAGCCACTCAAACCTCGACAGTTTACGTAAGTCCACGCACTAAGCAGTCAAGAATCCCTGGCTACAACAGCCACTAGAATGCTGCCCTCAGCCTCTGCACAGGAAGCCTGCAAGCAGCCAAAGCGATTGGGAATTCTGAAATGAATATGGTGGTGGGCTGGTGGTTGCTTTCAGTCTCCGCCACATAATAATTATTAACAATCAGAATGCCCACTCTCCATGGAAAATTAAGTACGCGCATCTCGTTCACGCAGACGTTCCGCCATGTTTTAAAGGGAACCAGTGCTGTTCAGTGAAAATTTATCTGGTGTGCATAGACAAATTAACCCGTTTATTTTTACGCACTACAATAATATGCACTATTTTATTTGTACTTTTAATTGAAGAATAGATTAAATTATTTCAAATGTCCTAAATTATCAATTTCTAAAAATTTAAATTACAGTTCTGTCATAGCTTGTCACAAATTTGTCAATTCGTGTCTATGTTTTCTTCTAAAACATGGCGATCGCGTGCTGAAAAACTTCAAAGGCGGTATCTGAGAGTGGGCATTCTGATTGTTTATTATTCCCCTAGTAACACACGACGTCCTATGGACGTCCAATATACGTCCAGTTTTGGTCCGGACGTCCCTGGACGTAAAAATGGACGTACTATGGACGTACGAAGTGGGACGTACTTTGGGTGGACTAAATATGGACGTTACAATTATGGGATCAAATAGCAAATATTTTAATAAAATAAAAAATTATTTGCGTTAATAAAATAATTAAAAGCGAAAAGGTTAAAATCATGATTAATTAAAAATTGTATAGTTTAACATATCCAAAACATGTTTTTGTTTTTAGGTAAAGTGTAAAAATCTTTTATTTCTAGATAATTAGTTACAATTGTTTTATTATTCTAGTTATCACGATGATATATGTTTGCTATTCTAATTAATAAGTAAAAATATGATTTTTATCAACAAGATGAACCTTGAAATCATTTTTCAAAGATGAACAAGTGGTAGTATATACTCTGGCTGAACAAAATAATGATGATAATGTCATTGTCTGTCATACCTATTTAAACAAATGGCACAGTTTAATTATATTTATATTATTAATGCTTTAATAAATGAAATAAAAGAATTCTATTTAAGCAGTATACAGTGCATTGGTTTTTTGATGCTTGGCTTTGTGTTGTGGTTTGTGGTTATAGTATATTGTTTAAAGGTTTGGTACCACGTGTTAGGTTATACTTCAGAAATTGGTTTTATTTTAAAGGTAAGTGTAATTTTTACTTATTAATTATGTTTAAAAGAAAACGATTTGTTTCTAAGCGTCATCAACAGAGGAAGGTTACGAAAAACGTAGAGAATATTGTTGAAAATATTAATATTTCGATATTCCATCTCCTTCAAACTTTTATTCGGAATCCCTGACTGATCATTCAGTTCAAATAGTTCAGGTTAAATACTTCCGATTTAAACTTTTTATTAACATGTTAAGTACCTAAAATAATGCAAATTCGCACGTGGACGACATTCCGGTGATCCTTTACAAAGCTCTTCTTTCAATGAAACTGAAGAAATGTCTAACATGGTTGTAACGAGAATTCTGGAGAACCTTATCGAGATGTTTTTAATTTTTCTAATAAGTTATTCAACTGGACTTTGTCCTTAATACTAGGTGATTTATTCTTCTTTTTATGATGCCCTATCTAATTAGTGGATGTTAACAACAATTTATGGCATACTCCTCTCGATCTTGTGTGGCTCTAAAAAAGTGCATGTGGCATCGAGGTTTATCCTATCCCTTATTTAGGTGATTTATTAAAAATTCATAAAGAAGTTCCTGACCTTTCTCATTTGAGTTCAAATGATAGAACCCTTCTTGCTTCGCTTCACCCAGAGAACAAATACTTGATCCATATGATTCAAATTTCAATGGTATTTTTATCTTCACAAAAAAACAGTGTTATAGAAATTCGTGTACATTTTGATGGAATCTCACTAAAAAAAAGAGTTTTAGTAGTCAGTCATATCCTATCTTGTTTATATATCCTAAAATTGTAGATTTAATAGGCATTTACCATGGTTATGAGAAACCAAAATTTGCAAATGAATGTTTGATTTTTGTAACAGAGGCTGTTTTTTTATTAGATAGTTTAAGCTAAAATAATTAAGCATGGATGATCAAGTTTGTGGGGTAGTTAGATTACTGTTACATGTTGATTTATATTTTAGGATAATGAGCTTTCCAAAATTGGTGAGGAGACCATAAATGAATTTGTTAGGAGAAGCAATAAGAAGCTGATCTGGAATAAAATTCAAGGAAAAGATAGTTGGCTAGGGAAAAAGCAATATAAAGTTTTTGATGACACACATATAGCTCTGCTTTTAAAAGGTTTGTAACTTATAAACATAAATCAATTTAAGGTGCATTTAAGAATTTACACTATCACTTAAGTGGCCACATACAGCTGATTAAGCATATTGTTAACTGTGTCTTATATGTAATTTAGATGGCAAATTTTACCAAATTCATAAATGTTCAGGTCTGGCTATGAGATTGCTTTAAGAACTACAGCTAGCTTATGAGATAAAGGTTTGTTGTTGGCCATATATTTTATTTATACAGTTATTTATTTTATGTATAAAAGTGTAATTACTACTCATTTGGTCATTAGAAATAAATACCAATGGTTGGGTTGGTATTCTTCTAATTCAGGTGAGATTCATTAAAACTACACACTTGACGTGTGGCCTGTTCTCCTGTACGGAATGGAAGCATGGACGTTAAAGGCCAGTTCCATTAACAAACTTGAAGTGTTTGAAATGTGGTGCCTGCGTCGAATGCTCAGAATATCATGGACGGACAGGGTCAGAAATGAGGAAGTACTCAGAAGAGCAGGCTTACAGGATAGGGAACTTTTTGATTATGTAAAAAGTAAGAAGACTGCATACTTGGGGCACATTATACGAGGAGAACGATACACTTTTCAGCAACTGATACTCGAAGGGAAGATAGAGGGTAGGAGAGGTCTCGGACGTAAAAAAATGTCATGGCTGCGCAATATTCGACAATGGACAGGAATCCACAGCTATGAAATGCTTCGCAATGCTGCTAAAAAACAGAATTATTTAATCCTAGAATATTTAACATCTCACCTGACAAGACGATGTACGGTGGACGCCTACGCAGAAATGCACGGCACCTTAAGAAGAAGAAGACACCACTTGAAATTCGTGTGTTAATTTTACTTATGAATTATGATTTATTCACAAGAAGCAAAGTATAATGAACTAAATCTGAAATTAGTTTTATTCAATTTATGAATGTACATTAATTTTGTTTTCAGATGTTGCTTGGAAAAACTCCAAAACCAGCGTTGCCATGGGGAAGGAAGTTGAAACTTGATAATGAAATATCTGAGGAAATATTTAAAGAGAGGGCAGATAAAATTTAACTTGCATGTTGCATTAGCAAATATGATTAATTTTGTAATGATTAAATTGTGTAGTTCATGGACACAAAGGAACAGTCCAATTTTTGAGACTGTTTTTATATATTAAAAATAAATACCTAAAAATGAATCTACTGTTGAAAGAAAACAGACAAAGTTCCATATTAGGTATTGATCTTTTTCATACTTATGATTTCAACTTTAAAACTCAACAATTGACTTGTCTGCTTTTAATTGCTGACCACACAATTGTAAGGGAAATCAGAATGGGAAGGGATAAGGGAAGTTGAATGGTTCTGTTTTTAAGAACCACAATTTCAACAATTTTGTCAATTTCTTTAGCAGTATTCACAATCCTTCTTTCTCTTGTGTAGACAAGTGTAGTCAAAGATCCCATATCAGTAACAGCCATATTCACTCTTTTAACTGTTAAAATTTGTGACGCATGCTTACAGTGTCTTAATACCAATAAAGGTCTTGGTCCAGACATAATATCTTAACTTATTTTTAGGGAATTGTGCATTCTTTTTATGTAGGCATCTATGGCTTATTTTTTATAAATCTCTGACTGAGGGTCACTTTTCATCACAATTTATTTATTGATTTTATTCTTAACTCATTGATTCCTAATTATCGTTCCATTATAATTCTTTCTGCTATTCCTAAAATTGTCGAGGCTTTACTGACTGATTTTTTTGACAGTAAATTTGAAGAATTAGCTTCATACTGGTCAGGGTGGTTTACTTACTGTCTAGTCGTTCAACTTCAACTAATTTACACTAATTATGTTATAATTGCATTAAAAACCATTTTTATGTTGATTAGATTTGTACTGACTCATCTACAAGCATCGACTGTTCTTGTAAATTGTGTAGACCATATTCTTATTCTGATATGATCAATTTCTTGAATCTGGATTCTCTTATCAAAAGTGTTTTAATTCTTTTACCTTTTAATCTTTATTTTTCAACTTGTTTATAAAATAACCAATCTACTGAATTGCTTCAGCTAGTTTGTTTTCATATTCCTTCCCATTCACTGTGTCAGAATTTACATTTCCATGTTCCTTACCACAGAACTAATTATGTTTCACACATAGAGATGGTCTAAAACTTTCATATCAATAGCTTTAGGTAGTACTATTTGAAGCACTTAAATGCTAAATGAAACTTATTATAAAATGTGTACTTATTTATTTTATTCATGTATATTTTATTTTATCTGTAATTTTGTCTATATTTCTATAATGTTGCATTTTTGTATAATTTTGACAGTGAATTTGTTCCATTTGTTAATAATAAATAAATATATGTAATAATAAATGTTAGTTCCTTTAAACATTTATGTTTTATTACACAAAATTATTTTATATTTCTATAATGTTGCATTTTTGCATAATTTTGACAGTGAATTTGTCCCGTTTGTTAATAATAAATAAATATAAATAAATGTAATACTAAATAATGTAAGCTTCTTTAAACATTTAAGTTTTATTTCCCAAAATACATTCTTAATATGCACAGGATAACACCACTTTTAGTACTTTATGCAATGGCGTTGACGTCTAATTTACATCCTGAGCGCTAAAATAGATGTCCGAAAATATCACAAAAGTCCGTCAAGTAAGTTCTCTGGACGTATTATGGACATCCGATTAAGGTCCAATTAACGTCCCGGTACGTCCATTTTACGTCCGCTCGGGACGTAAAATGGACGTCCATAGGACGTTTGGCGCAGCGACATTCGGACCAATATAGGACGTAAAACGGACGTAAATAGGACCAAAGCGGACGTTCGAGGGACGTCCCTAAAGTCCGCGAGGGACGTACTATGGACGTCCACTGGACGTACATGTGCTATTAGGGTCTGTGGTCCTCCGCACACTTGTCGTATCAGTTAGAGCTATTTCCAACGTTTTTACAGTCTCCGCGCACTTGTGTCTACCATCTTCAAACATTTTTAAAATAAATTTTGCCACCGAAAAATCTTCTGAAGAATACAGTGATGGGAAAGCATTATCAATATTATGTGCGAAGGCAATTTATCAGCGTTTTTTATTTTGCGTTTTTTACTAGAATAACGTGTAACGATGCGATCGTTACCTGCCATAGCTACTAATTTGCGCCACAAACTAGGCAACCAATAATACCTTTTTATATATATATATCGATTTACAATAAAATCGATGATGGTCAATCGTGATACTAAATAGTATCATGATGGTCACTGCTCATTTTAGAATTAGAACCAAACTTCAAGAAGGGAAGTTGATAATTTTATTACGGCAGGCAGGATCTTAGGGAAAACTAGAAGACAATTTAAGTTATTTTTTTATTTTGGTTTGGGAAATGTAAGGAATTTTGGTTCTGTTAGTTACAAGAAATTATTTAGTTTGGTGAAATTTTTAAGAAGTCGTATTGTTTTATGGAAGAAAATCCCTAGAAAGATTCTGGTAAGTTTTTTTTTAAACACCTACATCTTCTATTTAAATTTTCCAGTTCCCTATCATTTAAATCTTCTCACTTTGCTAGACATATCCAAAAATCGTTATCATTTTTATATATACATATATAAGTAAATTCCAGTGTGGAAATATTAAATATTTATGCCAAGGTCACTTAATGACAACTATATTTTAGTTTTTTGTTACTAAAAACAAAAACTGTATGAAGTACAAGAACATTGAATAAAAAAAGGTTTTCATTCTCTTGTAGCCTGTAAGTCACACCTTGAAGTATTGGACATACCTTTTTGTTTTTGGATTTGGGGAAGAAATAAATTTTAATTTTTGGGGAAGTACTTGGTATACTTTTCCAAAGTCAATTTTCCAAGTGGCGGCTTTTGAGCTTCTTTGATGCAAATGCCGACCATTGGCGTGGAAATTAAGAAAAGGGATCAGTTCATCAAACGCATATTTCAAGAAAAATCATAATTTTTATTAATTTTTACATAATTATATTCAGGAAAATTTTTTTTACAGAACAATTTTTTAAACAAATTCAAAATATCACCTTTTGTGCTCCAAAAAATATTTTTTAGGTTTTTGGGTGACTCTAAATAAGATCTATGTCATTTTTCTCAAAAGTTAATAGTTTTGGAGATATAGGCGATTTAAAATCCGAAAAATGCGATACCTAATATGCATTTTCGAGGCTTGAAAAATATGTAAATGAGTATTTTTGAGATTCAAGAGTATTTAAAACTAAAGTCTCGACATTGATTTTGGTGAGAAATTGGGGTAATATTTTCCGTAGCAGAAAAAGGAGATCTTTTGAATTTGAATTGTTTCCGGCAAAAATGTCCGGCACCCTTCAACCTTCGATTTGTTTAAACGCGGTATTTTTGAATAGGAATCTTCAAAGGACAGAATCAGTTTTTTTTTTTCAAATGTGAGCGGGCTCACAACATCTAATAAATAACAAATTAATTCTTTCAAATTAAAGCTTGTTAATTTTAGTGATTTATAAGAATATTGGACTTATTATTTAGTTTTTACATAAACCATAATATTTTTTTACAATTATCTGTAAATAATGGTTCATTCTGTCAGAAAATTTTAAAAGATTGTCTATCCAGCAAGGACAGAAAATCTCAAAATATTGTCTGTCCAGCAAGGACCACGAGGAGGTATGAGCCTTCCTTGCCAGGAAAGGAAAGGGTTAGGTATGTTAGTAAGAATATAAAGTTAGTTTTTTTTTTCATTTTGTTTTTATTATTTTTTTTTTTTTTTGTTTTTATATTTTTTTTTGTTTTTTGTTTTTTTTTGTTCTGACTCTATACAGTGTGTCGCATTTAAGATGAAGATACCCCTATATTTCGGCTATTAGAATAAATACCAATTTGAAATTTTGCACAGTCATACAGGTTGTCAATTCACATTTTTTAAGATAATCAACTGAAATTTAATTTTTAAACACGGCCTACTGTTAATGCACAAACAGGGTGAATCTTCAATATTTTGCTTCGAGTTAGAGATATCGGAAAAAGTTATTTGGAAAAGATGTTCCAAATATTATTATAACCCCACATAACAAAGTTTTATGTCAAAATTCGCACTTTTACTTTTTTCAATAATTGAAGAGCTTATTTCCAGTGTCTTAAATCCAAAATTTCGATTTTTTTAATTTTCTTTTTTTAAACTTTATAGATTTCTTCAAGTCTAAAATAAAGTTATATGTACCAAAACAACTTCTTATTTGCCATTTAAAAGTGCATATGAAAATTGTAAAATTGTATAATTTGTATGTTAAATTTGTATGAAAATCTGTAATTTCATGGATTTCATTATATGGATTTAAGACACTTTGGAAATAAGCTCTTCAATTGTAGTCAGGATTCTAAAACGGACAGTTGGCTGTCCCGAGATGCATCTTTAGACAGCCAATTGTAGATTTAGGATCGAGATTACAAATAATACTGAAAAACTAAAATTGCGAATTTTGTCATGAATTTTGGAATGTGCGGTTACAATAAGTGGAATAACTTTTCCAAATAAGTTTTTCCGATTTCTCTAACGCGAAGCAAAATATCGAAAATTTACCCTGTTTGTGGATTCGCAGTAAGCCGCGTTTTAAAATTTAAATTTCAGATAACTAACTATCTTAAAAATATGTGCACTATCAACATGTATGACTGCAAAATTTCTAATCTGTATGTATTTTGATAGCTGATATATAGAGGTGTCTTCATCTTAAATGCGACACACTGTATAATAATGAATACTAGTGTTCAAGATGCATCGCGATAGCTGTAAAGAAATTAATTAGAAGGACTAAAAAGAATCGTCAGAGTCTTCTGAAGTCGAATCGTTCCCAGGTTGTATAACTATTGGTGCTATTGCCGGTAAAACAGGATATTCATTTTCTATTTTTACAACATGAGCTTCGCAACTTTTCCACACATCGCTATTAATGCCACTAATTACTTCTCGAATATTCTCAATGGCCACTGCGCTTAATGTTGGTGACTGATTATATTTTCGCAATCGTTTTTTTACGGTACCCCAAACCATTTCAATTGGATTAAAAATGCAATAGTATGGAGGTAATCGCAAAAGAGTATGGCCGTGCCTGCTGCAAATGGTGTCAATAACGTATTCGTTTTTGAAATTCCGACTTTTGATCATTCTAATTAATTCTTTTTTTACTGGAATCTTTTTTAGGAACAGTGATATTTTTAAGTTCCATAAATTTTAAAATTTCGTCCTTTTTCGTGTTATTATTAGGTATTTTATTTAATATGCGGGAATGATACGACGCATTATCCATAACAATCACTGAATTCGGCGGAATATTGGGCAAGAGTTGTTCAACAAACCACTTTTCAAATAAATCGGCTGTCATATCTTCGTGATAATCGGCAGAAGACTTTGTTATATTTTTGGCCGACAATAGCAATGCATTAGATACAAAACCATCTTTGCTTCCGGCATGAAGAATAATAACACGTTTTCCTCGTGAACAGGGTGTATTTAATGCACACTTGTTTGTGTTGTCAACCCAGCCGTACTTGACAACATCATGCGTATCGAACCAGGTTTCATCTAAATAGATTATGTTTCTGTTTGAATTACGATACTGTTTTATTTTACTCAAATACTCTCGTCGAAGTTCAACAATACGCCGAGATTCCATTATTACCATTCGATTATCTAATTTCTTATATTTAAATCCACAACTTATCAAAATCTCGCGCAGTGTTTCCAAAGATGTATAATTATATTCAGGGAAATCTCTCAATTTTTCACGAATCAGTTCTAAAGTAGGCACTCTATTTTCTTTGTAAAAATTGTAAACTGTTCGCTGAATAACGTCTTTTGCAGCAGTGTCAATCCTACCCAATTTTTTATTTGGTCGCTTTCGTTTTAAGGAATGATCTGTAACAATGCCTAATTTAATAATTGTATATATCGTCTTATACCCGATTTTTGTTAATACATGAATTCTCGAAACAATTGCATTATCAGCCATCAAAATATTTTCTTTTTTCAAACACTCATACATATTTAAAACTATTCTTTGGGATTGTACGTGCAAATCTTTATTTTTTAATTCGGGGCTGTCATTAACATAATTGTCATTATCTATTGATAACACAGAAGTTGATGCATCTTGATCATTCGTATCAAATGGTCTCCAAAATGCCATCCTAGAAAAATATAATATTACTTACCTTATTATCCGCCTCTGATAGCTGCTTGCAAAATGAACTATTTAGGGTGTCATATAGCCAGACAAACAGGTGTTCCATCAAGATTTATTGCGATGCGCTTCGCTGTTGCCAAGTTTAAAATTATTGAATGTAACTTTAATACCATAATTAATATATCTGCAATTTTTCATGTTTCCAGGTAAGGTATAAAATCAATAAAATTTGGAAAAAAATAATACAATTCTTGAAACCGTTTTTCAGAACTTGGATTCTTAAAAGTTGTCTGATTTCTTAAAAGTCGATCATTATATCTATAAGAGTATTACCGCTAAATTCACCAACATGGCAACGTCGATATAGACCGAACATCGAAATCACCTCGAAATTCTGTCCAGACTACAATGTTGCCGATATTCGAAAATTACTTAGAGTATAAGTTATATATACAAAGTTCACAGTTGCTTTAATTCATTAGTGAAGAGTCCATGGAAATATTAGTACCTAGTTAATTAATTTATATAGATATATTTTTTGAGAATATGTTCATATTATTTTTTAAGAGTGTCGTTCGTTGACTAGCAATTGAATAATAACGAATAGAGAATAGAGAATATTTTTTAAATATAACCTTAGGAATTTTAGGAAATATGTCTGACAACCTTGATTTGAAAGGCGGTCTCTTTGAAATCAGAGTGAGGCATATTTATGTTGGAAAATTATTAGTGGATGTACTATATCTGGGGAAGAATTGGGCTTTAAGTTGGGGAAGAAGAGGATATTATTATTTGCCCATTTTCCTGGTTTGTCTGCCAGGCTGCTCCCACGAACAGGCTGAGCCATTCCAGAGACCACCCTCTAGCTGGACATCAGGCAGCTGAGGAAGGAAACTCCTTCGCAGCAACCCATCTCATAGGGTTTATTAAGTAAAATTCATGTAACATTTAATATAATAATTAAATTTTTTTTATGTAACAATATACTTATATCCTTGGATATAATTATTTTAAACTATTAATATTATTTTATAATTTATGTATTTAGATATTTTATATTGGTCGTCTGGTTCTTCATAGTAGTGGCCAATATGTTTAATCGCAAATTATTCTATTAGAAATATGACTTGTGATAGGAATATGGGTATTTTGTATACTAACAGTAGTGATATAGCTAGGGGGAATATTAATAATGAGCATAGCAGTAGTAATGAAGGTAGGGAAAAATTAAATATTAGTATTAAAAATAAAAATAGTAATAAAATAAATAACGGATATAATGTTAATACAAAAACCAGGGAGCATGAAATCAACGAACACACCAATAATGGAGAAGAAGAATATAGTAATAAGGAAATACATCATAACAAGACAAATCATATAGGAATAGCGACATGGAATGTGACATCTCTGACCGGCAAGGAAATAGAAGCTACGGAAGAAATGGAAAAAATGAAAGTACAAATAATGGGAATAAGCGAGACAAAAAAGATAGGGAAAGGACACATCAATATAAATGAGAAATATAGTCTATATTATTCCGGAGTACCACAGGGTCACAGAGCAAAAGAAGGAGTCGGTATAATAGTGAATAAAATAATAGAATCAAGAATAACAAACTACGAAGCAGTATCATCTAGAATAATCACAGCCCAAATAGAACTAAAAGACAAGATAGGAATAATACAAATATACGGACCAACAGAAGGAAATGAAGAAGAGATAATGATAGAATTCTACAACGAACTCCAAAACGCATTTGACAAATTAAGAGAGACAAGAGAAAAAATAATAATCTTAGGCGATTGGAATTCAAGAGTAGGTAAAGACATTAACAGGGGATTAGGATGCATTGGACAATATGGAGAAGACACATTAAATAGAAATGGAATTAAAATGCTGGAATTCTGCCAAACCAATGACCTGATAATAGGAAACACATTCAGTGAACAAACCATTAACGACAAATATACATTTGTGGCTGAAGAGAGAAATGCGAAAAGCTTAATAGACTATATAGTCTATACGAGAAACCTAGAACAAAATATAAAAACCATCTTAACGGAAAAGGAACCGGAACTGTCTACACAACATAGAATGGTCACTGCAAAACTGGAGGATGAAAAAATAGAGGAAGTGGAAAGAAAAGAGTATAAGAAAGTAAATGTAAACAAACTAAAGATAGAAAGTGTGCGAGAATTGTACACGGAGGAAACTAACAAAAGACTGAGACAAATAGAGGGCCAAAAAGAAACATGGACAATGGAAGAAAGATGGAATACTTACAGTGAAGTATTAAAGACAACAGCAACTGAAGTGTGTGGAATAAAAAAATATAATAAACAATTGAAAAGGACAAGATGGTGGAATAAAGAAGTGAAGACAGAAATAAAAAAGAAGAAAATAGCATGGAAAAAATACATTGAAACGGGATTAGAAGAAGATAAAGAAAAATACTATAGGCAGAGACGATTGGTAAAAAAGACAGTCACACAAGCAAAAGCAAAAACATGGAAAGAATTTGGAGAAGAACTTCAGGAAGAATATATAACAAATAATAGAAACTTTTGGACAACAATACGACACATAAGGCAAGGAGGACGAAAGGAAATAAACGCAGTAAGAGATACTTCAAACCAAATACAAATAAGCCCAGAACAAGTAGCTAGGGTATGGAAAGAATATTATGAGAAAAAATTTGATACCGAAGTAATAAATGAAGACAATATAAACAATGAAGGCGAAGAAAACACAGAGCTAGAGCAAATAAGTAGAGAAGAAGTAATAGAAGGATTATCAAATATAAAAATAGGCAAGGCAGGTGGAGACGATGAAATTGAACCGGAAATGGTAAAATACATGGGAGAAGAAGGAATAAACTGGCTATGGAAAATATATAAAGAGGCGTGGGAAAAACAAACAATACCTAAAGACTGGCAGAAGAATATCATCGTGCCAATATACAAAAAAGGAGAACATGTAAACTGCGACAACTATAGAGCAATATGTCTGTCATCGGTATGTTTTAAAATATATACGAAAATAATAGAGAAGAGACTGAGACAAGAAGTAGAAATGGTATTGGGAGAAGAACAAACGGCATTTAGACCGGGAAGACAGACAAATGACAACATATATATCATTAGAAACCTAATAGAAAGAAGCATAGATACGGGCGAAAAACTAGTATTAGCATTCATAGACCTAAGAGCAGCATTTGACACGATAGAAAGACATATTATAGGGAAATGCTTGAGAAAAATAAATGTACCTAATGCATTGATAAAAATTATAGAAAGTACTTACAAAGAGGTAAAAGGAAGGGTACAAATAACAGGGGAAAGATCGGAAGCATTTAATTGGAAGAGAGGTATTAAACAAGGAGATAGTCTCAGCCCTTTGCTATTCATAATAGTAATGAACGAATTGTTAAGAAACACTAGAATCAGAACCAATCAACTACAGACAATAATAGGTTACCACAGATTACAACCGGTAACAATAGAGTCCTTAATGTATGCAGACGACATAGTACTAATAGCAGATTCCGAGAATAAAATGCAGAAACTAATGGATATATGGGTAGAACAAATAGAAGAACTAAAAATGGAGATAAACGAGAAAAAAAGTAAGATAATGATAATCAGCGGCAATGGAGATCAGGAAGATAATCAAATAAAGATAAAATGTAAAAACTCAGAATTGGAAATAGTATCAACTTACGAATACCTGGGAAGTATAATAACTAATGATGGAAAAATAGACTGGGAAATAACAAATAGAGCAAAGAAATCAAACAAGTTATACTATGCGTTAGCCCCAATAATGGGAAAAAGAGAACTTACACGAGAAACAAGAATAAAAATATATAACACAATAGTGATACCGACTGTGCTCTATGCAAGTGAAAACTGGACAATTATGGAAAAACATAAGAGCAGGATAAACGCAATGGAGATGAGACATCTAAGAAGGATAGTTGGAAAGACAAAATGGGATAGATTAAGCAACGAGACTATTAGGAAAATGGCCAACCAGGAACCGATAATGAACAAAATAGCAAAGAGACAAATGAACTGGTATGGGCATCTGACGAGGATGCAATCCAATAGAATAACAAAAAAAGTTTATGAAGCAAAAAATATCGGAAAAAGAAAAAGAGGCAGACCAAGAAAAAAATGGATACAGCAAGTAGTAGAGGCGGGAAAATTTAAACAAAAATCACTCGAGGAATTGAAAATAATGGCAGGAAACAGAAAAGAATGGAAGAGGTGGGTAAATGGAAATTAAAATAGCTAGCCCAAATCCGACACCCTGATAGGGTAAAAGGAAGGGGAGAAAGAAAGAAAGAAAGAAAGTGTATTGACATGTAGCCTAGGTTGACAATTTTTCTCAGAGCTGCGAAAATCATCTGCAGATCATTTTCGTAACCTTTATTGCTTCGATTTCCCTTTCTGCTAGAGTGTCTTAAATTTTCTTGGTGTCTCTGCCTCCTTGCAATCCTCTTAATACCAATCTTTTAAACTTTTCGTCATCGATAGGGAAGGCACCCATTAGATTTTGTGCTTTTCCCTCATTGTATAAAAATAGAATTTCTAAGCTTTTTGTTTTTATTTTATGTTTTTTGGAAGCATAGCTTTCTTTCTCAGATCGCAGAGGTGTGAAAAAAATAAAACCTAGCGTAAGGACAGAATCGAATCGATTGGAATATAATGGAATCGAATCACTTTAACATCTTCATTTTTTTTTCCTTTATTGTATTTTTTTCCTTTACAAGTAGTAGTATTTTTTGTATTAGTTTTCGATTTTATCTGCTTAGTATTCGTTGTATACAATGTGAAAGTCAAATTCGATTGATGAAACTGGTACATGTAGACTCGAGTATATTTGTCAACTGTGTGCGGACATATTATGTAATATATATTAAATCCTGTGTTTAGTAATAAAATATTGGTACAAATGTTATTGTTAATATATTAATTAATACCTATGTATAGTTAGAATATAATGTATAATTACCACGAAATAATAAATCGGCCTGAAATTGAGCATACAAAATAGAAATAAAAAAGCAAATTCATTTTACTTTTATATTAACTTCATTACTGAAAATAAAATACAAAACATCTTATGATTACTAGTCGTTAAATATGGTCGCTTTGTAAGTAAGCGAGAATTCTTTGAAAATCTTAAAAGATTGAAATAAATAGAAAATACCTTGAGCAAAATAAAATAACAGGAGACACAAGCTTTGTATATGGAATGCTTTCATATCATATATATTTTAAACAATAAAATAATAAAAATATGGAGCAAAATTGTATTGTGGAAATTCGCATTTTCTGTATATAATGTACAAACTACTAAGACAAAACTGCAAACAAAAAACCGGTAACAGCTACTTTTGTTAAAATAAATAACTAAGATACATGACTAAGATAAATACGTATATATATATATATATATATATATATATATATATATATATATATATATTATATATATATATTATATATATATATAAGAATGAACTTAAATGACGATTAAAGAAATAATTTATAAGTTATATAGTAGAGAATACTATAAAAGGTATTTATATGAGGGCATCCTTAAGAAATTACCATAAGAATTTGTTTAAAAAGTTTTTATTTTGCAATGTATTTGGTTATTTTAATAATTGTGATATTATAAATACATATGTGTATGCCATATATAGAGGCAACCAAAGATACAATGAAGTAAGTTTGGTTGTTGGAACTTTTGTGAATAAGAGTGATAGGGAACAGAAAGTGGACATTTGATTACATTTGAATAATAATTAAAATAGTTTTATTTATTAATTTAAGATGCTTAATTTATATATAAGTTTACATTCTGATCTGAAAAACCTAAATTTTAATAAAATTTTCGATAGAAAAGTAAAGAATTATCTAGAGGTTTAAAATAAGACGTCAATAGAAAGAATTTAACCTCTTTTCGTAGGAGAATATTCGCGAACATCTATGAAATAGAAGAATTCGAACATATTTTCTTTCAAAATATTCGTGAACATGGAAATGATATAAATACGCTGTGATTTGGAGAATAAGTGACCAGTATTCGGTAGTCAGTATTCAGTATAGTTTTGGAGAGTATTGTCACAGTAATGTAGATAGAAGACTATTGTAGTATTGGAGAATATTGGAGTAAAAGGTCAAGATTAAAAATTATATTATTTATATCAAGATTTAAAAACAAATAAAAATTATATTTATATGGAGATTGGAAATTGGAAAAGAAAAAAAGATTATTAAAAAGAAGAATAAACAAGAAAGCAATAAAGATGGAAGAATAATTTACCTATTTACAAATGCTATTAAGAAGAAAAATATTTTAAAATGGTGGAAGCTGATAATTGAAACATTGTGGTCTATTTGGCAAAGCGATTTCATAAAAAGAAGGATAACCAGAGGCTGATAACGAAGACATTGAGTGGTGATTAAAATCTTTATTTGGAAAACAATTTCATTTAGGCATTCAGTGACAGAAAGGTACCAAATTTTGTTAATATAATTTAATTATTGTAATAAGAATTTCATTTTAAAGATAGGTTGTTTTAAATTTATATTGTCTATATTGGATATATATGTGTGTTTCATAATAATTATAATAAAGATAATTTCAAAAAGTGCTTAAAAACTAATTCCTTGAGAACCGCGACAAAAAACCCGCGAAAAAAATGAAGAAAAATTCAAAAGACTTAACTATTTAACATATCTACTTAAAGAACAATGTTTTTATATGTAAATTGCATTTTTATCAAGTATGTACATTTAACAGTGTAAATTCGTCTCCATAAAATCCTCCATATACACAAACATTTTATCTCCTATTATCTTTCAGTATTAAGCCGAACTTTCTTTTTCTATGTAAAAAATGGAAGCTTGAATATTAAGTACACTTAGTAGTTAGAGTCATCCTAGAAGGGTATGACTTTTGTAACACATATCCAACGTTCTCACTTGTATTTATTCTTTGGTTTTCAGGTACATTTCTTCGCAGCGGTTTAGATGATAGACCTTGGTTGCATAACTCAACGACTTCTGTTATGTCTTTACCTCTCGTTTCGGGAAGGTAGAATCTAAAAAATAATACCTTACGTCAAATAGTATGGAAATATGAAGAAGATTAGAGATTAACAATATTTTAAAATAAATAATTAATTTGACAAATACCTAACGTATTTTAGAAATATTTTTATTATATATATATATATATATATATATATATATATATATATATATATATATATACATATACAGTATAGGTAAAAGTTTATGGTCAGTATGGACCTTACGTGAGATGGAGGAGAAAAACCTGTTTAAAAAGAAAAAGGTATATTAGGTCCACTCTTTATATCACCCAAAATGCATTAGTGGAAATAATAATGAAAGGGGAAGTTCAACGCTGCCAAACTTATTGGTTTTATTTTACCTGTTGTCTTTTTAGCATTTGACCAATGTTCTAAGATAATCAAATTTGGGCGAATTGGATTTAAATAGCAGCTTATTGTTTTTTTATTGGGAATATGTCACAATTTTATTTTATAATAAGTGTAATTTAACATTTTAATTTCCATTTCGGAAATGTTTTATTTAAATAAACTTTATTAATGTTTCGTATTTTAAATACTATTTCCGAATTTAAAATTTAAACATCAAAACAAGCTTATTTTAAAGTCACATTGTGCCTCATTTACAATAAAAATAATAAACTGCATCATGAGGCTACAATAAAAAAGCTTCATACAAAATTATTTGGCGAAGTCGCGACTCGCGTTGTCAAAGTTGACGTTTTATCGTTAACGCAAATGAACCGAGTTTCATAAACAAGTAACTAGTTGATTGTTTAACAGTAGTTAAGTGAAAGAAACTAATGAGGGATATATTTATTATAACTTGAAAAATAAACTAAACAATATAAATAGTAAATCGTACTTACATTTACATTACACGTTATTAGTAAATCGCCAATCCTCTAAATTGACATTTAAAAACATAAGTGTTTCTACTTTACTTCATGTTAAACGTGTTCTTCTTTTATTTAAAATTAAACCAGATTTTGAACATGTTGTAAATGTGTTTACATTTAAATATTTTATGAATATAGTGGTTAAGTGAGAATATACATGGCGATGATTTTTCCACCATTGTAATGGACTCTCGATACAGGTGTAGATTTAGATGAGTCATGTCCAATTAATTGATCAAAAATACACCACGGACTTAAGTCACCTTTATCGGTTTCTTTTTCTTGTTGATTTTCAATAGTACAATCTTCTTGTTCTTTAATTATACAAAAAAATTATACAAGTAACCAGCTTCTTAACTCTCTCTTTTGTTTTAAGCTTAATTTTTATCAGAAAATGAATGCACTTTAAATCGTGAATCCATAAATGTACATAATGACAATGTGCCACTGTGTTATATCCCTCTAAATCTTTTTGCTAAACCCGATATTAGTCATTGTACTACGTCGAATACTATGGATGTACGGTTACCGTTTTCTAAAATAACAATCACTGAACTACCCTTCAAGTATTTTTGGCCACTCATTGTACTTGTTATTTCTTTAAAAATGCGTAAAATTTGGAAAAGTTGAGAACAAATAATCCAGTCTTCATTATTTAGATTTGGTCTAAGTCTAAGTCTGTATTAACTGTCTGTATTAACTAATACCAATGTGGAACGAATTGCCTCTTCTAACTCGATCATTCTTTTTAACATGTAATAGGTAAAGTTCTACCTAGTTTCCACGTCTTGGATTGGCCGTTTGGGACATTTGTTATGTTGTAATTGATACTTTAACAGCATTTTGACGATAAGGTACTTTTTTTGAAATTTTGCTGAAATGTCGAAAAAAAAAGACTATTTATTTTATCTATTTGTACACGACAGCATTTAAGTGAGTCCTTCACCAATAAATTTAACGTATGAGCAAAACAATTTAACTGTTTTCATTCCAAAACATCTTTAATCGCTTTGACCATATTTGAGGCATTATCAGCTACTGCAAAATTTACTTTTCGTTTTAGACTCCACTGATTAATAATTTCTCTAATTTCAAAAGCGATGTTTTCTGAATTATGGTTTCCAGAAAAATGACAGCAGCCTAATAAAACCATTTTAAATTCTAAATTTTCGTAACAATAAAACACTGAAAACTTTGTTTTCAAACTTCCACAAAATTTATTTTATATATTATCACTACAGCTGTATCGGCTGATTGCCTTTCTCAAGTGATCTATTTTGGCTTGGGTTTACAAATTTATAGTCTCTAATGAAATAGGTTGAGGAGGGGAGAACTGTTTGTCTCAAGTTGGTCATTCAGAATTATATCTGTGTTTTTTAATTGTTGATTTCCATAGATTCTAACAAAGATAGCTTAAGAAAATCAACAAATTAAAACACACAGATATAATTCTGAATGACCAACTTGAGACAAACAGTTCTCCCCTCCTCAACCTATTTCATTAGAGACTATAAATTTGTAAACCCAAGCCAAAATAGATCATTTGAGAAAGGCAATCAGCCGAAACAGCTGTAGTGATAATATTTAAAATAAATTTTGTGGAAGTTTGAAAACAAAGTTTTCAGTGTTTTATTGTTACATAAAATGAATTTCCATCAAGTAACGGTCGAATCCATCAATTATCTAAATTTTCGGTTAAATAATGTCCTGTTAATGCGATGTAACTCTCAGTTACGCCAGCCTTGCTCAGTTTTGATATAACATTCCTGAAGTAATGAACCTGACAAAGTTTTTCCTCTTGGAGGTTTATATCTAGGAATCCACCCTGCAAACTTTTTAAAAGCTCGTTCTTCAACTATGGAAAACGGATCAAACGAGTCTTTGCATAGGTTTAGTAAATCCATATCCATTTGTTTCTTTTGTTCTAAACTAATATTTTTATCAATGGAAGTATCCATCACCTTTTGACGCTTGGGTGGCGGTGGCAGTATGTAAGTACTTGTAGCAGTAGGTAAGTAAAAGTCGAAACGGACAGAAATCAGTTAGGAGAAGTTTCAATCATTGCAATATTCAGAAAGTGGACCATAAAAGCTGCATCTTCTACAAATGTGCATTTTTGAAAATAAAATTACTATTCTTATACTAGGTCAATAATTTTGAGTAAGAAACAGAATTCTTAATTGAATATTTAAAATAAATAAATCCTTTGACGAACTATCAATGAAGATTTGAAATCGAAAATGCAGGTCAATCGAAATGAAATCTTCATTATTCAAATACTATATGTATTTCACGTCACCGATAGCCCGAGTGTCCACTGTCCCAAAAGAATCGCATGTTATTTTTGGTTTTGTAGTAGTCTCTCAGATCAACTAATCGTCCTTGTCGACGTAAAGTGTTCTTTGCTCCTCAGTTTACGTCTACACAAAACGTAGTTTTTTTTTAATCAACCATCAACTAGTTGGCTTACCAGTGAGAAACCGTAGATTCGTAAATGACAAATAATGATTTAAAATGCAGGAATTTTTTTGATAAAAAAGAAGGTAAAAAAAACAAAAGAAAGAGTTGAGAAGCTGATTACTTCTATAAAAAAAAAGAAAAAGAAGATAATACTATTGAAAATCAACCAGTACAAGAAAAATAAACTGATAAAGATGACTTAAGTCCATTGTGTATTTTTGATGAATTAATTGGACATGACTCATCTAAACATACACCTGTATCGAGAGATGTAAAAGAAGTCGGAATGAATTTGTCTGATGATATATTACCCACAAAAATTTCGAACGGAGATTGGAACTGTCCATTACAGTGGTGGAAAAACCATCGCCATGTATATCTTAACTTAACCACTATATTCATAAAATATTGCAGTATTGTAACAAAATCTGTTCCTTGTGAACACATGTTCAAAATCTGGTTTAATCTTAAATAAAGGAAGACCACGGTTAACAAGAGAAGTGGAAAAACTTGTTTTTAAATGTCAATTTAAATAATTCGCGATTGAATAATATTGTGTAATGTAAATGTAAGTACTATTTACTATTTGTATTGTTTAATTTATTTTTCAAGTTATAATAAATAAGTTAGTAAAAACGCTAATAGAAAAGTGTACAGAGTATAACAAGCCTATCTTTCTTATATTCGTAGATTATGAAAAGCGTTCGATACTATAGATCATCAAAATGCTTCAAGCATTGCTGAGTGCCGCATTGACTCCCGATATATTGCCTTGATTAAAAGTATTACGAATGTCAGCTCGTGTCCGCCTTCATGAAGATACCAAGAAGTTTCGAATAGAACGTGGAATTAGACAGGGTGATACTATCTCCCCTAAATTGTTTACAGCTGTTCTTGAATATATGTTTAATCAAATGGAACGAGAGGATAATATGGGAATTAATATAAATGGTGAAGATCTGAACTACCTAAGATTGCCGATGACATCGTTTTAATATCTGATAGAGTTGATAAAACTACAAAAATGCTGCACACGCTCTATAAAGTGTCAAAAACAATTGGTCTTAAAATTAACACCTCAAAAACAAAATTTATGACCAACCTTGTAGTCAGCGCTAAAATTCTGATTGAGAGACATAGCATCGACCAAGTAATAGCTTACAAATATCTAGGGCATGAGATTCGCCTAGGCCGAGATAATCAGACAACTGAAATAAAAAGAAGGATAGGTCTCACATGGGCTGCGTTTGGTATGGTTCTTACATATGGTGCAGAAACATTGACTCTGACAAAAAGAATAATAGATAAAATAAGAGTTACACAACGCGCTATGGAAACATCAATATTAGGTATTACCATCAGAGATAAAGTACCAAACCTAAAAATAAGAAGAAGAACAGGAGTCACAGATGCAGTTGAAAAAATAGCCAGGGCTAAATGGGCTTGGGCCGGACATGTTGCCAGATTAACGGATGACAGATGGACCAAAAAGATTCTGGAATGGCGACCAAAGCAAGATGGGTATCGAAGCAGAGGACGACCACCGACTAGATAGACGGATGATATCAAGCGCATCACCACAAACTGGATGCAAGAAGCTCAAGACAGAAATAGGTGGACAATTTTAGGAAAAGCCTACGTTAAGCAGTGGACAAACATAGGGTAATTGATGATGAATAAATATATCCTTCATTAGTTTCTTTCACTTCAATACATACACTATGTGTGAGCCAAATGGAATAAATTAGCTAGTAAATAAATGAGGGAGTATTCGAAAAAGCGGTCGAACATGTCGATTAGTATTTATAGTTGCGCATTTTTTTCCATAAAAGCTTTTTATACGTGGCGTATCAGATAACGGTGGCCAATACCAACTTGCTTATTTTAAATAGAACACCCTGTATATTAATTATTTTTTAGATTTGTCAGATTATTTTAGACATTTTTTAAATACAATATCCTATACCTTTTTTTGACTGTTTCGGAAATATTAAGTAAAATGCAAAAATTCACATTTAGAAAAGAAAATTATCTATTGGCCGAAATTTACTACAACATATTCAAAAACTTCTAAATAATACAAATCTAAAGAATAATGTCAATGAAGAAGATGTTCAAAATGCTTCCCACGAACGTCTTGGCAATACCCTAGCCGTGAATAGAAATTTCTTTTAACGTTACTCAACATTTCAGATGGGATCGATCTATTCGCAAGCGTTATTCGTCTTCGTAAGTCAGCTAAGTCAGTGGGTTTATTTTGTAAACAATACTTTTCACATATTCCCATATGAAAAAGTCATCCACCACAGTTCCCATCCACCCATTTGGAAATATTTGGTTGAGGTACTGCCGGACTTGGATTTTGGTAGTGGGGTGGTGCTCCATCTTGTTGAAACCATATCATATTCACTGGAACTTGTGGGTTTCCTGAATCAGGATACAAGTTGACCAACGTTGGCACTACATTATTTTGGAGCAATGCTAAATAATTGTCGCCATTCAAATTGCCATCTATGAAAAAGGGACCTATGATCTGATCATCAATAATTTCTGCCCACACGTTATCCTTCTCAAAGTATTGAGTATTGCCTTCTCTTATCCAGTGAGGATTTTTCTTGGACCAATAGCGGTAATTTTGCCGATTAGCATTGCCGTGAAGAGTAAAGGTACACTCATCAGAAAACAAGACTTGTTCTAATTGGATCACATTACTGTCTAACATTGCCATCATTTGTTCACAAAAATACGTTCTCCTGTCAAAATCATCTTCCATAAGCTCCTGAGTGTGTATAATTTTATAGGGATGCATTTTGTTTTCTTGGAAATAACCGATGAATAGCTAATATCGAGTACTAGGGCTGCTTTTCGAACAGATGTATGTGGGTGTTCCCCAAACTTAAGCATAACAGTCATATTGGTATCCTCACTTATTGCATTGGCAGTTTTTTTTACCTTTCTAACATGGCACAGCTCGTGGAATTGCTTCTCTATTTTACTAATTTTCCCTTGAGATATGTGTGGCAAATCAGGAAATGCTTCGTGAAATAAACGAGCCACTTCCATTTGCGTCTGTCTCATCTCCATAACCACTCATCTGTATAATTGTAATTTTGTGCATTTCTGGTAAATGAACCATTCTTCTGGCTTGCGGTTAATGAAATTCAAACGACTATAGCACTGACAACTACTTCTGTCATGAAACAATAAAACATTGGCTGGTTTTAAACCAAAGTAAGCAATTTTTTGTTTTTTTACCATATCAATAAAAGGTATGCTTAAATAGTTTTTGCTTACTTTATCATTACCAAGACCTAAATGGGCAAGAAGTATTAAGACTGTGGTAGCGACTTTCGACAAATAAATAATTATCTTTTCTAAATGTGAATTTTTGCATTTTACTTAATATTTCCAAAACAGTAAAAGATAGGTATTTAACCCGGCGTCACATACGTGGATTTTTCTGTCATTAGTACATATGTGGGGTGCGGTAAACCCCAATTTTTAAGAAAATCAGATTTTTTTCTGGCAGTTTTTTTATATGTTTTCTAATTTCATAGTCTGAAGTGATCATCTAAGGACTATTTAAGCAAAAAAGAAATAATTAGAACATCTTTATTCAAAAGAAATTAAAAATAAACTAATACTAGGCAATTCTCCATAAGCAAAAACCACAAGTTACCTGAACAATCTTACCAAAAAATATAAACACCATATGATCAAAAATACAATAGTAAATGAAAATCTAATAGTAAGATAATACAAGGAAAAACTTTGCCCGGTTGTACAGTCGAAGAAAAAAAATTAATCGCTATTTGAATTCATGCAATTTTGACAACTTATGACAGCATGCTCCAGGCACAGTAATGATTCACAGTTTGAACAGAAATATTTAGTTTTCCGATCCCGGCTTCTTGGACATACTGAACATCTTCCCATGAGTTTTGGAATCTTGGCAGGTGCCACTGCAGGGGCATCTTGGCCAAAATGTGCAATGTTTTGACGAATACTCCTTGGTATTCTTGGATTATTTTTTCTTTCAGATATGTGGTCCTGGATCAATTCAAAGTCCAACATTTTGATAAACAATCTTCTGGCAAGTTTGAAATCTTGATTGTTTTCTCCGTATATCATAAAAGCATTTATAGCGGCTGTATTCAAGAGAGAAAACACGATCGTAAGAGGCCATCTCCGTGAGTTTTTAGATACGTTATATGATGCAGACAGTTCATCCACTACATCTACTCCACTTTTAGTAAAGTTGTAGAAGCGTATTATTTCTGGTAAATTTTTATCGCCAGTTGCTTCATCATGGTGGACAACAGTAGGACGTTTTTATTTTTTTTTTTTTTTCGGCACATACGATAAAAGTGTAATATCTTTCTGAAAGCCAAATAAAAATGTCATTTGTTCTCTGTTCTGGACTGTCAAAAATTGTGCTGGGATGCATCGTTTGGTCTTTCTCAGCGTGCCTACTGACGTAAGTTTATGCTCGTTCAGCAATTTTATCATTAACTCACAACTAGTGTACCAGTTGTCAAAGGTCACATTTCGATTAGAACCAGAAATATGTGTATTAGGCTTTCTACTATATCTATTGGGGAATTACTAACACTGTAGGGACCTTCTGGCTGTTTTCTTGCATACACTTACAAATATAAAACGTAGTACGAACGGGCATCAACTAGGACTTGCACTTTGATCCCATACTTTGCAGGCTTGTTGGGCATGTACTGTTTGAAAGTACATCTTCCACGAAAATACTTCAACTTCTCATCTATCGTCACATATTGAGAAGGAGTGTAGGCCTGCTTACAATTTTCAATAAATTTGTACAGAATTCCACGAACTGGAGCTAATTTGTCAATCGCCAATCTGTCTTTACGATTCTCGATGTTATCGAACCGAAGACAGACCATCAGGAATTCAAGTCCCATCTGTTTGCCTCTCTCAAATTCTGACGATTAGAATGAAACATACCTGCTAAATAAAGAAGTCCGATAAATGCTTTAATTTCACATTCATTGGTTGGTTTCACCATGCATTTATTTTGATATTCAATTGATTTTTGTTGAATTTTGAGATTGGTCCAGTGCACTATGTCTTCGATCATTTGTCGGTCAAAAAAAAATTGCTAACAATCTAAAGCAGCTTTAGCATTTTTTGCATAATGCTTCACACCGGGCAAATGAGTAATAATGTTCTCTGATCTTGTTCGAACCCGTTTATTATTTGAAGCAAGTTTGTTCCATTGTGTTCCGTCTTTTCCGAGATACATTTCTTCGTTTCTTGGAGGTCCGTCAGTGCTTTTATTTTCCGTCTCATTCTGAAGTTTTGTTTTAGATGTCTCCATGTCTGAATCTTCGTCAGAAACTACATCTTCTGTTGCGATATCCTGCTCCGAGTCGGTGTATCGTCATCGCTTCCCGATTCGATGGGATTGTCATCAATTTCAGCCCATAGAGCTTCAAGTTTTTTCTGTTCCGCTTCGTATGACATGATATTTTAGCTAAAAAATTAAACAATTTAATATGCAGATTCAAATAAGTCAAAAATAAAAACTTACTTATAATGTCAAAATTGCAAACGTGAGTACATAGGTGGGGTTTGACACACCCCAAAGCGTTTCAGGCGCGTGTCACTTCACTCACTGCCTACAATGTACTGAGGTAACGCCTGAATTCGATTGTGGGGACATTTTTGGGAAGCTATTGGGGTGGACGTGCGCAGTCTGCGTTTGATTTATTTTAAGAGCGATATTTGGGAGCTGGGGTTTGTGAAACCCCACATATGTAGTGCCGGGTTAAGGACATTGTATTTAAAAAATGTCTAAAATGATCTGAGGAATCTAAAAATTAATTAATATACAGGGTATTCTATTTAACCTAAGCAAGTTGGTATTGGCCACCGTTATCTGATATACCCAGTATAAAAAGTTTGTATAAAAAAAAATGCGCAACTATAAATACTAATTGACGTGTTCAACCGTTTTTTCGAATACTCCCTCATTTATTTGTTAGCTAATTTATTCCATTTGGCTGACACACAGTGTATACACATAATCGATAATAGCCAATATGTTTGTTTATGTACTCGCTTATTTGAAACTACTGGTAAGCAATCAACTAGTTACTTGTTTACGAAAAACGATTCAGTTTCGTTAACGATTAAAATGTCAACGACCCATCTCTAGTTTCTTAGGTATAAGCTGGATCGGAACCAGAGATATATAAAATATCTCTGATCGGAACTAATCGTCTCACTAATGGGCGTCTATGAGAAATGTGTTGGGAAGACCAAGGGGAAATATGTAATCTTTGTCTATTCGCTAAAAATATGATTTTATATCTCTGTTAGATATCCTGTTAAATTTTACAATACCGACCATAAACTTTTACCTACACTGTATATATATATATATATATATATATATATATATATATATATATGTATATATATATATAGTGTAAGTATAAGTCTCTTTTAGCAGTCAAACTTTTCACGTCTGAATCAGAATCAATAGAACGATATAACAGTTATTTCAGTATCTCTGCTTCGTCAGCCGTTCGAGCTGATTCCGATTCATATCAAAAAGTCCAAGAACGTCTGAAATATCTACCCACTTTTAGTGGTTCGAGCACAGAAGTGCTACCTGCTTTGGTGGCGAAGAACTAAATAAATAAATAAATTGTTTTCTGTCCTCTGGCCTGTCGAAATGTACAATAATAAGTAGCTATATTAGCAGATATTTTTCTCGTTTTTTAACGCCCTGTCCTTTCGAATCTCACTCTTGATTTCCCGGTTTAAACTTTTTAATTCGTTTGTGTTATGGCTTAGTTTTCCTCCTTTTTAGATCTTAGACAGCATTTCTTTTCCTCATCTTTTAACTTCTTCTTCTTCAGTGCCTTATCCGATCCGGATGTTGGCGATCATCAAGGCTATCATGGTTTTGATGACTGCTCTGCGAAACAGCTCCGCGGAGGTCATCCAAATCATCGTCGGAGGTTTTTTAACCACTAGATACGACGGAGCCCCGGTCCTCTTTTGCCAAATACTTTACACTGCATAACGAGTTGAACAATTCGATATTTTTCTTCGTTTAGTATCACGTGGCCGAGGTACTCAAGCTTACATTGTTTCACTAAATTAAGCACCTCTTTTTCTTTTGTCATGCGCTGTAGGACCTCAACGTTGGTGTCATGGTCCACATATGATATTGTTAGTATCCTCCTGTAGATCCACATCTCGAAGGCGTCAATCTGTTTTTCAGTGACTTGCGTCAGTGTTCAGGCTTCAACTCCATATAGTAATATTTCTTCTTTCAACGCGTGAACAATATTGTTTTTCATTTTATTTTCTACGCTATTTTCTGTAATAATCCATACCTATTATATTCTTGTTTTTAAGGGTCGTTTTTTTTCTTTCTATTTTCATGTTTAAACTGATTTTTGCTCTAGTTATTCTATCACTTCGTATCAAAAATATATTCAATACTGTCACATTCTTAATTATTTTATCCATGTCCACTTACGTTGGAGTTTATTATTGAAAAAGAAGTTCATCACAAAGAGTCACAAAGTTCATTATATCTTCTGATATAAAAAGTATAGTAATAGAGTTTCCTTCTCAATATTGCTTTTACCTCGAAATAATTACATAATTAAAATTGGCGAATAAAAATTTTATAAATTTTTTTTAATGGAATTGTATGACAAATATTTTGTTTGACAGCTACACAAATATCAGTTTTAAATAAAAAAACTCCAAAATATTTAAGTCGATTATAAAAAAGTGCGCCCTCTTATTTTCTAAATAATAAAACCTCAATTAATAGATCATTGTTGGAACTGAGATACCATTTTTTATATCGTTTTCAACACACATGTACTGTCATAGTCATGAAAACTTGCAAACAGGAACCATTTTGAAATTTAATAATTGTAAATGGGACCAGACTTTTTTAATCAACTACGTTTAAAATGTTCTAAAAATAATGCTTTCAAATGAGATATTATGTGTCATCGGATCCCTTTCAAAATCATTTTACAAAATGACGACCACTTGCCACTTCGAATAACTACGTAACTAAAATATAATGAATCCTGTAAACATGTGCCCTAAGATTGGGATCATACCTACATCTTAATCGTTTCTTGAATTCTAGGAACCAGTCACGATCCTATAGATTTCTTTTGATCATAGCTTTTTTGATATCCTCCTGCCATGTCCGTCTCTGGCATCCTTGTCTTCTTCTCTGCACTGGTATAAATTCCATCACTTTCTGTGGCCACCTGTCTTCATTCCTACAGTAAGATATTTAAACAATCTTTTATTTGCCAAACTGCGATGCTTTCGACTATGGCTTTGTAGATTTTGATTTGGTTTTGTCTAATTTGTGTATTTTAGAGAACGATCTTGTTTGGTCACCTGCTTACCTTGGTAAATTCGTTCGAAAACGGTTCATTTTACACAAAAAGTGGTAATTAACATTTTGGTTTAAAATTATCTCAGCTAAATTTTTTGTTTAAAACATGTTTTTCTACAGCGTACAGATCCTTGGTAAATCGACGTTTTTCGTTCCCCCCTATCACGGGGATTTAAGGGGGAAGCCCGGGGGTAGAGGTGACAAACTTTTTTACATCTTTTTGGGGTCCCAAAATTACCATTTTCAGTCAAATTCAGCTTGTTTGTCTTGTTTTTAGTGATCAAATCTCTGACGACTGTTCTATTATAATATGTGTTTATTTACTTAAATCTAACGTACACAAATACAATAATGATTTATTAAATTAAAACACAATATTGTTTATTAACATTTCATGAATATTCGTGACAATAAACACAAATTTATTAAGGCACGAACTACAAAACCATCTAAAAGAAATCAATAAACTGTCGGTTTTTACTAAAGTGCTATTTCAAACGAAACGAACAATGAAAATTACATTTTTTAAGCATTGTGGTTGTTCATAATCATATATGATGTGCTGTAACGGTCACCATACACGAATACATACAATCTAACTGTCGCTGTATTTCAGCTTTTTTCATAAATTTAACTTTTATAAATTTTCATAAATTAACTAACTTTTTCGCTGTTTTCACAAATGTAAAGAGACAGAAAAGTAATAAATTTAATAGTATGTAATTCAACAGACAGAAATTTGTAAACAAAATTTCCCAAGATATGTCTTATTTGTTATATAATATACCGTATGTACTTTCACGTTGCTTTCCGAGTCCTTGCATTAATTTCCATTGGCCCCTATCTTCCGACATTACACTTTCAACCAAAATAATATGTGTCATAAAAGAAGGTATACATTTTCGTCCAAGCTCCTAAAATTGAGTATAAGTGAGGAGTATAGTTTCAAAGTGTACAATCTCCGTATTTTAGAAAAAATGAGTTAGATGTCGCATTATGTTGAGTTTCTAGTCCTGAATCGAAACAATAAAAAAACATTTCAAAATAGTCATTCTTCAATAACTTTTGAGGGCAGAAAATTAGACTTGAATTCGAAACGTACAATCTCGAATGACAATTAATTTTCAAACCGCTTAATCTCCTATCCAATATTTAAAATCAAAAAAGAGTAGAATCTCCAATGGGTTTTCTTGTTTATAGTGGCGAATATTTCAAAGCGTGCAATATCCTGTTCGGACTTGTCAACAAATCTCTCGCTAAAAACGTAATTTTACATTATTAGTGTTAGTTGCATGTGATTTGTGAAGCAGCACAGTTTGTTTATTAAAGCAGTATCATATTTTTTCGAATTCTTAAAATAATAAATCGTGTAATGGAGGTAAATGTTACTCCTGTACCTAGTAATAAAGCACGAAAAAGACAACGTATTACCACATCATGGAAAAGAATTCAGAAATAAAAATTGAGGTAAGTTGCATCAAAGGATTTTGTATATCTTTGTATAAACATGGATTTTATTTTAGGTATAGTCCACATTCGCTCCCAATTTATCCGAAATGTGGACACGAAAGTGGTGCTTTTCAATGTACGTTACTACAAATGTTACTACAAACGCCCAAAAAATTCGCAACATATTGCAAAAACATTTCAAACACGATTTTATATTCTGACTAACGAAAACAGAATGCTGTGTGTAAGAAAGCTTTCGTGGTAGTTTTGGGTATAACAGAGACGAATTGATACAGTTACAAAAAATTTCTATAGAACTTCCCTTCCTGAAATGGAAAAGCGAGGTGGCGATAGAAAGCTGAAAAAGTACATGTTGAAAAAAAGTGCTGTTATGGATTTTATTAACAAATTCTGCTTAATTGACTCTCATTATTGCTGGGGACAAAGCCAACGGTTATATCTGGATTCTTCTTTGAATGTGAAGTAGATGTGGAAAATGTACTTAAAAGAAAATGAAAACCTTCCAGTAAAAGAAAGCTATTTCAGGAACATTTTTAATACACAATATAACCTTGGTTTTGAGTACATAGATTTGGTATTTACGTTGGGGTCCAAAGCATTTTATACCCTTTTAAAAGAACACATAAATTTTAAAATACAAGAAGGGTTCGAACGAGGTTGCTCCTGCATTTATTACACTCTTAAATCGGCTAATTTTGGAGACGATATTCATACTATCAGGCTCATGTGTGATGGATGCGGAGGCCAAAAACAAAAACACTACACTCATATCTATGTGTTGTTATTGGTTTTCTAAACAAGACAAAATTAGAAAAATTGAAGTAATATTCCCAGTGAGAGGACATTCTTTCATACCTCCAGACCGGGTTTTTGGGAATATCAAAAAGGATATTAGAAAAAGGGGATAATTTTAAAACCACATGAATATCTGGAGATGTTTTCAAAGTATAGTACTGTTCATTGGGTTGCAGAATTGGTCGAAATATATAACTGGAAAAATGAAACAAGCAAGCACATTAAGGCTCCAGGACAATGGCATTTTGCTTTCTCAAAATGAAAAGGATTATTTTAACTAAAAGCTCTTAAGGCACAGTGCTAGTCCGCGGTGAGTTAGCTTATAAGACGGATGTTGGTGTGGGAAAATCAATAACAAAAAAAACTAAGAACATTGAAAGAATAAAAACTGCCAAAATTCCGAAACATATTGTCGTGGTCAATAACAACAAAAAGGTTGATATTAATAATTTATTATGTTGTCACTTTGGAGAGGACTGGAAAAGTGATTCCCGTTTAAGTTTTTAGAAATTCATCATCGAAGACAATCGAGAAAACAATGCAGCACCAGAAAATGGAACTGTCGACGATGAAACGTTGTGTGAGAACGTCGAAGAAGATGATGGGTTTTCCATTTAATTAACTATTTTTGAATAATTAAATGTGTATTATATCAATAAAATAAATAAGTTTAATAAATGATGTTCGTAAGTTATTTTCAATGTGGACAAACTTCATTAGTTAGTTTCATAATGTACAATGTCCAAATATTTTTCTAGAATTACTTAGTTATTTTTGAATAGTTTAAAGAAAAAATTTGTATATTAACTCATAGTTGTCATATAAATGTAATACAAAAAAAAATTAGGTTAATTGTTCATATGAAATAGGTTATCCGTTTTTTTTTGAATACTGAAAATTTAGGAAACATAGAGATTGTACACTTTGAAACTATACTCCTTAAGTATAAGTTCGTCCAAAGGGTCAGGTAAATTTTCGTAATGATTTTCAAAGACGCAATTAACTTATTAGTTCCCAACGTTGCGTAAACGCAACATTTTGAAAATTATTGTTTTTGTAATATGTTATCAACATTATGACTTCTTTTTTCATCACAATTGATTGTAAATATAACAAAAATTACTTTTTTAATAAAATACCATGAAATATTGTACAAGGTTAGTTTAGGTTTTTCTGTAAAATGAAAATTTCTTGAAACTGGATTAAATAGATATTAGAATTATCTGTGAAATTGTGTGGTCTAATGATAATTTTAGTATTTGGTTCTCGGTAATATACGGTATTTAGGAAAAGGGATTATGTAATTAGTGAACCAGCACAGCCACCTTTACTTCCAAGCCATGAAGTGAAAAAGGCAACACAGCATTCTATGACGTCGGTAGTCCGATAATCAGCTGTAAGGTCTACCAGAAAATTAAACTAATTTGAATTTTAGGAAACTGATATTTTGAAAACTTCAATTCATTACAGAAATATTTTTAGGGAAATTAAATTAATAAAACCTTATATTTACCTAATAAATATATATAAAGTTTTATTATTATTTAGGTTATATTCAATAAAATAATCACTAGAGTAAAATTTATTGCACTTAAAATACAGTGTCAAACAGTTAATCTTACAATCAAACGCAGTCAAGAATCTCTAGAAATTTTTAATATTAAGTACTTAAGCATATAAATAACACAATACATTAACACGACATTTAAAAAGATTATTAAAAATACAAAAGATATAAAATTTGTTCAGTAAAAACTTAGTGTAACTATTATAATAATTAAAAAATTCATCCTAAGAAATCAGACACAATATAAATATGGTTCTAAATTAATCTAATTGAAAATTAAATATTTTACTATTTATTTATAACTTTTGTTGAATTTTCATACTTAGGTATACAAAAGTAGCAATTTTAAATATGAATAGGTTTTTTGTCATATAGACCAATCTAAGAGAGGTATACATGAAAAATGTGTTGAATGTAACATACCATTTATAACTTGTATATCGATTTAAAATAGCCTATATTCTCAAAAGATTTTTGAATGTAATACTCAAATTTTTTATCACTTATCTAAAAAGCAGATCTAAATGAGAAAGTAAGTTCTCTAATTCTGACCATCTTGTTAATTTACTATATTGTAAAATCCATTTCAAATCATTACTACTTAATCTATTCTTACCTACATTGACGATTACACTAAAATTGCTGCTAACTATTACACTATGTATTATACAAATATTATCACACTTGTGTCCCAACTGATTAATGTTTAATACATAGAAATATACACAGTCACTTGTAATTTTGCTTGTCCAGTTTTTCAATGGGATATTATTGTCTAAGTCTAATTGTCATAATTATGTTATCTCTTGTTCCCTCTTCTTATGCAAAAAGTTTCTTCTGTCTTCCGGATTCCATCTTTCTTTAGTACGATGAACAGTTACAGATGATGGTACTTCAGGAAATATATTAGGAACTGCATTGCATTTTAATTTGGGAAATATTAATTTTTCAATGTGTACATTTCCATCTTTATCTTCTCATTGTTCAGTCCGCTGAAAATCATCTTCATGAAAATGTTTGGCACATACTACGGAAGATTTGGTAATTCTATAGCCTTCTCTATGAATAGAACATAACCCAGTATATCTTCTTTGGGGATCTTTGGGAAACGAAAACGTTTTTTCTGCCTGTCTCGTTTTTAAAGTACTGGCATAGTTGGTTTTGCAACCAGGTACACAACAATGCCGGAGCATCTGTAACAAAAAACAAAAGTATTATTATTGTTGTTTTTAGTTTACATATTTTGTAACAAGAAGCAAAAGTATTATTATTTTCAGTTTGTTTTGTAGGTTATATTAAACTTGCCTTTTAAATTGTCGTTAAGAATCTTCTAAAAGTTCTAAATTTAATGAAATTTCACTTATATTAATATTTTCTAATTGATTTAAACACAATTTACAAATAAAACATTCGAATAAAGTTAAAAAATCACTAAATTCAACAAACTTTACAAGCCTTCCTATATGAAATGTTAAACAAAACAAACCACGGTCGGACTACCACGCGTTGTTGCCAAATTTCTACTTCATAGCTTGGAAGTAAAGGTGGCTGTGGACCCAGCTATTGACAAAATATATTATATGTAATCCTGTTTATGCCAAGGTAGTTAATAGTATATTACATAACCAGAGTTGTAAGAAACTTATTACATGCGAGTAAAAAAGTTGCGCGCGAACCGCGTAGCGGCGAGCGCAGTAATTTTACAAGCATGTAATAAGCTTACAACTCAAGTTGTGTACTATACTTTTTCTACCATTATTTTCGTTTATAAAAATAAAAATTAAATTACCACTTTATTTACACTGACAGTTTAATAATTTTTAATCTGTCAAAATAACGTCTGTTAATTCGTTTCCATGGTAACTCGACCAACTGACTTACAAGGCTTATGTGATATTACACATTTTTATAAAACTAAAGCGTAATTTTTTTTATTACGTGCTAGTCATTACGTGTCAGTATCTGTTATGATGCATTTACTTAGCATCCAAATAGTAGGTATTAGACAATTTACTAGTAAGAGAGTAGAAAAAGAAATATTACAAACAATGTTTTTCGAATAAGTAATTAATATTAAATATATAAATATGTATATATATTTAAAAACTGCTTATATTGCTAAAGTACTGAATTGTGTTATGAAAATCATTTATTCTTGAAACGTTATGGAGAATTTCGACAAATGTATGGTGGTGAAAATAAAATGCAACGAAAAAAGGTGCTCTTTTTTTCGTGAATAACTATAAATTCAATTTTGTCGAAAAGTTAAAAAGAAGACCAACCATGCATTCAACAACAGTTTTGTAAGAGTAGCAGCTAAGCGTGAAGCTGCAGAAGATATAAGTACTCAACTTAGGAAAATTTTACATCGCGTTTTAAGTGAAGAAGAAAATACCAATTTAACTATTATGAATTTGAACGAAGTATTTATAATCTAAGAAGAAAATTACTCCCAGTTTTACCAAAAACGTTAGAAGTACTGGAATCATTGGAAAAATTAGAGGACCCTATCATCACGTCTAGAAATGAAAACTTTTTATTGGTAAATGATAATAGTGCAAAATTGACTATTATATATTGTGAGACAAATCTCAGACATTTATGTAAGTTTGATAATATAAAAGGCAAATATCGAGCACAGTATTAATTTAATCTTGCATCAAACAATACACTACACAAAGACAAACAAATACATTAAAATTTTGAAAATAGGCGAAGCTACATGGTGTATAGAAGCAGGAGACAGAATGATATAAATATAATATATAATATAGTAAACTTTGATAATATAAAAGGCAAATATCGAGCACAGTATTAATTTAATCTTGCCCAAGTACTTTCGATCACTAGATCATCTTCAGGGACATTTCGTCAATTGCGACCTATCCGACGAGAGTAGAATGTAATAAATATAAAATAGAACATCACAATACACTTCACAAAGACAAACAAACACTTTAAAATTTTGTAAATAGGCGAAGCTACATGGTGTATAGAAGCCGGAGACAGAATGAAATCGAAAGTACTTGGACAAGATTAAATTAATACTGTGCTTGATATTTGCCTTTTATATTATCAAAGTTCATTTATTCAAGCATTCAACCTTATATGAATTTATGTAAGTGTTCTTGAATATATATGGATGGTACATTTAAATATTGCCCAAAATTCTATTATCAAATGTTTACAATTCATGGATACTACATTCCATAGTATTTTGTTTGTTGCCAGATAAATTATTATCTACATATGAAACATGTTTCAATTTGATAAGGACCAAATGTTCAGAGCTAACTTTAAATTTTCTTCCAAAAGATATTGTCATTGATTTTGAAAAATCAATTCATAAGGCTGTTAAATCAGTTTGGGGTCAATCTAAAATAATCGGATGTAGATTCCGTCTTTCGCAGGCTTGGTGAGGTAAAATTCAAGAACTTGGCTTAACAAATGATTACAAAAACAGAACTGAAGTGAGAAAATGGATTGGTCATTGCTTTGGTCTTCTTTTTCTAGATCACCAAGAAGTCGGTGATTGTTTAGTTTTTGATCTGATCTAAATTATGCCCCAGAGTGTCGAACTAAATGCTTTTGTTGATTATTTAGTTGAGACATATGTTGATGAAAACTCAACATTTCCACCGATACTCTGGGCTACAAAATCATCAGAAACTACGAGAACAACCAATGCATGTGAATCTTTCCATTCACATTTACATAAATCCTTTAATATATACCATCCGAATATATTAGTGTTTTTAGAGGCTATCAATCAATATCAAAATGAGATCTACATTATAATTCAAATTATTCATAAATGTAACAGACCTAATAACAAAACTGAAAATTTTAATGAAAAAACTATTACTAGGCAGGAATATATTAAAGATACATTCCATTATTTTAGTTTTTAAGTAAGTTTATTATTATTTGCTATTTTGTATTGTAAGTTGTAAACGAAATTCACTAATCTAAGATAATAAATTTAATAACGCAGTAAGACAACTTTTTTTTTAATTATGGGATTGATATTCGCGGGGCTCGACCCTAGACGAAAGTGTATATGCAAAAATATTTGACTTGGACGAAAGTGTTATTTCTTTACGATTTAGCACCAAAATAGGTAAGGGCTTTTGCTTACGGGTATTTCGTATCCCTAAAAACAAAATATCCGCCACCTTGAGATGAGATGAAAATAACTAGCGAAGACTGGTTCATTTGTTTTATGAAGCGACACAGAATATTATCGATACAAACACCACAAGCCACAAGTTTGGTAAGTTTTGATAAAATTACTATCCAACATTTTTTTGAAAACTTGAGCAGCTGTTTAAATCGTCTTCACATTGGACCATAAGACGTATATAATATCATATGGTTGAATGCTTGCATATATGATCTTTAGAAATAAAAGGCAAATATTGAGCATAGTTTTTTATTTAATCTTATCCAAGTACTTTCACTCTCAGAGCATCTTCAGAGACATTTCGTCAAAAATATTGGCTATCCAGCTCGTCAATAAATGTTATAAATATCAAATACATTTACAAAAAACCTAACTCTAAGCAAAGGAAAAAAAGTTTAAAAATTGTTTTGATATTACATTGTGGACAACGGCAGGAGACAATGCGTTGCTTACATTGTAGCATTGAAACAATTTTTAAACTGTTTTTACTTTGTCTTATTAGTTTTCGTGTAAATATATTTATTGTTTATAATATTTATTGACGTGTTGGATAACCAACATTGTGTTGAATTATTCTAAGGTTCTATATAGACACGATAGATCCTATTAACCATTAAGACGTGCCGTGTCGTCCGTGGAGTACTATTAGCGAGCTCAGATTTACACTCTCAAACAGAGAGATATTAACCATTTAAAAAAGTTAGTTTGTGCTTATTATCCAGGTATATTTGCATAACTGGGATCTGTTAAAACCTCTGTTTTTAATGTTCATTTATTTGTGTTGGCGTATTATGTTTTGAAACGAATAGGTCTTAGTGTGTTGGTTGCTTTAAATGTTACCTTGCATTTGTTTCCTATTCGATTGAATTTTTCTGATAAGCCTTTCACATATCGTATTGTTTTTCTCTTTAAATTCCTTCTAATGGGCATTTCTGGAGCTTTTTGGTGTTTTGTTGTTTACTTTCTTCAATCTTGTGAAATTTTTTGTTTATAAATGTCAATGAATGAATAATAAATTTTTGTTAAAATCTTTGCTAGTAAGTTTTTTCTGCCTGAAATCTATTTTGTTGAGGTATGTTTTTTGGGCTCTATCGTATTGCGATTTGATGATTCTCTTTTTAATATTGATGTTGTGGTTTGAGTGATAATTTAAATATCTGTTGGTGTGGGTTAGTTTTCTTCTTCTTCTAGTTCCATGACCGTTATCGATCGTTGGATATCATGTTGGCTACCAAATTCGCTATCGTGACTTTATTGGGTTACTTTTCGGAGAAGTTTATTAATAATTGAATTTGATTAATTTTTTTACAGTTGATACGCATCAAACATTTATTTGTTCAATACTGCTGGTCTATTAAGGCAAATGGAAAGCCCATTATCTAAATATCTCCATCATATTGTTGGTTTTTGGTCATATTTGCACACAATATTTTCTCAACTTCTTTATTTGTAAAAATCGTTCTGTAATTGAAAATAGGTTTTGCCAGCGCATAATGTTATTAACTCTGTTATGACTGATATATTCAGTTTTGTGTTAGTTGTCAATGTATCATTTTTCTCGAGTTTGTTTTATATTTTATTTTTAATTTTTAAGGTTTTCTCCAGAGTCACATTAGTGAAAAGGCTAGTGATGTCAAAAACAACTAGCTTGTTGTTGGGGTTCTAATGTTTTTCTGTTAGTTTTTTTTTTTCAAAATACGTAAGTTCTTTATAAATTTGTTAGTATTGTGCGCCAATGTTTGTATTATATCTAGAATGAATTTAGACAGTTTGGTGTAAGGTTAGGTATGGTTTTCTACTGTAATGAGTATCTTTTGGTAGTCTGGTAGACTATTTAAAATACAGAAATTGAACAAATATCTTCGTACAAATACCTTGGAGCATGGATCACAGAAGATACTGATCAGACAAAAGAAATAAGATGCCGCATTGAAATTGCGCGGTCAACTTTTAATAGAATGAGAAAACTTTTTTGTACTCGCGATATCAATATATCGCTCCGGATAAGAATGCTTCGATGTTATATTTTCTCTACCCTTTTGTATGGAGTTGAAGCTTGGACACTTAAAAAATTAAACATTAAAAACCTAGAAGCATTCTAAATGTGGTGTTACCGACGCATTTTGAAAATATCATGGATGGATCGCAAAACAAACGAACAAGTTCTCGAACAACTAGGAAAACAATGCGAAGTTTTAAATTCCATAAAAATCAGGAAATTGGAATACTTGGGGCACATCATGAGAGGTGAAAAGTACGAACTACTAAGGAATATAAAGCAGGGTAAAATCAAAGGTAGAAGAAGCGTAGGAAGACGTAAAATCTCGTGGCTACGCAATCTCCGTGAGTGGTTTGGATGCAGTTCAATTGAACTATTCAGGCGAGTAACCAATAAAATTATAATTGCCAGAATGATTTCCAATCTCCGATAGGAGTGGAACTTGAAGAAGAAGAAGACTATTTAAATACAAAATAAGTTTATCATCATTTTCTTCTATTTAATGTTACATTATTTCTATAACCGTCTGCAGTGAGAACAGTAAACTGTTTTTCCCGTGGCAGCTGAACTTTTACCAAATATTTCGTAGTAAATAAACTACAGATTATAAAACGAACTCTTTATTATACTATTTAATTCATATTCATATTCAATAAGATATTAAATAAGTATATCTTGTACTATTTGTACTAGTAAGCTTAAACATATTTTTATTTTAATCTAATTTACATAAAATCTAATCGCAAACCAAAAATGAATAATCCTTTGAAAAAAAAAATTATCTAAATATCCATTTTAGGACGATCTGTATATTAGTGTACACAATTCTGAATTTTGTTTGAATTTTATTGAACCTCAGTTGCTAGTAGTTACCGTAGTGGAATCGCATGGTATAAGCATGCGATCAGAATTATAGCGATTTAGACCCTACTACCGATCGCAGGGTAAACGGTTAGCTTGCGTGAATTTCTTTTTTGTCCCAAACTGGTCGGTAATTTGTGAAATTGTATATATGAAATTATTGTTTTCGTAAAAAACGTGGTCGAAGCAAATGATTTAGAAAACGTGAGTATTTTCAGTGGATCTGACATTAAAATGTTTTATGATAAATGGGAAACATGCTTTGTATCATATATTTTTATTTATATATGCTTTGTTAAATATACTAAATCGTTTTTTATAACTACAGTACTGCCCTGTTAAGAATAGAAAATCCCTATTTTGAGATATTCGATGTTTTAGATTTGATTTATTGCCATAAACTGTAATGACTCATTAAAAATCTTGTTACAACATGCAATATATTTTTTGAGTACAAATTTAATGAGTGTGTGCAATTTTCTTTCAGAGTATTTGAAATTAGACTTTTGATAGATACGACATTTAATCCTAATAAATCATATAAAATAAGATAAAGTAAAAAGTCTTACCTTAATCAAAGTTATAGTTTATTAAGATAAACCAAATAACATAAAGTCATAATCAGTTTTTTTAATCATCTAAAGCTCCAGGTTCCATTCAAGTTGCTAAGTTATTTCAAAACGATTGTCTGCTTTTAGGCATGCATCCACACAGTTTGGATATAATTAGTTGTTTTCTTTCAGTCGTTATGCCTCTAGGAATGAACTTGGGCGAAGGTTTTGTCATTCTCTGTTTTTCATATTCTTTATTTTGTCATTCTATATTTAGCTCTAGAAAAATTTACTTGAACCATTTATTTTATGTATGGCCTGGGATTTATTTTATTCAGTTTATGTACAAAAGTATCATCTTGCCATTCAAAAAAGTCAGGTAATTCCATAATAATTACTTTAGCATTACTTGCTGCATTTGCTACTGCATCCGAAAAGTCTTTAAAATCGTATATTTTACCCACTTGCTTCATGGAGCGTTCCGCTTGGTAGTGGAATGAGTTTACAATAAACGTAAAGAAAGTAAACAAATCCCAGTTTTTGTTTTGAGCAGAGCAATTATCGTCAAGCCATATTATAACATTTTTAGCGTCTCGGTGAACTAATCAAAATTTATAGAATTTGCTGGCAACATCCGACTTACTCCGTCCGGCTATTCCTTCGTTCCATAAAATTGCAGTTGGTACTGTTGGCTTTCTAGCAGTGACGACAAAACTTTCATTAAAAGCAATTATTCTAGGTGTAAAAATAATCTCCTTAAATATATCCATTCTCGGGGCATTATGACCTAGAATATCACAACAAAATAAAACATTTATCTTCTTTATGTGCCGTCTTCTACCGAAGGTTGGCGACCATCATACGATAGGTTTCTCTGTTTTGTGCCGCATGAATTATGTTCGCAGCTTCTGGTATTTGAAACCATTCTCTCAAGTTTCTCAGCCAGGATTTCTTCTTTCTGCCCAAACCTCTTCTACCTTCAATCTTGCCTTCCACGATAAGCTGTAGCAGACTGTACTTATCATTACGGAACACATGGCCCAGGTATGACGCTTTCCTCCTTTTAACAGTTGTTAACAATTCCACCTCTTTACCCATTCGTCTTAGTACCTCTGTATTGGTCACTCTGTCTGTCCAAGGTATTCTCAGTATGCGTCGATACAGCCACATTTCTAAAAACATTTATAATTAATATAATATTTTATTACCTTTTGTAAATCCGCTGAAACTACCATTGATGTATCGTCCCAGTTACTTTTTGCAGACGAGTCAGTTTGATATTCTGATCTGGCAGCAGTGTATTTATTTTGATGTACACCAAAGTTGGTGCATTCCTCACAATTATCCACCAATGCATCCTTTTTGTGAGACGTGGATTTTGAATGCAAGTCAAATGATTCACACAACCAGCACTCTTCGTGTCCTAATTTTACAAATGAAATATTTAAAGTTGCGACAACTTCTCGATATAAATAATACGAAAACTTGATATTTGGATATTTTTCAATAAAATTCTGGTACATCATTTTTATTGTGATGTCACTGGGAAGATAACGTCGTTCTGGTGCGTGTTCCCGACGGTAGTGTGGTTCTGTGGGTTTGAAAGATTCTATATGTTCTTTAATAATATTTCGATCTATTTTAATTTTTCCTGTCTTTCCTTGTTTATTCCTGTTGACCGTCACTTTTGAATTTGTTTTAGTAAGGCATCTCTAATAACTCTGTCATTTTTCTTTTCATATCCCAGCGTTCTCATAAAAAATATTTTGCAGACACTTTGTTTGCATCCGTCATTGTCTTTAAGAAAATATAAATAACTTTTCGACCTTCTAGACACAACACTAGCTGTGGTTTTCCGTTTGGTTACTTGTTCAGATGCGTTATTAAAAATAAAATTTTTCTGTTCGTCTTTTTGAAATTTCCAAAATTTTCCATTTATTTATGTTCGTCTTGCTTCTGTAATTTTTTCGGAACATCTTCTCTTGCAAGAGATACAAGATGGTTTCACACCGTGCTGGCAATTGTGGCTGTTAATTTTCTTTTTTTTTTCTCATTGCTCTCACGCTCTCTTTAAATTTCTATCGTTCACGAATTTCCCCTGTTTTAGTCAAATTGTCTTTTTCTGCCCTTTCACCAGATATATATATATATATATATATCATATATATATATTATATCTACCAAGATTTCTTGAATAAAAGGGAGACAGTCTTCCTTACCTTCTTCTTCATCTTTGGAATCAGATTCTTCAGGAATAACATTTGCAGCTCTTAAAGTTATATCACTAATAATCTTCACTTTATTTAAATCTTTTCTGTTTAATTTCGGTTCCTCAATTTCTTCCGTCTCTGAATCTGACAAAATAAAATCGTGGTCATTATCATGCTGCAGTTTAGGTTTCTTCACGACACGTCGTCGTAAACTATGTATTTTCTCGCTTTGTTGGTTATTTAAAATATGCAGCATTTTAAATACTAATTCTCTCCATTGTTACTGGTTCAGTTAATAAACTTTGTTGTAAATACACTTAAAAACACTATCTCAATAAGATTAATACTAGTAAATAACTGAAAATCAGATAGGCCGAATAACGCTTACAACCGTTTAATTTTTAGGTTAAGAAAACAAAAATGAAAGATCTTCCTGTTGTTAGAATATTTTGTCGAAACTACACAATTGTTAAGCAAATTTTTCGTAACTACAAATCGTCTTGTGAAGATACGACTAAAAATGTTAACAAATGGAGATTCGACAAATTGGCTTAACATAAACTGTAAAAATGCAGATCCGACAAAATTTTAAAGTGGAATAACTTATTTTTAAACAGCAGATAGGACTTTCATTCTTAACATATAGGTAGATCATTTGGCTATCAATGTGTTGGCGTTATAACCTAAAAAACTCAAAATTGCAGATACGACTTCTATTCTTAACAGGGCAGAATAGCTTAATATTTATGTATAGTTTGCGTTATTGATATATTACCAACAACTAATAAACAAATATTTAATACATTGTCGAGAGACCAAAAATTTTACAAGATTCTAAAACTATTTTGTTGTGGCATGTCTAATTTAAATAGTATGTCTATACGGGATTAGACAATTAACTGTGATGAAAATTACATTTTTAACTAAATATTTAACATTACAACTCACACTCCGCAAATCGTTCTTAAAAACATTATTTTTGTCAAAATCATACCCTTCTGGTTTACATACACTTTTATCACTGTTGTTTTGTCAGCAAATTTTTTTATTTCCCTTTGAATAAATCCACGTTTCGTCTAAAAAAATAAGGTCTCTGGAATGTATATATTTACGAAGCCTTTTAAAACTCTCTGGTGGGCTCAATTAATGTTATTCGATTATGGTCCTTTTAACAGATATTTTGCCAATAAATACAACTAATTTATCCCCTTATTCATTACTTATATTTTGCAGAGTAACATGTTTCTCTAAAAAAAAAAAAACAGATAAGTATAGAATAAATTGCACTATTCTAACCAGTTTAATATAAAGAAAATAAATACTTCGTCTTTAGAAAATTATAAATTATTTAAAATTAAAAAACTATTTAAAAATAAAACAACAAAATTTACTTAATATCAACCAATTTACTTAAACTACTTTTTCATTAATCTTTTTTTACAACATATATCAGTGCCTTTAAAACAAAACTATCCACCTTAAATAACTTTTTAACTTCTAATTTTTGAGAAAAGAGCAAAAACACGTCAATTAATATTCATAAGGGAATACATTATGTCATATTTAAACTTGTTGGGAAAGATACCCCTCAACCCCTGTATTATCCCTTTTTTCAGTTACTTCACCCTTTTTTATTTTATATTTGAATGCTACTTTTTGTACCGATTTCAAAAATGTATAATACATTATTAAAATACGTATATAATACATTATAAATGTATAATATATAACGTTTTAGAGCTTAACTTACGAGCTTAACTTAAGTTAACTTACGAGGCTGAGCAATCATAATCACTGTCAACAATAAGCAGAGCAATCGGTGTTTTACCTTCTACAGCTTGCTGAATCTTCCATAAATTTAAGTTTTAAGATTTTGATCGTCGTCTTGTATTTTGCGAATTAATTACACAATGCATCATTAATAATCCACAATTGTTAAGCAATATCTTCTTTTCCAAATGCTCATTTTCATTAAATGCCTTGGTAAATAGACATAGTTTCACACACAGCATCCTCAAAGGTTAAACTTCTGGTGTGGTATCTTAGGGATCACATTATCGGACCCTTTTTTATAACTGGAAACTTAAATGATGCCTCGTATCTTGAGGTACTCAGGCAAGTGGTTGATCCTATTAGAAAAATAGTACAAAATGATAACCTTTCCAAATATAGTTCACCGGATTTAATACCCCTAGACTTCTTCTAGGAAAGGAGGAGCTCTGAATTGAGTAGGGGCTTTTCTGAACTTCACGGAAGACAGACTAAATTAAATTAAATTAAATTCTTTATTTTCTTTCTGACAAACATAGTTTGTATAGAATTAGTCATAAATATACATTGCTACAAACTAAACACTAAACTAGACTAAACAAGACATGAAATGAATTTAAAAGCTAAATGAAATACAGCTAATATCTAAGATCTAAAAAATTCTTCGACTGTATGAAACACTTTTTCACATAAAAATTGCCTAAGATTCCTCTTAAATACACTTATTGAACTGGTGAACTTTACAACTGTGGGAAAATGATTAAACACCTGTATACGCTGGGCGATTTAAATTTATTGTTACCTTTTGAAAATGGTATATAAAGTTTATTACAATATCTAGTATTTAAATTATGCATATCACCACTGGTTTTAAACTGATGTAAGTTATTAAAAATAAAAACATATAATTCAAAAATGTATTGACACGCCAATGTTAAAATTTTATATTTTTTAAAACATTCTCTACAACTAGTTAGACAGTCTTAAAAGACTGGACGGGGGATGTCCTCAGCCTCGACACGGCACGTCCCATATGGCTGATAGGGAAAATGCCTCCAGATATGCAGGACAGGTACGAATAAGGCATTGCCAAATAAGTACCCGCGGATCAACTGAGGATATGACATTAGGCAGCAGTAATGCCATTACTGGATTAAGGCTGTGGGAAGTAAAAATCCTGTAGGCTTAATTCCAGATACTCACAGGCGTCACTCACATTATGAGTTAAGCGACTGTGATACTGCGATGGGGAAGGCAATGGGAAACCACCCCATTATGGTCCTTAGTAAAATTAACATGGCTCAATACAATCGTAACGGAAGTATTACTGATCATGGATCACGGAAACCAAGATCCAGCAGGGAAGGGCGCGCATCAGACTGTACGGCCTCCCCGGTCGTCATCACACGAAATCCCTACAATTTTAGAAGTACGAAAACTTTAAAAATGTCTAGCAGTACAATCAGATTAGGTACCTGGAACTTTAAAAGCCTCTATGCAGTAGGTAAGCTTAGTAACTTAGTTCAAGAGGTTAAACGCTTAAAAATTGATATAATGGGCATCAGTGAGCTCTGGTGGCCTGGAACGGGAATATGTGAACAAGATGAAGGCACACTATACTATTCTGGAAGTGTAGAAGATGACACACATCATAGGAATGGAGTTGGCATATTTATAACGTCTAAACCATTTAATGTCAATGTTATCCAGATATGCTTCTACTGCAGAAAAGAAATACGACAATGATGTCGAATCATTCTATAGCCAATTAAAACAGACACTTAAAAATCTAAAAAGTAACGAAGTCACATATATCATTGGAGATTTTAACGCAAAAATTGGCCAAGGCCGAAGATCTGACCTGGTAGGTGAATATGGACTAGGGGAGAGCAATGAAAGAGGCGATAAATTATACCAGTTCTGTCAAGAACATGACATGATAATCGCAAATACATGGTTCAAATTACACAAAAGAAGGTTATACACATGGAGGGGACCAGGAGATAATTCACTACATATGATTAGAAATCAGATAGACTATATTCTGGTAAACAAGAGATTTAAGAATGGCGTCACCAGAGTAACGACATATCCTGGTGCAGATATTGGTTCAGACCATAACCCTGTAATAACTGGCATCAAAGTTAAGCTCAAAAAAGTCCAAGAAAGCCCCAAAACACCAAAATTAAATATCTCAATATCCAAAAAAACGTTAATAGAAAATGACTTAAACAATGAGCTAAAGGAACCAATAAATGAAAACAACACAGAGTTAATGGAATTCTGATAAATACAATCAGATATGCAGACGATACAGTTATTTTAAGTGATGACATGAATGGACTACAATGCCTTTTAAATACCATTGATACAGTGGGAAGAGAGTTGAGCCTAAACATAAACTGTTCAAAAACAAAACACATGGTGTTTAGCCGTTTAGCACATCAAGATGCACGGTTATATGTTGATGGTCATATAATTCAGAGTGTATAGTTTTAATTATCTTGGTTGCCATATTACTGAATTACTAAACTAGATCCAGATCAAGAGATAAAATGTAGAATCGAGATAGCCCGCACGACATTTTTATGAGGTCATTTTTCTGTAATGATAACTTGCAACTTCAACTTCGAAATACGGTGTTTCCCAGTCCTCTTATACGGTGTCGAAGCATGGACATTAAAAATATCCACCATTAATCGTCTGAAGTCCTTTGAAATGTGGCTGCACAGACGTATACTAAAAATTCCATGGACGGCTATGCTGACAAATGTGGCAGTCCTTGAGAGAGCAAATGCTGCTCGCGAGCTGCTTGATAACATCAAATGTAGAAAGATGGCCTATTTTGGACACGTAGTAAGGGGAGACCGATATAATATTCTTCAACTTATTATGATGGGTAAAATCGAAGGACGCAGAGGAATTGGTAGAAAGCAGGCCTCTTGGTTGAAGAATATCAGGGAGTGGACAGGAATAAGGAAAGCTGAGCAACTCTTTAGAATAGCTCGAGACAGAGACAGTTTCGCCATGTTAATCGCCAACGTCAAGGGGACTTGATAGGGCACGTTAAGAAGAAGACTTCTTCTTACGAGGGTATTTAAAAATAAAAATTTATGCTACTCAACCAGAATCTCTGGATGATTACTCATGGTGTGTCGGAAAGAGACGTAATATATAAAATAATTCGTGAATAATGTCATACTTGTGCAGGAATCTAGCGGATCGACTGCGTTTTTATTAAAATTATAGTTTATTGTTAACAAAATATTTATTAATACAATTCTTTACTCCGAGATGTCTGTTCTGCAAAAGTATCAATAACATTATTAAAGTTCAAAGATCGGGCTATATAATTTTCAGCAGATAGAATAGCCAAGTTACGTAGCCTGGTTGGTCCCATTGAGTTTCACCTTCTTTTGATGAGTTTTAGAAAACTCAAAGTTAATAGACCACTTTTCTGTACACTATTTGCTTCTTTTTTTTTGTAATTTTCAAATTCATATCGATACTTTTTCAATTCTTTTAAACAAATTTGCAAACGTTTTAATACATTAGAAAGATATGAAAAAGGCTTTAGACAGATGCGCTTTAAAGGCTAAATCGATAGTTTGTATAATTTTGCATTGAAAACCAATAACATAATAAATTTGTATTTCTAAAGTTCTTCATTTCTTTGATCTTCCCTGCAATTTAACAGAATCGTTTTTTCAGCGCTTTTTAGACTTCAACAAACAGAACTTTTAAAGCAAAAATAGCAATATAACGTTCATCTAGTAGGATTCAATGTTTTTAGTGTTATCGAAGCTAAAGACTTCCTTTTTTTTTATCAGATATAAAGTTTGATAAGATATTCCATCTTTTCATATTGTGACCAAAAAAAACTTGTTGAACCGTTTTAAAAAATGTTACATATGAATAACCTCCCTTACTGCATCTCTAAGCACTCAATTGTACAATGAGCATATACCGCATTAGTTTCGATATCTTTTATGAGATATTGAACTTCACTATAAGTGTCTTTCATTGTGTCATCACCATTATATCCTTGTCCTCGACATTTACTTAGAGATATATTTTTGTCATTTACGGATTTAATAATTTGACTTAACATTGCTAAGGTGGTCTTTATCTTTAGCACCATTGGGATTCTGTTTTCATCTTTCTCAATCATTTAATAACGCTAAAGTTCGCACATTTGATCTGTGGTTGAAATATCTTGAGTTATCTAATATAATAGAGTAAAATGTTGCAGCGTTTATTTTATTTGTGGGTGCATTATCTATTTTAAGAACCAGAACAGAAATGAGCTAATAGTGTATTTTTGGATTTAGTATTTTACTTAATTTTTGTCAAATTGGATTGTATTTTACTAATAGCTTAATAATACTAAAAAAAAGGAACTTGGACGCTTGCTATCTGTCTTTTCTTTGTGGTTATGAAAGGCCAGAAAGTGAAACATTTATTATTTAGACGAGGCTTAGTATGACACGCATGATACCGCTAGCAAGGGTTGGACTGATGGTTCACTTAGGTGCCAGCTGAAAGCCGTACATTCCAATAAAGATTCTCGAATGATTATTGTGCACTGTGGATCTTAAAATTGTTGGTTGCGAAATGGGTTAAAGCTTTTCCAAAAAGATAGAAAAATTTTGTGTAGATTATAATCAGAATAAAAATTCTAATATATTTGAAAAGTGGTTTAAGCATACATTACTTCTTAACATCCAGCAGTGTGATAATTATGAACAATGCCAGATATTACTTAAGACTTTAAAAAAAAAAAATTTCGAACAATTTTTTTTAAAACAGGAACAACAAGATTTTCTCTCAGATAATGATTTGTATTTTGAAGACAACAGACTCAAAACAAAACTCAAGTTGTTATCAACAGGTCCTCGTAGACACTTCGTCTCAGGACCATTTTACTTATGTAGAGTCATACGCCGCCATGTTACCTATCCAACGGTAACTTAAACATCACAAATTATAACTATTAATAATGTAAAACAACTACAAATTTAAAACATTTAAAGGGTTTTGACCCATATATTTTGGTGGCTACTAGCATGTACAACCGTTTGCACCGATGATGGATTTATCAATCCGAAAACGTTTTGCAATGTGTTTGTGATAGCCCGTTTGGGGCATTTTTTATATACCTTTTATAAAGGATTTTAAACAATTTTTTGTGATATATGGTATACAGCCAGCTACAGGAACTTAGTTTCCTAGTGGAAGTTAGATAGTTTTATCTGAAAAGCACTGTATTTGGCATGTTTGGTCCGCAGTGAGGGAAAGCATGTTTGTTATTCGCTGACTGAATTATTCGTCAGCGAATAACAAATATGTGGGTAAATATAGCAAAGCCGCATAACAAATATCACATAACAAAATTTGGTGCCGCTATAACATACTCTAAGCATTATGATAAGATCATTATGTGCATTGTTATAAAATGTTTTAATCAAAAATAATTTTTCAGTGACCTAGATTATAAGTTAACTCTGTTTTGTTTTTATTTTCTGTTTAAACATTAAAAGTTGATAATTAAGGGAACGTCATTAACATTTCACTCACGGAGCTTTTTGTAGTTCCGTTTGAACAAATTAATTAGTCTTGACATGAAAAGGTAAAAACTATTGTCATTATTTTATAGTATATGTCGTATTTATCAGATTTAACAAGCAGTTCTATTTGTTACAAGAAAAAATAAATTTATGGACAAAATTAACAAATTAATTTTTACTTTTACTGTATCTTGTAATTGTTACAACTGTACTTATCGAAGGATATTTTATAACATTTGTAACATTTATTTGAGACAGATTAATAAATACATTATAGATGCTGCACATCTTTCATAAATTATTAAAGACTTGACCAATCTGTGATTGTTGAATGGGAGTATATTTTACAAATCAGTATACTACAGCAAATAAAAAATAAAATGAGTCATACGCGTGATCCTAAGCGTATCGTACTGTTTATCTGTCGCTAAAAATTTATTTTTTTTGTATGGCATAAAATAAGAACATTTAAGAATAGGAAACATTAATTGGAGTATTACAAACAAACATCTAATATATCAATATAATCTAAAACATTTATTGGTCGAATTCAGGAATTCCATCTTCAAAGATTTTCTGGCTGTTCTGTCAATATATTACTTTTCTTATTTCTTCACATTTTTGTTGGAATTCGTTTCTGCTTTTGTTCAGTTTCTGGTAAAATTTTCTTGTCACTATTGGCTTACTTAGTTCTTGTAGTTCTTGAGGTTCTTTGTTTATCTGCTTTTTGGGTTTTGTGCCCCTGTTGCATCAGTAAATATCTGTTTTTTCCTTTTTTTCTTTCTGTTATAATCTGATATTCTTTGTCAAACCAGTCAATCGTTCTTGTTCTTCTTTGCTTATCTTCTATGCCTAATAATTTATCAACTGCTTCTTTCATGGTGTTTCTGCATATTTTCCAATTGTGCATTTATTTTTTCATGTTTTGATTTGATATTTATATTTTGTTTATATTTTCTATTTTTATTTGTATCTTTAGTAGGTCAGATAGACAAGTGGGTCAGGCGCCTGACTCTCATTCGCTTCACTGTCGAATGGTTAAGTGGATGTACGTTCAAGCCCCGTGTGGTATTATCTCTAAAATAATACAATTCATATAAAGAATAGGTTAAAAGAAACGTATAACACATTTCGCATATGTTTATATAAAATATGTTTTAATATATCAAATCGAGGACATAGACTAAAACGAGCCTCGTTCGAGAAATAAACTACATTATTTACCATACGGTACCATAAGCGAAGCCTTACTTACCATACCCGGCTCGGTGTACAGAAAAATAAAAAAGGCTAACGCAGCAGTTTAAAATTCTAAAACAAATCTGCGGCTTAGACTTAAATTTGTTGGAGTATGATAGGCCTATGGTGAACCAGTACGGCAAGAGATAAGGACGTGTGGCTCGGTCATACTCCCATAGATCCCTACCGGCAGGGCGTGGCTGCTAATATATATATATATATATATATATATATATATATAATATATATATATATATATATATATATATATATATACATATATATATATACATATATACATATATATATATATATATATATATATATATATATATATATATATATATATATATAGTCCTTTTACATTGTATCGTTCATGTTTAGAACCTATTTTCATGTTTAAGTTTAAAATTCTGGCCCTTACCATACTTTCGACTTGGTAGTGATGTTGTAACTGTTCAGTGGAAAACGGGAATCCTGAGTTCTTCCAGTTACTTGTTGCTAAAGATTATTTGAACTTCCCGTGGTTTTAGTAAAGAACACAAGATCGTACATGAAACTATTTAATACTTCTATGTGAATGTTATAATATAAAAAAAGACTTAATTGTTTGTAATAATGCAACTAAAAAATATTACAAATATATTAATATTATAATAATATTTTGCATGTTACTTCGATGAATTGAAACAGAATGATACCGAATGAGGGTTGCTAGGTAGCCTTTCAAAGGTAGGTACTTTCCAAAATATATCGTAACGGGAATTTCTAATCTCCCTTAGCGACAAGCCGTCGCCAAGCTAAGCTATGCTTGCATCGTTCCAAAGACGACAGTGCCGTCCGTCATACCATTTAAAGTTTTAACATAAGCCGCCCCCTGAGAACGCCATAAGGGGGTTCAAAAATTCAAATGTATAAAGTCCGCAAGTCAATATTAAGCCGAAATTATAAAGTTTATCCAAACACAAAAAGAAACTAAAGTTGATCTTCGTTCGATAGCACACATAACTTCACAACCGGACGTTTGTATACGCCAGAGTTTGTTTGTAGCGTTACACTAGGCACAATCCCGTCACTGCCGGAACGGATGTCAGTCACTCTACCGAAGGCGTATCTAAGAGGTTACAGTCCATCCTCTTTAACAAGTACTAGGGAACCGATCTTGAGAAGGGAACTGCATTGCTTCTTCCACTTGACACGTTGCTGTAGAGAAGAGACGAATTCTTTGGACCATCGTGTCCACTAGCATTGCACCATTTGCGGCACCTTTTGAAATCTGCTTAATCTATTTTCCATAACATCTAACAGATTGCGGTCAGGAACTGATGTGAGAGGTAATCCAACCAGAAAATGTGCAGGTGTGAGGGGAAGTAGGTCTGAGGGGTTATTAGACATAGGAAAAAGAGGTCTGGAATTAAGAATTTAAGATTGTATTTTACCGATTTTACCCCCGCTTACCAAGAGAGTGTGTCATGTAAAGCAGAATTGTTAGCCTTGAGAAAGTTGGAAAGTTCATTGTTGGCACCTTTAAAGCTGCTCCCATTATCAGAAAGAATAGAAGCGCATTTACCCTGTCGAGAAGTAAAACGTCTTTAAGCTGTTATAAAGCATTCCGTAGTCAGACTACTCACAACCTCTAAGTGTATATCCTTTGTGGCCAGACAAATAAAAAGTGCTACATAACCCTTAATAGTCTTGTAGTTTCTTGTAAGACAGTCCTTTAAAAGAAAAGGTCCCGCATAATCAAGTCCCGAGTGGGTAAAGGGTCGTGAAGGAGTAAGACGTTTATGTGTTCATGCCATACAAGTATGTCTGTAAAGTGATGTTTTTGTGGAAGTACGATGGGATGCTTTCTCTCATATGAGATGTCAGCGTTGTGAATTCTTCCACCAACTCGAATTATGTCATCTTGATCAAGAAAAGGATTCAGGTTGAGAAGTTTGCTTTTATGATCGACCTTGCCATGTTTTTTGAGATGTGTGAAATCATCAGAGAAAGACTGATTTTGCATAATACGAATAAGACAAATCAGAGAACAGGCAATTTCGTCACATGTTAAATTGGTAAAGGTTCTTTCTGGCATGGTTAGCCTGGAATTTTTGCAGAAACGTAATATGTAGGCTACAATTCGTTGTAATTTAGTCAAGGAAGAAATTTTGTAAATAATGTCGAGATTCATGCAAATTCTTGCGGATAGATTAACAGAAGATCGAAGTTCAGGAATTTTAATCTGTTTGAAGGGTTGATGAGGCCAGAAATTTTCAGACAATGAAAGCCATGGAGGGCCATGAAACCATAGATCGGAATTTTGTAGTGCCGTGGGTGAAATACCACGTGACAATAAATCTGCAGGATTTTCGTGTGTGTTTATATATCTCCAGGAATAAGAATTGGTCAAGGATTGAACCTGTGAAATTCTATTCGCAACGAAAAGTTTTAACAAGTTGGGAAGTGTATTAATCCATGCTAGAACAATGCTGAAATCACACCAACAAACAATTTCATCAAAATTAATTTGTAGTGATTGCTTTACTTTGTCCATCAATTCGGATAAGAGTAGGGCTCCACAAAGTTCAAATCGGGGAACTGTAAGAATATGTTTCAAAGGAGCTACGGAACGAATAAAAATACAAGCACCATATGATGCAGTAAACGCATCAGAAAATTCATGTAATTTTATGGATGTAAAATTGTAAACGGTATTCTATCGAGTGAATTGTAATTTATTAAGATTGACTAATTGGGATAGATAATTTGACCATTATATATATATATATATATATATATATATATATATATATATATATATTATATTTGAAATTGCTGAAGCTGAAAGAATGTGTCTCTTAGTAATCTTAGAATTGTTTGCAGTAGGTTGAACATTAAAGAAGAAAACATCTAATTTAGGATTCCAAAGGAGACCTAATGTTTTGACAGTTTCATTGGAACCTATGTCCAAAGGAGTGTTGTCTATATCATCGATTTTTAATTCGGTTGAATTTGATTTCCATTTACTTAAATGAAAGCCATGTTTTGAAAGTAATTCAGTGATTAAAGATTTAATACGTTTAAGTTCGTCTAAGGTGGAAGCACCGGTATAGAGATCTTCCTCGTAAAAAGACGAAATAGAATAGAATTTAGAATAGAATAGAATAGAATTTATTTAATCAATATACAAAAATAGTTTTGTTTTTGACAAGTCAAAGGAATAGTGACAATACTTATAAAACATATAAAATTTTTTTTTGGATAATTTAAACATTACAAACATGTATGTATTTAATATTAACAGTTAAAAAAAAAACGACAAACACACTTTGTGGAATTATAAAAAAAACATGAAATATAATTATAATAGGCAACTGCCCTGACCAAACTAGTACTATTGTGTAAAAGCTGTACTTAAGTACTCCGTTTTTGAATAGAAACAATGTTTCAAAAAGTGTGATTTGATTTTATGCTTAAATGATAACAAGTGAAGACTTTTTACTTCATCTGGCAAACAGTTATACAAACTAACGTCAGTCGAATTTTTTACGCTCTTTGTCAACCTAAAACGTTGTGCTCTAATAGCATCTCTAGATCTTGTATCGTGATCATGGACGTTGGAGTTTACGTTAAACTTACCTTTGTTGGCATGAATTTCAATCAGCGTGTTATATATATAGAGTGAAGGTAGTGGCATAATACCTAAATCCAGAAATAAAGGTTTACAGTGATCCCTATACTCTGCTCTTGCGAGTATCCTCACTACTCTTTTTTGTAATTTAAAAATTCGATCTGCGTAAGAAGAATTACCCCAAACAGTTATTCCGTACTGTAAATGGCTATGAAATAGTGCAAAGTAGCACATTCTAAGGGTATTTTTAGGAATCATATAAACTAAGTTGCGCATTAAAAATATACTTGTAGCAAGTCTAGAACTTAAGTAATCTATATGAGCACTCCAATCCAAATTATCGTCTATAAAGATTCCTAATAGTTTAACACTGTTTCTTAAGATATACTTCCAATCAGAACTAAAAATCAAATTCTGATTTTTCTCTTCATTTAGCATTAGCCCATTATGTGAGAACCAGTTTTTTGCTTTCTTGGTATCACTATCTATTTTAATTTTTAAATTATTCTGATTAATATCAGTATTTATGAGAGTTGTATCATCTGCGAAGCAAACACATTTTATAGGAAAAGTGTAGTGAAATAAATCGTTCAGATAAATAAGAAACAAAGTGGGTCCTAATATCGAACCTTGAGGTACACCATATTCGACAGTGTTAAACTCAGAATAGCTGTTATTAAGAAAAACTGCCTGTTTTCTATTTGTTAGGTATGATCTAAATAGATTAAGAGTGTTTCCCCTGATACCGTACTTATGCATTTTTTCCAACAGTAATTCATGCGAAACACAGTCAAAAGCTTTGGATAAGTCACACAATGTCAAAGACACAAAATGACCTTCCTCCAAGCCATCAACTATATCTCTCACAATTTTCTGTATAGCTAGTGTAGTGCTACACTTTTTTCTAAAGCCATATTGGTTACAGTGAAGTATTTTGTGTTTTTCTAATTTCCAATTTCATCTAAAGCTCCCTTTTTGAACACTGGTAGCACTTTTGTTACTTTTAAAACATCTGGGAAAATCCCCTCAGTAAGACAATTATTATAAAGTATAATTAATTTGTCAATAATAATATCGATTGTTTCCACAATTATTTTTTTGTTTAAGAAATAAAAATCCGTGCAGTGTGAATTTTTCAATCTATGCAAAACATTCCTGATTTCAGTATCACTAACAGGTAATAAAAATAAAGAGTTGCAAGGAGAGTGTACATCTTTCAAAAAATCTATGGCTACATTTTCATTTGTAGAATTAAAAGAACTTCTAATGTGTTTAGCCACTGAAGTAAAGTAATTATTGAAATCGTTTGATGTAATCGCGCTTGGACAGACTTTTTTATTTTGAAATTTATTTCTGTGATAATTTATAACTTTCCAACTATCACGAGATATATTTTCAGAACTGGAAAAAAAATTTTCATAAGCCAGTTTTTTCTTTAATGATATTGTTGATTTATAGTGCTTCTTAAATTTTTTATACTCACTATATTCCTTTGTAACATCAGCAATTATCTTGACTGTGGAAAGATTTTTTCGCATTTCTATTAATTCATCAGGAAATATCAGGAAATTTGTCAGAAATAAATGCAAATACTTCTTGCACACATCGCGTTGCTAAAAAGCTGGCAGAAGCAGTTCCATAAGTTACAGTATTTAAAGTATAAGTCTCAATAGATGAATTTGGATCAGATCGCCACAATAATTTTTGTAAACAACGCAGATTTTCTTTTATAAGAATCTGTCGATACATTTAACGATATCAGCAGTCAAAGCAAATTTTTGTTTTCGATAATGTAAAAAACGTAAAAATAGTGAAAAGATCGTCTTGTAGTGTAGGACCTACCATGAGTATATTGTTCAACGAAAAGCCAGTATCAGATTTAGAATATCCGTCAAATACTACACGGATCTTGTTACGCTTGTAAACGCAATGATGAGGAAGAAAGAAGTCTGGATGAGATACTAAATTTAAAGAAAGTTTAGTCATATAAGTTAATGATGAGTATTTACTGATAAATTGAGTATAATCTCTTTTTATGCTAGAGTTTAATTTCTTTTCCAAAAACAAAAAATGTTTGGTAGCTGAAATCTCTGAATTACCAAGATTTGATAGAGGTAACTTTAAAGAAAGAGAGACAATGAATCTGCCTGTAGAATTAAAGAAAGTAGTTTCTTTAAAGTGTTTCTCACATTGAAGTTCTTCTTCAGAAAAGAACTTGGTTTTTGGAAATTCTTCAAGTTCCCAGAATTTCTATAACTGATTTTCGAGATTTCTGTTGCTTTAAAAGTGACAATATGTTTTGTTACGAGAAAGAAAAGGTATACGACTGGATACAATCCAGCCAAGCTTGGTTTTATGTAAAGTTGGTTGACCATGTGATAGCTTAATTTGACCAACGCATAAAAGATCCCAAAATGTGTCTGCACCAATTAAAATGTCTATAGGAGACGAAACGTTAAAGTGTGGAAAAAATGACAGGGCCAACGTCAGACCATTTAAAGCTTTAACAAGTGATCAGAATAAATAGCATTTGCTTCTTTCCTGTTGCGAACGTTTATTATATTTAATCGGTATCTTGAGTCTGAAATAACATGGTCTATCATATTTATTGTAAGGCCGTCTGGTTATTTCCAGATGCCCTTGCATGTACGATGCCCTTCGAGGGAAGTATAAAATTATACAATAAATTAAAAAAAAAACTACTATGTAAAGGAAGACAATTTTAAACTCAAATCATCAAAAGTATTTAAAATTCGTTGTTTCCCAAGCACAAATTTTTTCGATTTTGTTAGACTGTTTTATGCAAGTTAAGTGTTTATTTTGTATTCTAGTTCTTTTTTGGAAGAATTTATTGTTTCTTGTTGTTGTTGTTTGTTTGTGTTTAAATGACTGCGATCACTAAATCGCACAATCGTGTGTGTGTAGTGTGTGTGTGTGTGTGGTGTGTGTGTGTGTGTGTGTGTGTGTGTGTGTGTGTGTAGAGTAATTGTCTTGATACTTAGCAAAGTCGACGTCATTGTCTTTGCTAAGAGACGCTAATTGTATCCGAACGTCTGCGGTCCCTCCGGTGTGTACCGATCACACAAGGATAGAAATTATTTTCATTTATTAATTTTTTTTAATAAACGAAAATTTCCACCCAGGTGGGATTCGAACTCACGACCTTTAGGTTTAAAGGCAGGCGCTCTTACCACTGAGCCACAGAGGGGTTTTATTGTTTCTTATTGACGTTTGCAAAATGAAAGTGTATGCTTCGTTGCGTAATTGCAGCAGTGGTTGATTTAGCTGCTGATTCAGCTGATGATTCATATGCTATATCATTATTTTGCTGTGCAAACACATTTAGAGGATAATGTCAGGACATTTATTAATTTCGCTATTAAATAGACAAACTTGGTTATTTTGACACTCAAAAAAATTAAACTTCTCTCATAAAAAACTTTGAATCTTGATAATTTTCCTCCGTTTTGTTTACTGCTAAATACGTATAATCCACAAGCGGATTCTCTGCGACTCTATAAAAATCAATTAATTTTAATGTAAATAAAAACTATTTTGTAAAATAGATCTAATGTATTATTTCTATTATTATAAGCTGAAATATTCTATTTTTATAATGTAAAGTGACCTGCAAGGAGTCATATTTTCTTCACGCTGTCAATGATCACATTCACAATTTCCGCGAATTTATGATTGACACGTGATTCCAACTACTTTCGACCGGTTTTGACGCGTGACTTCGGATGACTAATTTAAATATTCATTTACTAGAGTTTTATATCTTCAACTTAATCAGTAGTGTTGTTATACGAATGGAAGCAGTTATAATAACAAGAAGAGGCAATACTCAGTATTATTTTTGTACAGTGGGTCGCACCTTTAGAACACCAATGACCAAACTCAAAATGGAGCAAAAAAGCTAAAATTAATTTTAATTTTTTCTTTATCACAACGAATCTGTTCCATACTTGTGATGTATAATTATTATAAGAAAAAGTTAAATATTTTTTAACGATTCTAGTCATGCGAACCGTGAGGATTATTAATAGGGGGTTCATCTACTTTTCAGGGGGATGAATTTGCAGAACTATACATATATAGCCATGTACTTTCTTTATGGATAGGGGGTCCAATTGCGCTTCCTTGCACCTCGCTGCCGGCTCCCATGATTTTAGTTAATATTTGATCCAAATAATTCTACAAAAGAAATCCAGGACTTTAGAAAATAATTTCAGGAATTGTATTAATAATATTTTTTTTCTTGACACTCGCAAACATATTTGTTTTTGTATTTTTTGCATCTTTTTGGCTGTAGATGATCAAAAACGACGATTACATTGTTACTTTATGACCTCTTGTGATTTTTCTCACTATCACTCTGTTAAAATTTTCGTCTGAATCAATGTTTAATGAAAGTTCCAATAACTGTTGATCCAATAAAACCTTTGTGTAGAATTTATTAAAAAAAAAACGTTCCAATAACGTCAACCTGCTACGTTTACACCTTTAATAACAAAAAATAAATAACTATCAACCAGTACCGTATCTATATAGGTAAGAATTTATGCTTACAACATTCATTAACGCTGTTTTATCGGTACACCAAAACCTAGAGACAGTGTTTTCTTTGTTATTTACTGACAAAATCTCTCGAAATTTCTACACGTTATTTAAAATTATGTTGCCTTTAAACTGATAGTTTTAATTTTTTTTTTATTTTTTTAAAAGTTCTTTTAAAAAATTGGATTATACTGTTTAACGTTCTATTATAACCAAACTTTTTACGCCCATAACTTGAAAGAGTTTTTTTTTCTGTAATCGTTGATTTTTGTTTCACCTTCGTGTGTCCAGTAATAATCAAGAAAAGCATGTTCAAACTTTGAAGAAAATTGCTAAAAAGTACTGAAATCTAACAGTGAAACGTGTTACTCATCATGGCATTTAGTTTCATCGTTATCGCCTTCGTGATGTCAAATCTCATGAACGTACGTTCAGTTAGTTCGCTTGAATCAGAATCCATTTTCAGTTATTCATTCTTGTATTTTCTTCATCAACTTGCTTAGTGTACAGTTTACAGTATTCTTCAGTTATTTTGAAAACATTGAAATTCTTTAGTTTACGGATATCTCAAAGTAATATATTATTCATTTAGTGGTATAAGTTACAAGTTCTTTAGTTTACGCGTATTTTTAAAAATAAATATAAAAATATTTTTTGTTAAATTTTTACTAGGCTAATATCAGTTTTCTCTAACAAATATATAATTTCTTGAGATCATTTTCAAGCTATAACTGCAAAATTGTTTATTTGTTTGTGACAATAAATTGTATTTTTTGATAATAATATTTTTGTTATTTTAAATTTATTATAAATAAACACCATGTTTTTTGCAGTCACGTTTCACAAATTTTTATTCAATACTATATTTAGCTAAGACATATAAATTAAAAATATGATAATTCTTTTTAAAACATCTACGATAATCAATCAAGAAAGGTATTCCCGACAAAACTAATTTGAATGGGGAATAATGCATTTGTTGTCATTAAACTACCCGTCGGCCGGCGCCACTGAGTAAACAGCTGTACTCGTCGGCTGGCGTAAGCAGTGTAGATAAGTAAGTAATACGCCCATACAATCAGTAGGTACACCTTTCGTTGATATGGAAATGAGGAAAACAAAAATCAATTTGCAATCTGTCACATAAGATTCATTGTTATACTAATTGTATATTGCTTAAAAATGAGTTCTAATATTGACTACTTAAATAGTAAAGTAGAATTGCGGTTAATACCGCCAAAAACCGGAAGACGCTAGTAAAAAATAATAGGACAAGTACATTCAAGACAAAGACATACATTCAAGAAAAAAGCGAAAGGTAACAGATAAAGATGAACGAGTTGTGCTTGCTCACCTTTAGAAAATGTCGGAACAGTACAAGCCCCCAACTATGTTTATGTGGATAGCCCACTCGAAATTGCAAAGTGCATTTCCTCTGATTTAAAAAACGGAAGTATAAATATTTCAAACAATACCAACTGTACTTTTCACATTCATTTAAAAGATAGGGGCCGATTGTTCGAACGCTAATCTTGATTGTAATCAAATATTTAATTAAAATCAAATACGTCACATTTTGAGGTTACGTTGGTTGATTTATTTTATTTAATTTTATTATTTTGCGTTTTGCTGTATTTATTGACTATGAAAAGGCCTTTGATCGAGTACAGCATCACAAATTAATTTCAATATTAAAAGATAAAGGAGATGATAGTCAAGACACACGATTCATAGAATAGTTATACTGGCGTCAAACAGCGACAGCTTGCATAAACGGAAAATCAACAGAAATATGTAAAATACAAAGAGGTGTCAGACAGGGTTGTATACTATTCCCACTGTTATTTAATTTATATTCAGACAGAATATTTAAAGAAGCGCTGCATAATTTGGAATGGGGCGTGAAAGTTAATGGAATTCTGATAAATACAATCAGATATGCAGACGATACAGTTATTTTAAGTGATGACATGAATAGATTACAATGCCTTTTAAATGCCATTGATACAGTGGGAAGAGAGTTTGGTCTAAACATAAACTGTTCAAAAACAAAACACGTTTAGCCGTTTAGCACATCAAGATGCACGATTATATATTGATGGTCATATAATTCAAAGAGTGTCCAGTTTTAAATATCTTGGTTGCCATATTACTGAACAACTAGATCCAGATCAAAAAATAAAATGTAGAATCGAGATAGCCTGCACGACATTTTTAAAAATGAGGTCTTTCTTCGGTAATGATAACTTGCAACTTCAACTTCGAAAGCGCATGGTTAAATGCTACATTTGGTCAGTCCTCTTATACGGTGTCGAAGCATGGACATTCAAAATATCCACCATTAATCGTCTGGAGGCCTTTGAAATGTGGCTGCACAGACGTATACTAAAAATTCCATGGACGGCTATGCTGACAAATGTGGCAGTCCTTGAGAGAGCAAATGCTGCTCGCGAGCTGCTTGATAACATTAAATGTAGAAAGATGGCCTATTTTGGGGACGTAGTAAGGGGAGATCGATATAATATTCTTCAACTTATTATGATGGGTAAAATCAAAGGACGCAGAGGAATTGGTAGAAAGCAGGCCTCTTGGTTGAAGAATATCACAGAGTGGACTAGTATAAAGAAATCTGAGCAACTCTTTAGAATAGCTCGAGACAGAGACAGTTTCGCCATGTTAATCGCCAACGTCAAGGGGACTTGATAGGGCACGTTAGGAAGAAGATTTTGAGTTTTAATTTCAAATTAACCTTAATTAAACTCTTTGTGATATTAATTTCATGTTTTTATTTAGGAATCAATAATAGTAATAAGCAATTTTTAACAATTTTGAGTTTTGACAGCTGCTGTGACGTATTTGCTTGTAATTAAATACTTGATTACAATCAAGTTTTGATTATCGTTCGAACAATCGACCCTAAGATTTTTAAAATTTGGATAAAGCTTTTGATACATATGTTAGTGCTATTTTATTCATATTATATTTATTTATCGTTACAAGATATGTACTCATGTCAGGTCAGATCAGTTGATGTTGCCATGGTAACTTTAAACATGCGCGTTTTAAAAGTTTAAATAGGCCGAGGTGAACTTTATATAAGCAAAATGTGGTAACAATAAAAACAATATATTTTGCTTTTGTTGTGCAAAAAGTAGGAGTAAAGATTGGCAGCGTGTCACTGGTTAAATTATTTGTAAGTTACTGTCTCTGGGAAACTCTCTCTAAAAGGCGAATACTATGGCGAACATATGATGTCAACTGCATAAGAATACGGAAGGCAATGTGAAACCACTGTATTAAAGCTCCCCAAGGATATCCCAAGATCGACAAGGATGGAAAAAACATTGCAAGCAACGGCGCCTAGTTTGTCGCAGGCCTTAAGTGGCCAAGGGGTGCTAAGAATCTCCGTGAAGAAAAACAATGCTAGGAACCATCCGAAAGTGGGAAAAACCCCAAAGCTAAAACTGGTTATTTGAAATGTTAAAAGTTTTTACACCGCTGGTAAACTAGACAACATAATACAAGAAATGGAAAGATGCGACCTAGACATCATAGAACTGAGCGAAATCAGATGGCCTAAGAGTGGTAATTGTACTAAAGAAAAAGTGACACTATATTACTCAGAAAATAACCTACCCCATCATTATAACGGAGTTGGATTTCTAGTTAACAGCCCCAAACCAATCTTTGTAAGAATCTTCGTGGCATACTCAGATAGGGCAGCACTACTACAAGTCCAAGCCGATCCTTTTGACCTTAACATTATACAAATCTATGCACAAACCTTAGACAAGCCTGAAAATGAAGTAAAATAATTGTACAGAGAGATTAAGGAGTGAAACTGGTCTAAGAACCAGACTCTTATATTTATGGGAGATTTCAATGTAAAGGTAGAACGAGGACGTGTTGAAGATGTCGTGGTTGACTTTGGTTTGGGAAATCCAAACGAGAAAGGTGATATGCTAATCCAGTTCTGTCAAGAAGAAAAATTAGTCATTGCGAGTACCTGGTACAAACTGCCACCTCGGAGACTCTACATTTGGCAGTTTCCACAACATACGCATGACGACATCGTGAGAAATCAAATTGATTTTTTATTGATTAACCAGAGATACAGAAATGGATTGCAAGGAGTAAAAACGTACCCTGGAACAGATACCCGATCTGATCACAATCCCGTAGTAGGAAAATTGAAAATTAAGCTTAAGAAAACTAAAAGAAAATCCACAAAGAAAATTGATATAAACAGCTTCAAACAACCTAACAGTAAACTAAAAGTCACAGAAAAATTAAATGAGGCAATCGACAAATGAAATTGTATTAAAAAAGCTATCGTAACCACCACCAAGTCTCTGATCGCTTCCCAAAAGTACAAAAAAAGAATTGGATGACTGACAAAATAGTATCAATGATGGACGACCGCAGATCATTTAAACACAAAGAATGAATCAAACATTAGCATATTAACCGACAAATACAAAAATAGTGTCGCAAAGCTAAAGAACAGTGGCCGCTAGACAGGTGTGCAGAAATGGAGGAATTGGAAGAAAAACATGACCACTTTAACATATATAAACTCGTTAAAGAAGTGACAGGTCATACAAAACCTTGAGGTTTTAACAATATTCTGAAGGAAAACAAATTAATTACTGTTCAGGTCCTGACGACATATAGATAGAGGTTCTAACAATATTGAGTGAAGACAATATAAACGCCTGGGTAGATCTTTTTAATGACATTTATGGGTCCAGTCAAATACCACAGGACTGGCTTCAATCAACCTTTATACCAATCCTAAAAAAAACCAAACGCTAATAGTTGCGACCAATTTCCAATGATCAGCTTATTGAGTCAGGTCCTAAAACTCTTCGTAAAGATAATTCACACAACAATATACAACAGATGTGAAAGAGAAATTAGCCCCACACAGTTTGGTTTAAGACAAGAATTTGGCACAAGAGAAGCATGTAATATCAACCCTTAAATATCAGAATTACAGATAAAATAATATTATAATTCATACTCGTGTAACATTTGTTTATGTAAACATTCGGTAATTTGAATCGAGGACATTCATAAATAACATACTCTAATTAGAACTGGTAGTCAGCACTATTGCCGATCACCACATGCTTGGCGTAGGTCATGAACAAACTTGACATACTAATAAGTAAACATTTGCTGATATAGCAAGGACTACTATAAAAGCCCCAACAATCATTCTCTCAGGGATCTTAATTAATGTACCGTCAAAATGGCAAGTTAATGCCGCATATAGTCAGCGTCAATTAAGTACTGAAATATTTAGATTAAGTAACATTAAAGAGTGTACAGTAGTGTTAAATAAATGGTTAACTAAGTACGACAACATAGTATTTACTACCCACAACATTATTTATTACAAGCACTTTAAAGCTTAACTGTTCTACTTTAGAAATGCAGAGATTAGCAAAAATATCTAGATCCAGATATAGAGATACGTAGCAGGATTGAGCAAACCATAACAGCATTTACTAATATGAGAACCTTGCTAATCACCAGCAGCCTTAATTTAACGCTTCTATATCGCTTTGTAAAATGTTACATTTACTCCATACTGCTATATGGTGTAGAAACCTGGTCCATAAAGGCCAATGTGATGAACCGATTGGAGGCCTTTAAAATGTGGGTATTTAGAAGACTACTTAAAATTCCCTGGACAGATCACACAACAAATGTCAAAGTATTAAATCAAATGGGCAGAGAATTGCTGCCAATATTAAAAAAAAAAAGAAAAACTGCTTATCTGGGTCATATATTTCGAAATTCCATGTACCAGTTCTTAAAGCTTATCATGGAAGGAAAGATAGAAGGAAAACGGGGCATTGGAAAAAAGAAATACTCATGGCTTAAAAACATCAGAGATTGGACAAACCTCGATGCCCATGCACTTAGAGCCATACAAGATCGAGAGGAGTATGCCAGAATTGTCGCCAACATCCACTAATTGGATATGGTACCCTAAGAAGAAGAAGTTACTCTTAAAGGTATTACTTTCTTAAATAGGATGTTGGTGATTAAATTCTAAAAAAAAATCGTACGTGTTTTTTATCTATAATAAATTATTTAATTTTGATTTCCCTTCGTATTATTGGAGAAACTTAATCACATTAGGTTGTACGGTCCGTTTCCAAAATTTCTCAATTAGCTTGAGTAGTCTGAGATCACTTCTTGTCGGTCATATATAGACCCACTCTATATATGGATAGGGTCATACCAACGAAACCATACGAAACACAAAATATGTATATTATACTTTATGTTTAAAAAATTGCAACACAACATTAATTTAAATTTTAAATTTATTTCCAGGCTTCATTATTCTCGTTGGTATGATTTCCTGCATGTTGTCAAATCATAGCATAAAACATGACACCAGAAACACCTTCGAGTTCAGGAAGTGATACTTCAAAACCTGGCTGCAGATCGGAAGAGCGATTAATGGTAGCAGTAAGAATTCGTCCATTAAAACAAGATGAATCAACAAGAGCTTTGTACGCACTCAACAAAAGGGTAAGGCTAAGTTTGTTTTTATTTTAGAATTAATTTATAATCCTACTATTTTAGAAGTTAATTGTTTTCTATATACAAAGAAGAAGTAATCATTGTATATTGTAGATTTCAGGTAAAAAGGTTATTCATCCTTTTATATTCCTTAACATTGTGACCTGAATGGTCTTTTTTATATATCCTATGTTGATTGATTATATTTTTATTTTATTTAAGCACAATTTATTATGCTGATGGATGAGATAATTTCTTTTGATTGTACGTAAAGGGCGCATAATTATTGATATTCATTTGTATTATTGCGGGAGAAAAACCAGTTTATATAGAGATTTTAAGCGAGGGTAGTGGGTATACAGTTTTTAGTGAGGATATATTTATATGCAGAGGTGTAAGAGGATTAGAGTTTTTTTATACAAATCATGTCACGTCGGATTGATGCCTCAGATATTATGTAAATAACGTTTTTTATATAAAAGGTTCTAAATTATAAGACAATAAATACTTTAAAGATATTTAAAGATATTTAACGAAAACTCGGCTTTGTGGTAAAGTAAATATATTACACATATTATATTACACATTATGTTTCTCGAAAAAGAAATATATATATATATATATATATATATATATATATATATATATATATATACAATGAGGAAGTTCCAAAAGAAATAAATCTTTTGGTCAACGAGGATATCGGTCAAAGGAGAAATTAAAAGGAAATCACAGTTCCATTCCTATATTTGAAGACGTTTCGCTTATTGAATTTACAAGCTTCATCGGTTCAATGAATGGTGAGTGAAGAATAATAAGGTGTAAAACAAACACACCATTCTCTTGGTAACCGTGGTCAAAATATTAAAATGTTGGTGTTGAAATAGTAGCTTAAATGTTTCTATGTAGTAGTATTTATGTATAACAATGCGAAAAAGTTTTATTTAAACGTGAACGAATGAATAAAAACTACTACAAAGCTCTATAAAAACTCGGCATATTGCACGTAAAAAAACTAACTTATAACAGTAAAGTGTAGATATAAAATTAAAAAATTGACTAAACACACTGGCACAGAGCTGTTGTTATAACAAAGTTAACATTAAAAAAGATTCTGTACTTTACTTTAGGACGCATTTCAAATTAAAGGATTTTAACTCGAAAACGAATGTCAAAAATTCGCATTTTGGAAAAAGTTCTTCGGTTCACCAACAATAACCTCAACCTGGGCCTACAGGCATCGGCGTTCGTCAGTAAGTTTTGGCATGGGCCCGAACTAATATTTAGCGTGACGCGAAATATCGAGATGCGTGTCGTAACCTTGAGGTATACAGTAATATAGGTACCATATACATACATATACTCTTATAAAAATACAATGACGTTTAATTCATTTATTTTTTTTATAACAACTCGGGAAGGACTAGATCGATTTTACTAATTTTAATTTTGAAATATTTCTAGAAGTTCAAGGAAGGTTTAAAATGTGAGAAAATCGGATGAAATTATAAGGAGAATAGTAAAAACAACAATTTTATTTTCATCAACATACATACAGTTATATTTACCACTTTGGATTAACGTGACTACAACTGTGGCTATTTTCACGTACATTTATTTTGTTTACTTTTCACGCGAATGACTAGAGTTTGATTTCCTTCCAGAGAATTTTTTGTTTTTTAAATCCATTACAATGAAATAAAATGATAAACAAAATAAAGTAATTAAACATAAATATAAATACAAGATAATAATAAAAAGTAACATGATGAATTAATTCTATATTATATGTAACAAATTTTCAAAATCACTCGACCGAACTCGACTTATTAAATCTAGGTCTCAAATACTTCATTCCTAGGAAGGTTTCTGAAAAGGACCTTCAGAGTCTCTCCATTGAGCTAGATGTTATCATCCAGAATCTCTCAATTCTTCTAAATCAAAAATGTCAATTAGAAACTCTTGCTATAAAACTATCTATAAATTCAAAAACAACAAATAGGTAAAGAAATAATAATAAGACTTACTCACAATCAATTTAATTTAACAATCTGACGACCGGTTTCGCTTTCTATAATTTGCAAAGCATCTTCAGGTCGAGATACAAAGTTAAACTAATGATGCCGGTACTCTATTAATTGATGGATGGTAGGTCATGGTTGCAAAAATCATGTATTGTTGATTGGAGAACTTTAATGTGCTATTGCAGTTTTTTGACAATAAACGGGAAGTTCTTGAGGAGAACAGATTTGATCCAATGAATTAGAGATAGGTATATTGTTGTTGTTTGTCAGATGAAAGTGATGTTCTTTACTATTGTATTATTTAAATTATTTACACTTATATCAGAGATATATTTTTTGGAATGTGTGTTATTTATTGAGTATTTATGTAATGAAGGAGACAGTTTTATGACAATGAATAAGAGTAGCTGTACCGATTGTGTGGTTGTGCAATTTTTGACTTGCAATTATCAAGTCTATTGGCAAAATTATTAAATTATTGTAAAGTCAACTATGTAAAAAGGTATATAAAAAGTATATAAAATTATTATAACTTAAGAATGATAAGGGACAAATTAAACACACATTAACAGGAAACAGAAACACTAAATGACGGGACAAACATTGAATTTAAAACTTATACTGGGGGATGGAAGAAACTGTGAGCACTACATCTTACTTGTTGGAAGAAAAAAAAAATTTTTTTTCTTCCAACAAGTAAGATGTAGTGCTCACAGTTTCTTCCATCCCCCAGTATAAGTTTTAAATTCAATGTTTGTCCCGTCATTTAGTGTTTCTGTTTCCTGTTAATGTGTGTTTAATTTGTCCCTTATCATTCTTAAGTTATAATAATTTTATATACTTTTTATATACCTTTTTACATAGTTGACTTTACAATAATTTAATAATTTTGCCAATAGACTTGATAATTGCAAGTCAAAAATTGCACAACCACACAATCGGTACAGCTACTCTTATTCATTGTCATAAAACTGTCTCCTTCATTACATAAATACTCAATAAATAACACACATTCCAAAAAATATATCTCTGATATAAGTGTAAATAATTTAAATAATACAATAGTAAAGAACATCACTTTCATCTGACAAACAACAACAATATACCTATCTCTAATTCATTGGATCAAATCTGTTCTCCTCAAGAACTTCCCGTTTATTGTCAAAAAACTGCAATAGCACATTAAAGTTCTCCAATCAACAATACATGATTTTTGCAACCATGACCTACCATCCATCAATTAATAGAGTACCGGCATCATTAGTTTAACTTTGTATCTCGACCTGAAGATGCTTTGCAAATTATAGAAAGCGAAACCGGTCGTCAGATTGTTAAATTAAATTGATTGTGAGTAAGTCTTATTATTATTTCTTTACCTATTTGATATGGACTCACACAAGCAACACATTCATGATTTCAAAAACAACAATTTTCTATCACCTTCTACTTCTTTCAATAACTCTACTCCCAACATTCCATCGAACACATCAAATAACTCATTATCCATCAACCTACCTTCTACTTCTCAAAATTATTCATTCAATGTTTCTTTTCTACAATTTTCAAACAAAAAACAGAAAGACCAACTAAAAATCCTCAAGTCTATTCACAATAAAATTAAATCCCATAATCTTATCATTAGTAAAGCAGACAAAGGCAATTGCCTAGTCATTTTAGATCAAAATTCATATAACGACAAGGTCACTAGATTTCTTTCAGATAACAATTTCACTTTACTCCCCGAAGATCCAACAAAAAAGTTCATTAACAAAATCAAAGCCACCAATAAACTTTTCACAGTATTTTTTTCAGAACATGGCGCTCCATATTATAAAATACCTAGTAACCCATTAACACCCAGATTGTATGGTTTACCTAAGATACACAAAGAGTGCATTCCCATTCGTCTCGTTGTTAGTTTCATAAACACTCCAGTTTCTATTTTGTCAAAATTCATATTGAATCTCATTAACAACATGACGAACTTCACCCCTCGCTTTTCAGTCAAAAATACCATTCATCTAGTCAACAATCTTCAACAAATAAATCTTCATCCTAACATCACAATGCTTTCATTTAATGTCAGCAACCTATTTACTTCAGTCCCCAAACAAGAAACTATTAATCTGGTCCACTCTCTTCTACGAGCAAATTCTATCACTATGTCTACCACGAACTCAATTATTTAAATATTACAAACTTGTCTAGCTTAAAACTTTTTTGTTTAGTTGCCTTTCCCCTCTCCTAGCTGATATATTTATGGATCACTTAGAATCCACACATATTATGAAAAATCCTGAAATTCTTTATTGGTTTTGATATGTTGATGACTGTTTAGTCTTCATATCAGGTAACTCGAATTCAACTGATCTGTTACTCTCTAAAATAAATCAAATCCACCCAAACATAAAGTTCACTATGGAACTAGAGTCGTCTCAATCGAACGACCATTTCAATTTCAGTATCTATAGAAAACCTACACTAACCGACCATATCATACCTCTATCTTCCAACCATCCAATGTCACACAAATATGCAGCCTTCCATAGTTACATTCATCGCCTGTTAACAATCCCACTATCACAATCCAACTACCATACAGAACTCAACATTCTTAAGCAAATAGCATTCAACAATGGGTACGATCCCAATCTCATTAATAAACTAATACATAAGAGACAACTCAAATCATTGAGAGAGACTGCGTTCCAGAGACTTGACCATCAAACCTCATTATGCTTCTTTACCGTACCTTTAAGAACGTCTTTCTGGAGATATTAGATATATTCTAAAAAGATCTGTTGAGAATACCCACATTTCTTTTAAAGTCCCGAACAATCTACGACAATGTTTAACCAATACAAAAGATCCTATCAACTACATGGATCGTAGTGGTGTTTATAAATTACAGTGCTCTGATTATGATGCTACATATATAGGTAGAATCTGTAGATCACTAACTTCCCGTTCCTTAGAACATACTAAAAAACAGAACACTTCCACCTTCTCACAACATCTTGCACAACATAAACATACCCTCAACATCCCAGAAGACGTCTCTTTGTTACATAATATCCCTCAAAAATTTTTTCTAAAATTAGATCTATATGAAGACTTGGAAATAGTCAAAGAAAAGCAAAGTAGCCCCAATTGAGTTAATCGCCATGTATGTATCTTTCAACCGTGACTTTCAACCCTTACATCGACAACTTTTCTCATAGTCCACACTTCACAATATTGCCCCACCTTCTCTGCCTGTCTTTCCTATACAAACATCAACACCTTTAATCCTATACAATAATTGTGTTTCTTTAAACAACCATTCTCTACACTATCGCCACACCTTACCCTCTTAAAAATTTTTTCGACCCTATTGTTAACTTCAGAACCATCCATGTCTATCATACCACAATATTTCTCCATTTTCTCAATTCTTCACATATACATAACATTCCTGTGTATGATTTTCTCTTTCAATATTTCTTGGTCAACTCATATATCAAACATGTTCTCATTGGTTTTAAACACAGTAACCATTGAAACATTATCTAACAATTTATCAGAATTCATAATTTCCCCTATTACAAAAAATCCTAATCAACCATTGCTCACCTTCTCTTGGTCAACAACTTAGTAGCACACTCATACATCAAATTTTAGGTTTTTATAAACCGAATTTAATACTACCAAAATAGATTTTGTTCAGGGTGCTAGATGTTATAAGCATGAAGGACCTCTATTATCTCTAATTGTTGATTAACTCTTCCTCTCCTTTAACCGTCCCCTTCTTCTTCGAGTCTCTGAGGATTCTCATCGAGTCTCTGAGGAGCTCAGCCTCTTCAATTATAAATTTAATCACATATGTTATAACTTTAATTTCTTCAGCCAGTAGATTTCTAACCTCCATTTTCAATTTATTAAAGTTACTTTTACTAACTTTTTCACCATACGAGCAGCCTTAAACAAAGTCATTTAAATACGAGGTCTTATATTAGCTTCAAATATTTACTATTCAAACTTTACCTTGTCCTAGATGTGATAAACATAAAAGGATAATTTTCATATATATATATATATATATATATATATATATATATATATATATATATATATATATATATATAAGCTAATCTAACATAAAATACACTTTTAAACCACATTCCATACGACAAAAAGTAACATAGGTTGCCTAAGGCACATGTCATTCTCTTAAACATGACTCTAACACCAACGGTAATTCCACATCTTTTATACCCTACATTAATAAATAAAAGTTTTTAAATCCCAACACCTGGATTGCTGTTATTATTTTTAATATCATTGAAAAAATTTTTTTTTGAATCTTTTGGCTGCAGTAATACTATGTACAACTAATATAGTTTCATGTTCTTCTTCTTAGGGTGCCTGTCCATTCCGAACGTTGGCGATCATTCTGGCTATGATAATTTTGTTGGTTGCTATACGAAATAGCTGTGTTGAGGTCTTTCTATACCATGCTCTCAGGTTAGCAAGCCAGGATATTCTTCTTCGTCCTGGGGCTCTTTTTCCTTCAATTTTACCCTGCAAAATGCATTGGAGTAGATCGTATCTGCCTTGATTTCTCGTAATATGTCCCAAGTACTCCAGCTTACGGCTCTTCACAATGTTTACCAAATCCGCGTTTGTGTTCATCCTCCGCAGTACTTCTTCATTGGTGACTTTGTTTGTCCATGGTATCCTAAGGATTCTTCTGTATAACCAGTTTCATGTTGCATTGACATTTTGTTTTCGACACCGTTCATGGGTATCTTGTCAATCAGTTACCAGCTGTAGTCCGTTTGAAGAGATTTACTCTCCGGACCCTGGAACTTTCTTCAAGCATGTTACCTGAAGTCAAATTCAATTTAATATTTAACATCACAGTTTTATAACAACAATATGTACAATCTTTAATAACTACATGTAATTTAAAGGGTTTTTACCCTGGTATTTTGGTGGCTCAGGCATTTTAACCTAGTAAGTATAACCATTTTTGCTTTTTAACCCTTATCAAAATTTTAAAAAACCACGTTTGCTTTAACTAAATGGTTTATACTTATTTTAGTCAATTTTAAACCTGATGGTGGACTGTTTAGTCCGAAAACGTTTGTTTTTGTTATGTAGCCCTTTTAAGAGTTTTTAAATAAATATACCCATTTACGAAGACCAACCTCTAGCAAAAATCGCGCAATATACAAAAAATGAGTACGAAACCTGTTCTCTTCATCTTTTATTTTTGTCGATAAGACACTCTGATCAAAATTTGATATAAGTTGATATAAATTTTATTTAACATTTATTTCGCGCGCAGAGCTGACGAAAATTGCCGGTCGCTTCAAACGTTATTTCTGAGAGACCGGTTAGTTCTTCGGAAAAAGTGATTCAAAACATTTTTGTATAAAATTATATCAGCTATATTTTTTATTTGAAACATTTTGTTCTACGGCGTACAGATTCTTCGTTAATCATTTTTTTTTGCGTTTTTACCCCCGTACGAAGGGGGTTTAAGGAAGAAGCCCAAGGGTAAATGTGGTAAACTTTTTTGCATCTTTTTAGAAGATTCAAAATTAATATTTTCGGTAAATTTTAGCTTGTTTGTACGATTTTGACTTGTCAAATCTCTGACGACTGGACTATTTTAAAATTTGAAACATTCCAGAAAACTTATTTCAGTATTAAGTTTTATTGTTAAATTAGATAAAATAGAGATTAGACAATTTGACATACAAGTTTTTAGTAATAAAAAAATATCCGCTGAGTAGCAAACGATTTTTTAAAAAAATTGCCATTTTGTTTATATTCAAAACTAAGTATTTGGATATATCCTATTTTTTGCATAAATATCAATTTTATATTGTGTCAAATTAAAAATTTAATTATAAGAGTTAGAAGGGAAATATTGGCTTATAAATACATATTATTGAAACAAATGTCAAAAAATAACATAGTGATTTAAAAAAGTTAATTGAAGCTATAAATGCAAATAACCAACTTTGGAAGAATACATCTATACCAGACTACGCATTAGCATATAAAGACTGACTCAAAAATCAAAAAATATAATCCAATATAAAATTAATTTCATATATGAACTAGAAAAAATAATTTCGTTTGTATTTGGAATTTATATACTACGCATTAATTATAAATTTTCATCAAGATTCCATAATTACACACAAATCTACAACCGAAATGATAGTTATATATAAAGCTATCTTTGTGTGCATTGACAAGGAGATCATAAAAGCAGTTATCTTTGTGGATTCAAAAAGTGCTTTATCCAAAATTTCTAGTTTCAAATGTTATCAAATGGATTATGTAATTATAATAACCAAAAAACTATTGGTAGAAGCTAATAATATGGGATTCTCAATAGGAATAGAATGGGTACCTAGACATCAGGGGATTAAAGGTAATGAGGTAGCAGATAGGTTGGCGAATATTGGAAGAGAATTAAGAGTACTATACGATATAAAAAATATTAGTACAGATATCTTATATGCTACAAATAAGACATTTTAAGGCAATTTTACAATGAATGTTATTCCCAAATTAAAGATAAAGCTCCAGATTATTGGAGATGGCAGTGTGACTTCCCCATAAAACCATGGTACGCCAAATGTGGGTATATGGCAGGACAGAAATACTATAACAAATATTAATCGTTTACGCAGTGGACATTGTTAAACTCCCTGCTATCTCTACAAAATAGGTAAAACAAAAACATCGATATGTGAATGTGGACCATTGTAACAATGATCCATATCTTCTTTGAATGTCCATAAATAACACAAAAATATAGATCTATATTTAGAACTATTAAAGTCAGGAATATAAAGTCCAATCTACACAAACCCTCTGACAAAGTTATAAAAGTAATTATTAAAGTTACCAAATTGTTTCAAATAGATGTATAAAAATGTTTTTACTTGTCAAAATAAAAAGAAAAAATAATAAATTCAAAAAGTACTGGGCTACTGGACTGATACTATGACTTCCAAGGTAAAACAACTTTGCAATCGAATTTTGTACTTCGATGCGCATGACGTCACTTGATGATAAAAGTTTATCTTTAATTTAATATTCTGAAATATATTTTATCACAAGTGCACACATTTATTAGTCAATGTACTAAATAAGGGGCGTACGGGAAAGGGGTGTAAGGCATAGTGACGCGCAACATACAGCCTCTCCTATCCAAGTGTCAACCTCACCTGCCCGTCTGATGATTTTGATCTTAATCATCCGATGCACCCTGCTAGATAACTGACGAGGCTCTCGCGACCGAGTGTCTGCCGGAATAAACAGTTCCCACTTGTTGACAAACTTCGGTTGGTATGCAAGTGAAAGGGCACTCTTTTGTCTTGGGGCCAAGAAATTGGCACTAAAGGCGGAAGAACTATTTACTAGTCAACGGCATAAGGATGTAGAAGGCAAGGAGAAACCACTACATTAAAGATCCATCATGGATAGCTCTAGTACGATAATCATGACTTTACAACAAAAAGCCATGTTAACCACTGATCATGGGAATAGGAGACCAGGATCCGGCATGGAAGGTATATCACAAGAAGACCACAGGGCCTTCCGGATCATCAACTAGCAAATCCCTTTGAAGGACTAAATACCACTCTTAAAAAAAATTGAAAACCACCCAAGAGAGTATTAAAAATTTGTACATAGAATGTTAGGAGTATGTATGATCCAGGCAAAATGCATAATATAATACAAGAAATGCAAAGATTAAATGTCGACATTCTAGGCATTAGTGAGGCAAGGTGGCCAAATTCTGGCAGTTTTTCGACAACAAATGGCATGGTATATTACTCCGGAAACAGTAGTACTCAACACAGACACAGCGTAGCAGTTTTCGTATCTAAGTCTATGATGCAGTCGGTCATTAATTTTACTCCAGTATCAGATCGGCTCTTATTTCTCCAATAAGAAATTTCTGAAATACCAACGGAAATACTTAAACTAATAGAAAAAGACTTGATTCACATTTTGGTTGAACTTTTCAGTAGCATTTATACATGAGGAAAAATACCACAAGAATGGCTTTTATCCACCTTTGTTATTATACCAAAAGAGATAAATGCCAAACAATGTAGTGATTACCGTACAATCAGTCTAATGAGCCATGTACTGAAAATATTCCTGAACATTATACACTCTAGAGTACACTGAAAACTGGAAATGGACATCAATAATATCCAGTTTGGATTCCGAAATGGACTCGGAACAAGAGAGGCGTTGTTTGCACTGAAACTTTATGTCTTAAAGATGTCTTGACATAAATCAAGATGTATTCATGTGTTTCATAGATTACAACAAGGCCTTTGATAAAGTGCGGCATGATCACCTAATCAGACTCCTGACAGAAAAGAATTTAGATAAACGAGACATCCGACTAATAGCAAATATGTACTACAATCAGAAAGCAGTAGTGAGAGTAGAGAATAATACCACTGAAAAAATTGAAATAAAACGAGGTGTGAGACAAGGGTGTATACTGTCACCAATCCTGTTTAATCTCTATTCCGAAGACGTAATGAATAAAACACTCTCTGAACAATCCGTAGGTATTAAAATAAATGGTGTTAGATTAAACAATCTGAGATTTGCCGACGACACCGTTCTCATCGCAGAAACACTTGAAGAGCTACAAACATTGGTGAATAAGATAGCAGACTGCAGCGAAGAATATGGACTATCTTTGAACATAAAGAAAACTAAATTTATGATAATATCGAAATCAACACAAAATGTCCAATATTTATATTTACACAATGAAATTATCGATCGAGTTAGCAAATACAAATATTTAGGCACTTTTATAAATGAAGACAACGATAGCTCAGCAGAAATCAAAATAAGAATAGAAAAAGCCAGATCCATATTCACTAAAATGAAGAGAGTGTTCTGCGGAAGAGATTTGAGCCTTAAAATGAAACTTCGCCTGATGAGATGTTACGTACTTTCTGTGCTGTTCTAGTAGTAATATTTACGATCAAAAAACGAAAACTGCAATACTTGCAACACAGTACAAGAGGCGAAAGATATTAACTGCTTCGAATAATTAAGCAGAGGAAAATAGCAGGAAAAAGGTCCATAGGAAGAAGGCAAAACTCCTGGCTAAAGAATCTGCGAGAATGGTATAGCTGTAGCAACAACGAATTGTTTCGGTCAGCAGTTTTGAAAATACGTATAGCCCTGATGATCGCCAACCTTCGGAACGAAGATGGCACTTGAAGAAGAAGCACTAAATAAACAATAAAACAATACTAAATCTGACAAAATTCCATGCAAAACAGAACATTTCTGGTGATACTTGTAGTCAAGTGACGTCACACGTGTAAAAGAGATAGACTGATCGCATGCGCGTGGGTTTATCTTTAGTTCATAGTATCATGCGTATCATTTAAGTATTACCCAGCTGTCAATAATTAGTAGTAAACAAAAATTTATCCCTAGTTGTGCATTACCTAGAGCAGGGGTGGCCAACCCGCTCATCGTGATCGACCAGTCGATCGCGAGCAAGGAAATAAATATCGAATAAATAAAATAAATATTAGGAAAAATTATTGGAGAGCTAGCAATTTTGCATCGATTATCGCGAGCGACTTATGAAGTGTCCACTTTGTACATGGTACTATAAATGTTTTAGTATATGTACTTTCTTTCTCTTTTCATTCTGCTAATTTTATCCCGCTCGCTTAAGAGCGAATCACATCATGGTAAATCATGGTAAAAGAAAATTGTTGCTGCTTAATCTACAATACATCAGTAGCAATACCGCAAAAAAAATTGTAGCGTCACTTCAACACAATGCACGGTAAATACCAATCATAGTTTCCACCTAAGACTGAAGTGAGAAAGAATAAACTCTAAGCATTAAAATCTCTTTTGACTGCCCAGAAAAATATGTTCTGTAAGACGAATGAACAGTCTAAGGCTATAACTGAAGCTTCATTCTTAGTTTGTTAGGAAATTGCGCAAAAGTATAAGCCGTTTTCTGATGAAGAATATATCAAAGAAATATTCGAAGATTTACTGTTTGTTAATTTCAAAAATAAAAATGAATTAAAAAGTATACATGATCTGCAGTTGCCAAGAAATACTGTGATGTGTCGTAGAGAATTGTTGGGTAAAAATCTTAATGAGCAACTGCAAAGAGATCTATTCGGGTGCGTTGCTTTTTTATTGCAGCTTAAGACGGATATCATGGATACTGCACAATTACTTATTTTCATTCGGATGGTCTTTAATGATTTCTCAACAAGAGAAGAGTTGCTAACAGTGATATCTATAAAAGGCAGAACACGTGGCATTGATTTATTCACGAAATTCAAACATTTTGTCAGTGAGATTAATTTACCTTTATTTAAGCTTATTTCAATAATGACAATAACGACAGATTGGGCAATGATTGGCGTTAGTAATGGATTTATATTACTATGTCACAAAGGTTTCGGGATTAGTTTATTGACATTATTAAATTTCTTGAAGAAAGGGGCGATTTGGCATTTTCACATATTTTACTGGTAAACTGAGCACATTGAATCTGAAACTGCAAGGCAAGAAGAAAACATTATCAGAAATGATAAGTTCTATTGCATCATTCAAACTTCAAACAGTATTTTTAATAGTTGATATTGTAAAGAGAAGGTTTTTAAGATTCACGAACATTAAATAAAACTTGAAAAACACACTGCCTATGTTTTCAATATACAGAAGTATACAGCAGAAATTCAGTCAGTGGTATCAGGCTTTGAAATCCGTTTTAGAGATTTCAATAAAATTTAAAAGTTGGTCGAATTTATCAATTATCTATTCAATAATACTATTCATAACACCTTTGAAATATCCAAACAATTTGCAGAGATATTCCAAATGGACCAACTTTTTCTTGAAAAAGAAATAATTGTTATGCGCTGCGATGTTTTTTGAAATCGAGGTCAGGTTCACTTCTAGATTTCTGGCCATTGGTGTGCATTGACAAATATCCAAATTTAACAAAAATGTGCTAAATAACTGCATTATTGTTTGGTTCAACCTGTTTATGTGAATCAGCGGTTTCATATTAAAAACAAACAAAGACTAAACAGCGTTCCAACTTGACTAATGTTTATACATTTTTCTTCTTCTTCTTCTTCTTTTTGGCTTTTACTCTACTGAATAATCAGCCAGTACATTTGTTGTGTTAATTTTTGGGCCACTTTCGTGAGTCTGAGAATATATCTCATGCCCTATTATTGGTGAATTTAGATATTTTATTTACAAATCTACATTTTATTTATGTTTTCTATTTTCTTATAATTGGTTTAAATGTTAATTTTGGATAGGTTATTACGAAGGTTATAATTTTATATGGTTGATCTGTAGGAATCTGAGAAGAATTTTGATAATTTTAGGGTTAATATCGCATAGAAGCATTGGTATGTTAATTGGGGTTTTAATATTAACTTTGATCAGCTCCTGATAGACATCATAATCTTTTATTTTGTTTATTGGGCATTCCCAAAATATGTGTTCTAGTGTTTCCATTTGCCCACATTCACAGTATGGGTTATCGCGAATGTTAATTTTATATAAATGTACTCCTGTCAGACAATGACCTGTCCTCATTCTAATAATGGTAGTAATATGCCGCCTATCTATGTATGGGATTGTGTCAAACCATGGTTTATTAGGAAAAAAATTTTGTATGTTGTTATACCACTTGCCTTTATATTGAAAAGAATTTAACCAATTATTTTGATGCATAGAACATATTTTATTTTTTAATAATGGCATGATATCCAAGTTACTTAATCGAATTTTAGCAGGAATATTTAATTCAGCTCTAATCTTTGCCAGTTTGTCAGCTATTTCATTTCCCTTAATATCATTATGTCCAGGAATCCAACATAATCTAATATCTTTTCTATATTTATTTAAATGGTATAGTTTCTTTTAACTTACGAAACTCTGTAATCCTTTGTTACAGTTATCATATTGTTATTAATATTGTCTACAGCGCTCTTTGAGTCCGTAAATATTATAGCTTTATCAAAATTTTTTTCTTCGCAAATCATTATACCCTTTTGAACAGCTATTATTTCAGCTGTACAGATATTAATAGGTGAAGGAATTTTTTCAGAAAAGGAATAATTTATAATAGGTATGTGTATTCCTATGCCCGTTTTGGCTTCCTCAAGGTTTTGATTTTTTTGTTTTTTTGAAGCATCTGTAAATATTTGTATGTAATTATTGTAATGCGAATTTACAAAATTATAATATTCCCAAAGGTTATGGGAACTAGTTTTTTTTAATAATGTTTTTTAATTGGTACATTATAAGTGTAGATAATATGTTGGATTGTTTAAGGTTGGCTATTTCCAACTTCAAGCCAGACCTTAAGAACCGAGCAAAAACTGTTCAAACGCAAATCTCATATTAATTTTTTAAATTTATTAAAGTTCAAAAAATAAACAAATAAGAATTACTACTTTTGTTTAATTTACGTATTACAATTATACACTCTAATTGTGTTTTACTGTGTAACTGGTTTTACTCATATTCAAAATTCTTTTAGATCGCGAAAGCTGACAAAATAGGCTTTTAGAATCAGTGATTGATTTCCTTATTTATAGTGAGCATGGTAGTCAGTAAGCGCGAAATATTAAATACACAGCTTTTGGTTAACCAACATCCAATTGACAGAGTGGACAGCTACACATACCTTGGTACCAACATTAATAGCCAATGGGATCACTCCAGTGAAATAAAACAACGCATAGGAAAAGCGAGATCAGCGTTCATAATGATAAAGTCTCTTTTCAGAAGTCATGATTTACTACTTGCTACCGAAATCTCTCTCATTAGATGCTATGTATTTTCTACCTTATTATACGAAGTAGAGGCCTGGACACTTTCCGAAGCTTCCTTAAGAAAACTCGAGGCATTCGAGATGTGGTGTTACAGACGTATCTTAAGAATTTCATGGGTGGATCGTGTGACTAATGTTGAGGTCCTACGTAGAATAGGCAAGGAATGCGAGATTATTAACACCATCAAAGAGCGCAAACGAGAATATCTTGGCCATGTTATGGCTTCCTGAGAATGAACAGAGATACTTCCTGTTGCAACTCATTCTTTAGGGCAAGGTATTTGGAAAGAGAGGACCAGGGAGAAGAAGAATATCTTGGCTTCAAAACCTGAGAAAGTGGTTTAGTACATCGACAACCGGACTATTCAGAATAGCAGCAAGCAAAGTTAGGATAGCCATGTTGATCGATAACATCCGGAACGGATAGGCACCGTAAGAAGAAAGAATAGTGAGCGGCTTAGAGATATTCAGCTCCTTTCAAATTAAAATTCTGGGTTAAAAGTATTCTTGCTCGGCAGTATTGTTAAAAAATTCCTAGTCAGTAGATCGCAAAGATATAAAAAGACAGACAGTAGATCTCGAGTCCGATTAAGTTGGTCACCCCTGACCTAGAGCAAGGTAAGCATAAACTTACATGTACTGGGTAAATGATTATACAATCGAAACCCAAAAAAAACGAAGAAAAAGAAGAAACATTTAATTATTCAAACTCGAGACATCGCTAGTTAAATATAAAATTTAGTTAAAATTATATAATTAAAATGTTTGCTTCTTTATTATTTATTTACACATTTCCTCAGTCTAATCAAAATAATTTACTTAAGAAAGTTGTATAAATTTTGATATCAAATATTTTTGTATCAAATTTACCCGGTTGAAAAAGAGTATTGGATTTATTAAAAACTACAACACATTTTGGAGGCTATGGTTCTACTAATGCAAACTAACCTTTAAATAGAAAATGAAATTTGTAAATGTCAAAAAACACGACGTTAAAGATTAAAGTATTACACATATTTAATTGTGAATAAATTATGACAGAATCGAATAAGAGAAGTAGAACAAAAAAAGGTGGAAAAACTCTAACTACTAAATTACCAGACGATATAAAGGAAAAATCATATTTAACCCGTCACGTGGATACTTCAATAGCAATTTTAGATAGCCCTGAAAACGATATTGTCCTGGAATCTCTTTTATTTTTATCCAAATATGCCGATTTATGTCTAATCAATTTAAACTACTTGCAGCAAAGAGGTCTCCTGCAGAAGATTTTAAAGTTATTAGATAGGAACATTTGTATATTAAGACTATGCTTAAGACTTCTGAATATCCTTTTAAGTATCGAAGATGTAATGATTGAATTTGATCAAGAAGAATATGATAGTGATATCCAAAGAATAACAAATTTTTATATTTATCATAAAGATTTACATGTAAAAGAGTTTGCAGTGTCCATTTTAAGTAAAGTTGCCAGCAGCTGTAGAATCACTAGTCTAATTTTCTCTATGGATCTACTAAATCCCATACTATCTGCTTTAAAGAGTGTTAAAAATGTTAATTTACTTCAAATGAGTATGATTTTGTTAGACGGGTTACTAACAGCTCCAGCTGCCTTATGTATTTTACCAGAAGTAAAGAACTTTGATGTTAGCACTATAGTTAAACTGCTCCAACATCCCGAAGGTGAAGTAAACGCACAAGCATTTAAAATTATTTCAAAGCTAACATTTTTTTGTTTGAATGTCTATCAGGTCATGTTTAAGAAAGAAAAAATAGTAGAGAAAATGATGGGTGTAGTAATGGATCCTTTACAAAGAGATAATCACGAAATATCACTGAAAATCATTTTAGATTGTATGAATTCCGATATAACATCTACTTACTTTATTGAATCTTTAGAATTTTTAAAATTTTGTGCTTGGGTAAAAACCTGCGAAAGTGATTATCTTCCACAATGTGCTGATATATTTCTGAAACTTTCAAGTATACCTAGCATCAGACAGACATTATTTGACTTATCCGTGGAAGAGTCAATTCTCTATTTTTTAAGAAGTAAAGAGAAATATGTTTTAAATAGAGCTTGTGCAGCAATTTCAAATATGAGCGAGCATCCATATTGCTGCGACCACATGTTAACAGGAAAAGTGGTACAAACAATTTTTAACATATTGGAGAGGACCGATGATGAAATAGATCCTCAAAATGAGGTGGCAATAAAAACTTTGTGTAATCTTACCAAAAGATCGTTAAAAACATTACAATTTTTGTTTAAATTAGAAGCTCAACAAAAATTTTTTGAATTATTCAACAAAGGGTTAGCCATATTATCTCCAGAAGCATATCTTAACATCACTGAGATAATATATCATTTTGTGGTGTATCCGGAATATCAAAAAAGTATAGTTAATTCTAAATTATTTACAGAATTACTTAAGGCATCACAAAGTGAGTGCGAAAAAGTAGCAGTTCTATCATTGGAAATAATAACGTTTTGTATGGTAAAACCAATATTTTTAGAACTGTTTACTAACTTAAATGGACCAACTATTATTATGCAACAACTAAAATCGACCACTAATCCAAAATTACGAAACTGTTTGCTGATTCTAATTCATTCAGCTATTTCTAACGATAGTATAACCTTGGAGTTTTTAAAGAATGGTTTAGTTAACGTACTAAGGGAGTTTTCGGAGGAGATTAGGAAAAGTGCTCCAATTATAGAGACTATATTGAATTTATCGTATAATGTATACCTACCTTTAAAATTTTTTGAAACACACCGCTTGGAGATCACTGACAAGCTGAACAACCAGTTTTATTTGATTAATGGATATTGGACAGGTAGTATTAGGGTATTATCGTATAAAATATTAAAATGTTCTCTACTCTATAATAAACAAACCTATAATATATACATGCAGTAACAATTTTATTGTGGATCAATTGTCCGGTCTAACGTTTTTGTGAAAATTTATTAACTTCTTTATCATACATTGGTTAAACTGCTCACCTACTAAGTCTAGGATCACGCTTCATAGAAATGATTTACACCTTTATCCTGACCGATTAGCAGAAAACGTCCATTTTACTGGTCACTTCATGAAATATGAAAGTACCGCAATTCTTCATCATAAAGATATATCTAGGAATATCTAATATTTTCCATAATAATCTTTGTCTTACAGATAATATCATAAATCTAAGTGTATACTCAGATCAGATTCACGCCATGTATCGAGTTTAAACGACCATAATTTGACTGACGACAACACATAGTAATATTTAATAATAATAAAAACAAAATTAAGTATAGTAATAAGATCCAACATTCCTCAACCTATTAAAAATACATTTTTATTGTTGGTTTATTTAATAGTTTTAACAATTAAAAAATGTAATTGTTTAGCATGAAACTAATTAATGTTCATCATAACCATCATCTTTGGCTCGACAATCCCTTGTGGATTCTGGCTTGCTCTAACATTAGCCGCTATTCTGTTCTGTTTGGGTTCTGGCAACGTGTTGCCATCTTCTGATATCTTGTATAGGATACCTAAGTCGGTCTCAACTCTATTTTACCACCTAATTCGCGGTCAGCCTCTGATTCGTCTTTCTATAGGTGTTCCTGTCTTTAGCTTTTTAGCAATCAATGTGTCAGGCATTCTTATTAGGTACCCGATCCATCTAAATCGCTGTAATTTAATGAACGTTACAACATCTGATTCATTAAAGAGTTGGTATAATTCGAAATTAAATCTTTTGTTATATAGCTAAAAATATTTTGCGGAGTATCTTACGCTCGAATATTCCCAGAAGTCTTTCATCCTTCGGCGTTAGAGTCCATATTTTCACCCCATATGAGGACCGACCTCAGCAGTGTTTTTGTACATAATAATTTTAGTTTTTCTTTGGATATTTTTCAAGTGGAATTGTTTTTGGAATCCACAGTATGCCCTATTTGTAAGGTTTATTGGTCTTTTAATTTAATCGCTTGTTTTATTGGTAGTAGTCACTAGCGAGCCAAGGTATGTGAAGCTGTCAACACGTTCAAAAATATGACTTCCAAATGATGTTTCCCGTTCCTCATTTGCTATAGAATTTTTAGTAACCAACATGTACTTGGTTTCGTCTTTGTTGATAACTAGACCGACTTGTTTCACCGTTGTTTTTAATTTTAGAAAATATTGCTCAACATCTCGTTTGCTACGCCCTATTATGCCAATGTCATCAGCGTATACTAAGATTTGTATCGATCTATTAGAAATAGTGCCTTCGTCCACTACCTTTTCCAAGGCCATCTCCTTGTCTGAGTCCATCCTTTATCTCAAAGGATCGAGAATTTTCTTCCTCTATCCTACCGATTCCTGTTCATATATATCAAATGTTTATAAAACTTTTAAATGATACCTTTTATCCATACTCAACTTAGTATCCATATTCAACTTGCGCCTGTATGGTGTAGAATGGTTTTCACAATCTGTTACCTTGAGCATGCCTTCATTCAATATAATTTCTTCTTATAGTGTAGTCTCCCTACGGAGGTTAGCAATCATAATGGCTATTTTTATTTTAGAACTTACTGCTCTAAACAAATTAATCGATCTGTATTGATACCAATCACGTAGATTCTTTAACCATGAGTTCTGCTTTCTGCCAACAAATCTTCTTACTTGAATCTTTCCCTATATTATGATTCTCAAAATTTCATATTTTGGACCCTTCATCACGTGGCCTAGGTATTCCAGTTTTCTGGTTTGTATAGTGGTGATTAGTTCTGTTTCTTTACCAACCCTCTCCAGTACTTCTTTATTTTTAATTCTATCAGTCCATGATATTTTTAATACTTTGAGGTATAACCAGAGTTCGAAAGCCTCGATTCTTTTTAAATTTAATTTTTTTAATGTCCAAGTCTCAGCTCCATATAATAATATTGAAAATATATAACAGCGAATGGTACGTAGTCTGATCTCCAAATTTAGATTTTTGCACGTTAGGAGTGGCTTCATTCGTATAAATGCTGAACTGACAATCTCTATTCGCCTGTTTATTTCTACAGTATGATCATTGGTTTCATTGATTAAAGTTCCCAAGTACTGATATTTTTCTACTTGTTCTATCACGTTACCATTGATTGTCAATAGGTGAAGTATATTTTGTGGTCTTTTTGTAATTAGCATGTACTTCGTTTTTTTTTATTGCTATGATCACAATGTCGTCTGCATATCGTAAGTTGTTAATTAATTTTCCGTTAACGGTGACTCCAGCTTCGATATTATTAAGCGTGTTTTGGAAAATTTCTTCAGAATATAAGTTAAACAAAAGTGGCGATAAAACACATCCCTGTCTAACTCCTCTACAGATCTTTATTTCTTCTGAGTGTTACCATCAATTTGAACTATGGTACTTTGATTCCAATATAATGTTTGCACTATATTTATGATTTTACTGTCAATGCGCTTGTTCATAAGTATTGATATTAGTATTTTATGTCTTACTTTATCGAAAGCTTTTTCGTAGTCACTAAGCAACGTTTACATCCCGACATCGCTGAATCAATATACAGGGTGAGTCATGAGGAACTTTACATACTTCTACCATATGTAGAGTCCCTCAGGGAGCATATCATGTGGCCACTAAAAAATGTGAACTCCTCTTCTTTATTAATTAACAGGGTGATTTGTGTAATTGACCATTTATTTCATTTTACTCTAGTGTTTATACGGCTCATTTGATTTTTTTAATTTTTGCGTGATACAGTATACTACTATCAAGCATTCGACTGGTATTAGCTAAACTAAAAAATTCCACGACTGGCTTTGGAAAAATTAATTTAGGGATTCGTAATAAATATTACACCCTGTATATATATATATTTTTTTTAAATTCAATAAGTGATTTTCAAACTACATAAATAGCCAATGAAAACGACATATGCGACAATGTTGTCGCACTTTTATTAAATTTTTAGTGAACGATCAAATCTTACCAAAAATAGAACAACCATAATGAAGTATCAAATTATAAGGTAATTCATTTAAACAAATGTTATAAATTTCAAACATTTTAATTGAAATGATAAACTGAGTCACTGCACAATAAAAAGCAGTAACTACTAAAAATAACGAAGAACAATTAAAAAAAAAACTAAAAATATGTACATAGTTATGAAAAACCCATAAATTAGAACTGGAAAAGATACAATAATGGTAACAAAATAAAAATAATTTAAAATAGATTTTCGAAATGGAACCCTGCAGCCTGTACAAATTTTTGTTGCCGAATTGTTAATTGATCTATTGAATTACGGATACTCTGCGGATCTGCGGATAGAGATGTAATATCCTTCATAAAAATAGGTAGGCTTAGATGGGCTGGACATGTGTCAAGAGCAAATGAAAATTACCCACCCAGACGAACTCTATTATCGGTCCCAGTGGGAAATAGGAGTAGAGGCAGACCACGACTGAGATGGAGGGACGGTGTGGACGAGGACGCAAGGAAAATCGGCGCGGCAAATTGGCAACGGTTGGCGATGAACAGAAACGACTGGCGAAATAGACTGGGGAAGGTCAAGGCTCAACTAGAGCTGTAGCACCACTGATGATGATGATACTCTGCTGATCTTTTCTAATAGTTTTAAAACAATGTATAATTCTATCAATTAATTGTTGTCGGTTAAAAATATTCACTGCGTAAACTAGTTGCTTCAATCGTCCCCAAATATGGTAATCAACCGGATTGAAATCAGGGGATCTTGAAGGACACGAAATAGGACCTGCACGTCCTATCCACCTGTTGCCATAAACATTATTGAGATGTTGTCTCACTGCCAGTAAAAAGTGTGGGGGTGCCCCATCATGCTGAAAATACATTCCTCGGATAGCAACGTTTGCGTTGGCAACCAAATTCGGCAAAATATTTTGTAGAAAGTTCAAATAGACCTGCCCTGTTAAAGGACCATCAAAAAAGTGAGGACCTACTAATTGGTTATTTATGACACCAATCCACACGTTAACCTAAAACCTTAACTGAGAACGACGTTCTTGAATAGCATGGGGATTTTCTTCTGCCCACACATGTGAATTTCGTGAATTATTTATCCCGTCTCTGGTAAATTGGGCTTCATCTGTAAATAGTGTCCTGTATAGCGTTGGATCTACAAAATTCCAACCTATCGATCTCATCTCCAGCATGTAGTCGCTGAACCATTTAAATGTGATATGGGTATAGATTATTTTCTTGTAAGACTCTACTTACTTTTGATTGAGTAACATTGAGTTCTCGACTTACTTGTCTAGTGCTTATTGTAGGGTTTATAGTAACGGCGTCCATAATGTCATCTTCCTGCGCTTCATCTACATGTCGCTCTGTTGTTCCACTAGGAAAAGTGCCATTTTCTCGCAAATAATTAATAACTGACCCAAATGTTGGATGACTGGGAGTTCGACGATTAGGAAATCTCCTGCGATATTCTCTACTAGCAGCCCTACCATTCACATTACAGAATCCATAAACAAATATTATATCTGCATATTCTGTGGTCGAAAACTGATGTGGCATTTTGAACGAAAGTAACAAAAGCTCTACCAAAACTAACACAATGTACTTAACGTAGATATGACGGAAGAAATATGTAGTCTTGTACACATAAATAACAATTGATAATGACAATAATGACAATGGGTATAAAATATCAAGAAACGTCAAACGGTGAACGCCAACCCTTGATTTTAAACTTTTTTAGATTTATTTTTATTTAGTACAGTTGATGCAATGTATTATTATTTGACATAAAATTTTAATCATAATCAACAAAAACTAACACATACAAGAGGTTTGACTTTTTAATCAATTTAACTTATTATTTATCGAAAATAATGCCCCAATACAATCTATGAGTAAAAATTTAAAATTGAAAAACAATTGATTCTATCGTAGAGATAATACAAAGTGACAGTAAAGATGTTAATTTTCTACGTATTAGATTATGTTGTAGGAACTCATTTTAATTAAAATGTTCGAAATTTATAACATTTGTTTAAATTAATACCTTATAATTTGATACTTCATTATGGTTGTCCTATTTTTGGTAAGATTTGATCGTTCACTAAAAATTTAATAAAAGTGCGACAACATTGTCGCATATGTCGTTTTCATTGGCTATTTATGTAGTTTGAAAATCACTTATTGCATTTTACAATATATATATATATATATATATATATATATATATATATATATAATATATGTAATATTTAATACGAATCCCCAAATTAATTTTTCCAAAGCCAGTCCTGGAATTTTTTAGTTTAGCTAATACCAGTCGAATGCTTGATAGTAGTGTACTGTATCATGCAAAAATTAAAAAAAATCAAATAAGCCATATAAACACTACAGTAAAATGAAATAAATGTTCAATTACACAAATTACCCTGTTAATTAATAAAGAAGCGGAGAAGACATTTTTTAGTGACCTCATGATATGCTCCCTGAGGGACTCTACATATGGTAGAAGTATGTAAAGTTCCTCATGATTCACCCTGTATTGATGGCAAATAGTCCTTCTCGAGTACCCATTCTATGTCGAAACCCGAACTGCATCCCGCTAAATCCTCCTCTAGCCTTTCGTATATTCTCTTATGTATTACTTTCAGCAGTACTTTTAATGTATGACTCATGAGGCTCAGTGTTCGATAATCAGAGCACTCTTTGCTGCTTGTTTTTTATAAATGGTTATAAATGTGCTGACTTCAGCCACTTTTGTGATATTATGCCCGTATCATACACCGTGTTGAATAAATCTGCCAATACTTCCAAGTTATCCTGTTCCACTAGTTTTAACAGTTCTATTAACATTTCATATAATCCAGCTGAATGATTGTCTTTAGAGTTTTTGGTAGCATATTTGATTTCATCAATCGTGATCTTCTGTCTCTCTAAAGGATTTAATTTTTATATTTTTTGCATTTCACCTCTTTCATCTTGGAAAAGTTCTCTAACGTACTTCATCCATCGTCTTAATTTTTCTGGTAAATCTATTAGTAGTAGTCCTTTTTTGTCTTTTGTGTGTCCTTGCTGTCTATTTCGACCCATTCCAGTCACTTCTCTTATTTTTTGTGCATATTTCTTATATCATATTTTGTTTTCAGTTATTCTATCTCCTTACATTGTTTCATCAAATAGATTTCCTTAGCTGTTTTAATTTTTTCTTGAATTATTCGTTGTATTTCTTTATACTTCTGTAGATCTTTTTCTTTATATTTCCTTCTTTCTTTCATCTGTAGTAGTATTTCTTCTGTCATCCACTGTTTTTTAGCCACTGACCTATGTTGTATCAAACTTTCTTGAGGTGGTTTCAGTAAAGTGTTTTTTATATTATACCACTTTTTTATTAACATCCATAATTTGTTGGTTGTCAGTTAGTGTTTTTTTGCATATTAACATTCACATTATTGTTTAACTTGTTTTTTATTTCTTCCTTTTGTAGCAATATTACATTAATTTTTGGTTGTTGTTTTCCGAGTTCAATTCTTTTTAATTTTATTTTCACGTCAGCCACTAAAGGATTGTGGTCTGAGTTAACATCTGCTCCAAGATAAGTCTTAGCTGAGGTTATTAAGTTTTATATCTGCTATTTACGAGTATAAAGTTTGTTTCTGACAATATGTTTTTCTGTATGTGAAGGAAACATCCATGTAAGTCTTCTTTTAGGCAGCTGGAAACAAGTATTGGTAATTATCATATTCTTTTCTTGGCAGAATTCCATGAGTCTTTCTACTCTCTCGTTTCTAGTTCCTAGTACGTACTGTCCAACTATAATTTCAACTGTACTTACTCCAATTTTTGCAATAAAGTCTTCATTCAATATAATACCAACCTGTTAAAAACAACGACATGTTAAATTTACTCATTAAGTTTGAAAGTTATTGTAATTGTCTTTTGTTTGTTTTTCCCTTTTCAACAAAGAGAGATATGTTCTTTTGCTTATTCTTTTTGATATCTATATTTCTTTACTGAAGAACTCATCTGTACAATTCAGTGTATTGGTAAAGCAACTAACATTTTACATAGAATATATTATGGTTAATTGATATTTTCTTTTTGTCTCCCATAAAGAAGTGAATAGACATTCACTAAACAGTTAGACCCAATTCCTCAATATTTAAAAATTAAACTAAAACTAATTGTTTCTATCTAATCGATTATTTTTTAATCGATTAACTTTAATCGATTATATATATATATATATATATATATAATATGCCGATATGGCAAAATTTCAGCTGCCGTAAATGTTGAACAAAGATAACACTTAATTGTTTGAATATAAGTGAGAGGCAGTCACCATCAGGAAAGAGTAGGTATGAATTTTAAACTGTGTTGATGTATTTCTGTTACATCTTTTCTTCTAAAATTTTTGATACATTAGTGTAAAATAATATTTAAATCCAGTACAGTTCATTGTAGAATGAAAATTAATATTAATTAATTGTTGTTTTCTTATCGATTCTATCAATTATTTAATTAGTTAACAAATAATACTATTGCTTTAAGGAGTTGATGTGTAGCAACAACGCATTAATTGAAAAGAAAAACTTAGATATGAGAGAGATCAGGATCTTTAGCGCTATCTATTATACTCAGATCGCTGTGGTAAAAGAGAACAACGTCTTTTCAAATGAAATACAGATTGAGAGAGGCGTCAGGCAGGGCAGAAAAATACCAGCAGATCCACAAAACCATAAGAACGAAAATTCGAGAAGCCAAAGAAAAATGGTTTTCCAACGAATGCAGGGAAATAGAACAATACGAACGAAAATACGACAATTACAATATGCACAAAAAAATAAAATCGATGACAAACAAGAGGAAATTCAATAAGTCACCCAACAGCATAAAAGATAGCGATGAAAATCTTATCTCGGAGCCATCAACGATCTTAAAAACATGGAAATCATACATAGAAAAATTATTTGCATCTAACAGGACTGATGATCACCTATATGGAGAAGGAGAAACAGGACCTTCAATTCTTAAATCGGAGATAGAAGATGCCATTGCAGCACTAAAAAACAATAAGTCAGCAGGTCCGGACAATGTACCCTGCGAAATATTAAAGATCCTATGTAAATCAGACAAACAGTTCCTTGACAATCTAGTTGTACTTTTTAACAACATATATAATAGCGGTAAAATCCCGGAGAACTGGCTACAGTCAACATTTATTACAATCCCGAAGAAACCAAATGCCCAGATTTGTGATGACTACCGGCTCATAAGCTTGATCAATCATGTCACTAAAGCGTTCACTAAGATCATTCACAGAAGAATATATGATAAATGTGAGTCAAATATTGATAGATCGCAGTTTGGTTTTCGGAAAGCACTTGGAACTAGAGAAGCAATTTTCGCTCTCCAGGTGCTTATACAACGGTGTAGAGACGTTGATAAAGACGTGTATCTGTGCTTTGTAGATTTTAGAAAAGCATTTGACAATGTCAATCATGAACAATTGATAGGTATTCTGCGAAAGACAGGTATTGACGACAAGGACATTCGAATTGTGGCAAACCTATACTGGGGTCAAACAGCAAGAGCAAAAATTGGCAACGAACTCACTGAAAGCGTGCAGATCAAAAGGGGTGTCCGTCAGGGGTGTATATTATCCCCACTCCTATTCAATATGTATTCCGAGGAAATATTTAACAAATGTATGGAAAATGCAAATGAGGGCATTAAAATAAACGGCGAGTTAACGAATAATATAAGATACGCCGGCGACACGGTGATCCTTGCCAGTACCATAGACGAATTACAACAAGTAATGGAAAGACTTTATTCAGTTAGTGAGGAATACGGCCTGAGCCTCAACTTCAAGAAGACAAAGTGGATGCTGATAAGCAAAAAGCAACAACCTGCTCGACAATTACGGATAAGTAACATATTAATTGACCATGTAGAATCTTATGTGTACCTTGGCACCAACGTAAATGCAAAATGGGAACAGACCATAGAAATTAAGGCGAGAATAGAACGAGCTAGAGCAGCATTTAGCAATATGAAAAAGCTCCTCATAAGCAAGGATTTGTCTCTTCCCCTAAAACTACGTATAGTTAAATGGTACATTTTTCCGATCTTGCTGTATGGCGTGGAGGCCTGGACGCTGACGGAGACGCTAACGAGAAAACTAGAAGCATTCGAAATGTGGGTGTACCGACGCATTCTTCGTATATCCTGGACCGAACATGTCACCAACATAGAGGTACTCCAAAGAATCGGAAAGGAGAAAGAAATCGTGAATACAATTAAACAAAGAAAGCTTGAATATCTGGCCACATATTGAGACACGATAAGTACCGTCTGCTACAATTGATTGTCCAGGGAAAAATAGACAGTAAGCGAGGGCCAGGCAGGAGAAGACACTCGTGGCTCCAAAATCTGCGGAAGTGGTTCGGGCTCACATCGGTCGAACTATTCAGAAGCGCCGCAAACAAGATCAAAATTGCCATGTTAATAGCCAACGTTCGCAACGGACAGGGCACTTGAAGAAGAAGAAGTCAGGCAGGGCTGTGTCCTGTCTCCTACTTTGTTTAATTTGTATTCAGAGGAAGCACTAGAAGAACTAACTATGGGAATAAAAGTAAATGGCTGAGCAATCAATAATATACGGTTTGCCGACGACACTATTTTATTAGCGGAATGTCTTGAGGATTTACAACAAATAGTTGGCAGAGTGGTAGAAGTCAGTGAAGAAAACGGACTGTCCATAAACACAAAAAAGACACAATTTATGGTAATTACAAAAGCCCAACAGCGCCAAGAAAGCATAAAAATACATGGAAAACAAATTAAAAAAGTTGAAAAATATAAACATCTGGGTACAATAATTAATGAAAATAATGAGTACACAGAAGAGATCAAGACAAGAATAGGACAGGCAAGAAATTCTTGCTGACAACAAACTGAAAAAATTACTCTGCAGCAGGGACATTTCAATTTCTTTAAAGATAAGACTTCTGAGATGCTACGTGTTCTCCGTATTATTTTATGGGTTGGAAGCCTTCGAGTTATGAGTCTACAGAAGGATATTAAGAATAGGTTGGGTAGATAGAACCACGAATGTCGAGGTGTTGAGAAGAATGGGTAAAGTTAAAGAGGTCTTAAATACAGTTAAAGTCATAAAACTGCAATATCTGGGACATGAGGGGCGAGCGTTATAACTTGTTGCAATTAATAATGCAAGGAAGAATACAGGGTAGAAGGAGTCGCAGAAGAAGACGCATCTCCTGGTTGAATAATTTGAGAGCTTGGTTTAACTGCACTTCTGCTGACCTCTTTAGAGCAGCGGCGTCGAAAGTGCGAATTGCCATGATGGCCAACCTTCTTAGAGGAGATGGCATGTGAAGAAGAAGAAGAACAACGCATTATTCCCCTGACCAGTTGTAAATTTTTAATCAACGTCTTTCCTCACAGTGCGGTGCGCCAAGATACATCCGGCTATCCGGCATTTAGTAATTATGACACTGACGAGGAGTGTGTAGTTCTTTGCATACAATTATTTCGTCGCCAACTTTCCGTCGGTAAACCTTAAGAAAAAACTTATACGGTAAACACTTATATTCGAGTTTTAAATGCAATTCTTGTAGATTTTTAGCTGTAGTAGCTTTAAAATAAAACAATTCTTAACTTAACATTAACAAAACATACCATAAATAATCTTTTAATAAGAAATAAACTAACTAAAAAACTCTATAGACAATTAAATATTCGAACAAATCACCATTTTGCGCTAAATAAAATCCAAATCTATCAATTAGAGCAAGCCTCATTGCATTCAGCTGATTTGGCTGTACCTGATTACAGAGTTGAACAATCTTTTCTTGAATTTCTCCTAAATTGGTGACTCGTTTGAATTCATGCCAATATAATTTTGATTTAAGCATTCCCCAGAAATAAAAATCCAAAGGTGCTAAATCTGGTGATCTGAAGGGCCATTTAATTGTTCCTCGTGTAAAAATTAATCGTCCAGAGAATGTTTGTTCCAAATAATTTGTAACTTCGATTGCATTATGTGCTGGGCAACCATCCTGTTGAAAGTAGACATCATCGAAGTTGACCGCAAGGTTTTGAATTGCTGGAATAATCTGATTGCGTAATAAATCTAGATACTTACATTCATTCAGATTTCTTGTAATAATTGGATCAATTTTATTATCGTTATAAAGTCCAGTCCACATATTTCATTTATTTGGGTATTGTGTTTTCACAGCAGGTATTGTGTTTTCACAGCAATACTCACATGTTTATTTTCCCTATAATAATAGCGGACGGCAGATGGATTAGGACGTTTATGGATTGTGAATTAAGATTTATCGGAAAACAAAACATTTTTTAAAAAGTTATTGTTCTCATTCGATTTCTCCACCATAGTTTCACAAGATTCTATACGTTAAAAATTATCGTCTGCAAAGCGTTCTTGGGTGGTTTGCACTTTAAAGCAATTGTATCCATTTCGTTTTAAAATCTTTCTTGCAGTTCTCTCCTTTAGGTCAACTTCGTCCATAATTTTTCTAGTCGAACAAGGCAGTAAACATACTTGCATTTCGCAAGCTTCGCGTTCAACAGAGATTTGTTTCGATCGTGGTTAATCCGTTGGACGACATGTCATACAGGTATTTATGCAACCGAAATTTAAAGATATTTTAATAATTGATCGTACTGATTTCTCTGTCCGAATTGGGCATTTCAAAAAGCAGCAATAAATAACTAATATTTCTACCATAAAATGGATTTCGTAGTATTATTTCACTATTTAAATCTTTTTTTCTCGAAAATATACGCTTGGCCTGTTAATTACTTGTTTTCAACCTTTAACCACCACAGCTAAAAATCAAATAGATGGAGCATAAACCTGATGTATAAATAAGCTCCGCCGATTAAACTATCTATCTGTCTACTAAAGTGTGTTATTTATTACCATATTATTAACATAGCTCACGCTATTGTCACATATCAATTTCTCAATTTATTGTTCTTTGTTAATTAAATTAATCAAGTAATGATATAATTGTTTAAAAATAACAGTTACTGTAATTACTTGTATACTTCATGTAAGTTTTGTTGGGGCAATATTAATTTTCATTCTACAATGACCGTAGTGGATTTAAATATTATGTTTGAAATTTTGAAATGTTGTTTAAAGTTAGACTCGCTACTCCAGCATGAGTGGATTGTGTCTCGCTCGTATTCAAATAATTAAGTGTTATCTTTGTTACACACACTGAATAACGTATACGGTAGTTGAAAATTTGCCATATAAGTATATATATATATATATATATATATATATATATATATATATATATATATATATATATATAATATATTCTATATTAATATTATACCATAGATGAGTTCCCGTTTCTGGATATTATCCGATGCGAAAATCTTTCAACCATATCATCCATTTACGTTGTGGATTACACATATGACGCCGCCGAGCCAACATGCACGATCTCGAATATGTCTTTCAATACACTGGATTCCGATGAAAGTAAAAATTATACAATATCCCCTAATGAGAGATCTTTGACAACATCAAAACTTCTGAGAAATTCGGAACATTATTCAAAAGTGACTCCAGATTTTGAAATTAATTACGGTAGGTGAAATATTGCTATGTGGGTGTCCGCTTTTACGAAATATATTGACTTTATTAAGAGTTCCAATGATTGTCATACATTGTTAATAGTTTTCTATTGTTTATATACAGTCTGGATGAGTTCGATTTTTTATTTGATTTTTATTTGTTTAAAAATATTATTAAAAGGCAGAAAACAAAAAAGATAATTTCACATTTTTAGTTTTGGTATACTTTGCGTTATCTTTTTGCCAATATTTTTATTCTTTCTAATGTGCCTATCTTATAGAGATAATTCGACTACGTTGACCCATCTTATCCTATTCATAGCAGCTTGAAATAGATCGGTTGACGTCAGGCCAGTCCACTTCCTAAGATTAGCCAGCCATGATATATGTCTACGCCCAGGGCCTCTCTTATTTTCACTTTTTGAATTCTGAATGGCGATCTATTACCAACAAGAACTGACCTACTCAATCGATATACGGAAAATTTTAACCAGATACTTAATATATAGGAAGAAGAAGAAAACCCGGAAGACGAAAGCTGTGAGGTAAGCGGAGCAAACGAGAGGAAGAAGGATCCACCAACGATCCTGGAAGTTAAAGATGCTGTAAACAAACTAGCCAGAAACAAATCACCCGGAATAGATAATCTCTCAGCGGAATTATATAAAGAAGGTGGCCACGATATCATAATAGCGCTACAGCAGCTTATAAAAGAAAATATGGATACAGAAGTCCCTTCCCAGTGATTGGAATATGGGAATACTTTTCACCATACACAAAAAGGGAGATATCTTAGAATGCTCTAACTATCGAGGAATTACGCTCCTAAATGCAGTGTATAAAATATTCTCCAATATAATGTGCCGTCGTATGGCACCATATGCAGAGCGAATAATAGGACAATACCAGGCTGGTTTCAGAGGTGGTAAATAAACAATTCATCAGATTTCAACCCTGAGACAAATTCTAGAGAAAACAGTGGAATACGGTGTAGACACGCACCACATATTTATAGACTACAAGGCAGTCTAGGACTCTGTAAATAAAAGAGAATTGTTTAGAGCAATGATAGACTTAGGAGTACCAAATCAGTTGGTAAGTCTAACCAAACTAACCCTTGAAAAAGTTGAATGCAGAGTACGAATCCAGGGGGAACTCTCTGATCCTTTAAAACAAATAACGGGCTACGTCAGAGATACCCACTCTCCTGTATACTATTCAATCTATCATAACTCTGGAAAAAGTAATACGTACGTCACAAATCACAACTACTGGTTCAATATATAATAAATCTGTGCAAATCCTAGCATATGCTTGTTGTCTCCGGGGTAATTAATGAACGTAGGAAAATACGATTGCAACTTGGTGCAAGTTTCCATGTTTATTAATATCTCTAACTATTGCGCAATATTGTGCAATATTGCATAGTTAGCATTGTCTTTAAAAAGACAATGCCGGTAGGTTTAATTACTGTCGTAGAAATAAAACACATAATTTCTAAGAAGAAAAAAACTTAGCGTCAGAGTCTTAGAAAATTTCAGAGCCCTTCAAGTGAGGAGGGCTACCCGCTAAGGGTAAAACCACACTGACTATAGATCTGAAAACGTCTCATATTTAAAGTAAATTTAACTTTTACATGAAACCTTTTCGATTCTTAACCAATTGAATGTTATTAAAAGTTCCAGAAGGAAGAGCGATGCACATCGAAGTGCGTGATTAGTGGCACCTGATGACATCCCTCCTGCTTTGGAGACTCTGAGGCTGATAAAAAGCTGATTTTTATTAAAAACTTAAGAAAAACACTTGCACCGCACAAAACACTCACAGGCGGTGGTCGGTGATGTGGACAGCATCTGCAGAACCATCTTCGTTCGATGTACTCTTCGTCGGAGGCGTCGTCCCATTCTAGCTATTTCGTTACCTTCTGCTTGTCGCGGTGTGTTGTAGGCGAGTTTACCTGAGCCTCCGTGGTGACTCTAGACCACATAATGGTAGGACAGGCAGTGACTGGCTACTCCGGGACATCCATCGCATCCGGTACAGCATCGAAGTAGGGTGGCTCGTCGAAGATATCTGCACATCGACGGTTTCAGGCTGCAGAAGGTGGATATCGGCATGTTTGTGTGTGATGTACTAACATCCGATGCATCTCCCCGCTGTTTTCTTGAGTGGTTTTGATGTAGGCGTCGTGTTGGAACTGTTACGATGTTGGATCGCTGGAGCATGAGAACTCTGAACTCTTAGAGTCGTGGTAATGTTCGTTATTGAGTTGGGCGCCATGTCGTCTCCGGGGTAATTAATAAACGTAGGAAAATATGATTGCAACTTGGTGCAAGTTTTCATGTTTACTAATATCTCTAACTATTGCGCAATATTTTGCAATATTGCGTAGTTAGCCGGTACGCTCTATTTTGGGCATTGTCTTTAAAAAGACAATGCCCATAAACATAAACACCAGTAAAACGAAATACATGAAAATAGATACGCAACCACAAATACTACAGCCACTTGTTATAGAAAACGACGTCATCGAAGCAGTTAAGAATTTGTGTACCTGGGAACGCTCGTCAATACTGAAAATGACATTACCGCAGAGATAGACCGCAGAATTTGCACGGCTAATAGATGCTATTTTGGACTTAATCTCCTTTTTAGAGCTACAGTTATTTTAAGAAAAACAAAAGTAAAACTCTACAAAACAATAATACGCCCAGTCCTAACATATGGTTCAGAAACCTGGACTTTAACAAAAAGCAATGAAAACATGTTAGGATGTTTCGAAAGAAAAATACTAAGGCGAATCTATGGAGCGGTAAATGAAAATGGTGTCTGGAGAAGACGATACAACTTTGAACTCTATAGAATATACCAGGAACCAGATATCGTAAAACACATTAAGATAGGACGTCAGAGGTGGGTAGGCCATGTAATGCGGATGGAGCAACCCGACCCAGCTAGAAAAACGCTCCTTGATAGACCTATTGGTCAAAGAAGAAGAGGAAGACGCAGAACTAGCTTCTTAGATAACATAGACTAAGATATGAGAAATATGGAAATACGTGCTTGGCGGAGGAAGGCGATGGATAGGGACGACTGGAAAAAAATTCTTGGGTATGCTAGAACCGACACAGAGTTATAAAGCCAAAATGATGACAATAAATGTCGTTCCCTTTTGATATTTAATAACTTATACTTTTAATATTTGATATTTAATAATATTTAACTTTTACCTAATATTGTTACTTACGGAGTTGTCATGTTAACTCTTCTTGTTTTGACTACTTCATTAGCATATAATTTATCTAAGCATGCTTCTTGTGCGAACAATGTCCTGTAACGTGTTTATGTTCCAAAATATTTATTATGTTGTTGTTTATAAGTCTTTAATTTTACTCCCTTTTGTACTTTTATGTATATATTCTTTATATTTGTGTAATATTTATTATATTATTATGTAATATCAGCATTATATATTTATATATGTGTAATATAATTTAAGCAGTCTGTTAAACCAGTCATATCTCAGCAACTTGGCTTATTGTATATCTATTATTCACTCATGATACCCACTTTAGGATTTTGGAACCCTTTACCAACTTGCAAAGTTCTAGAAAATGGGTACCATATATGTTTTTGAAAAAGTAACATATCAGTGGATTGTTCCTTAATTGTTTGTTCAGTCCTGTCTTCAGATATTTGACATATGAAAATCATATAAACAAGCTGAATTTTGTTGAGAATATCAATTTGGAACCCCAAAAATACTTTAAAAAGTTTATCACTCATATGATACTCCTCGTCTTTCCTCTAAAATTCCATCTTGCAGGGGAAAAATTGATTTACCAAGAATCTGTAAGTCGTAGAAAAAAATGTTTCAACTAAAAAATGTAGTGGAGAAAATTAAAAAAAAAATGGTTATTAGCACTTTTTGTGTAAAATAAAGTATTCTCTCAAAAATAATACTTAAAGATACCGGCGATATTAAATTTCAGTAACGCTCGCGAAATCAATTTTAAATAAAATTTTTATCAACTCGACGGTAAAAATTCGATATTTAAAGTACGGTTTTTGTATACAAGTTTTGTATTTTTGTCGCAAATGAATTCATTTTCTATAAATATTTTTTTTATGTGATATCAATATAATGTTTCCATTATTACTATCTAGTATATATGACCAATAAGCAATTTAATTCTAGACTAACTTAACCAACAAAATCTATACCAAGTTACACTTAAACTTAACACTGCACTTTTTCGAATCTTAGTTTAATATTCACTTTGTCAGATCAAATGGTTTTGTTTGTTTAAGTCATCCAATCATGTTAGAATTGTCTAAGAGTTGACGAATCTCTAGATTAACGTGCTAATGAAGCCTTTTTTTGTAGCCTTTTGCTTGTTTTTTTATTACCTTAGTGACGGTTTCTACATTTAAGTCTTTATGGAGGTAATCGTTACGAACACATCAGAGAGCATCGACTATGCCTCAAAGTACTTTGTTCTAGATCCTTTCAACTTGGGTTCTTTTTGCTTTTTCTTAACATATGTATTTCATCTCAATTTAGCCCCAGTTTCCTACCCAGGTATTTAGCCGTATTGACATAAGAAACTATATGATGTTTGGTATATATGTATGGGTTCATGCTTAATATTTTTCTTTGTAAAATTTATATGTGCTGATTTCATTCATTTAATTGAATACACTTTTTGTTTGTTTACTTTCGGCAATTACATTCTGTAACATCTGTTGATTAAATTACGTTGTCACCAACAGCCATAATTGCCGTATCATCAGCAAACGTAGTTCATCAATCATTTTGCTCTGAAACTGGTAGGTCTGTAGTATACATGAGACATGGGACGTGTCAGAGTACACTTACTTCTCTGTGTTACTCCTGTACTAATTATCCATAGTTTATAGTAAGCATTTTTTTGCTTAATCCTAAAGTATCCCTGTCACAAATTTAATATGAAATTAAGATCTTTGAGCATTGAACAGGAAGGGAAATTTTTATTTTATGCTCAGTCATTTATACCAGACCTTGTCGAAGACCTGTGCTACATCCAAAAATAATGCTGGCCAAATCTTTTTTCTTTAACTGATCTTTCGATCATGGGCGTGATCAATTATAGATTGCTGTTTTTGGAATCCGATGGGGATGAGTCGTCTGTCTTCGATAACAGGTTTCAGCTTCTTGATCAAGAGCTTTTCGAACAGTTTTGGCGTAATCGGTAGCAAGGATATTTTCCGATATTTCATGTGACGGTTTGCATGGTTTTGGGATCATGATGATCTCAGCTACTGTCCATAGTTGTGAAACATAATTTAAACGAAACGATGCGGTGATTAGATTGGAAAGTTAAACCAGGGCCTCTCTAGGTAGCTCCTTAAGAACCTACCCAGTTATTAGATCGTAACCGGAAGCCTTTTTAAGATTACCATATATTACCAGATATTTGAGATAGGGATAATCATATCATCTTATCGAACAACTTTAGAACAACTGGGAGAGATTTATCTATGTCTACTATATGGTAGGAAAACTTTTCGAGTAGTTTTTAACTACTTATGCTTTTTGTTCATTATTTTTCGTCCAACCTCCTTATTTATTTCTAATAGAAGACGTTTGCATAATTGATCTTTTTAAATTCTTGGTGGTCTTCCATAGCGAGTATTTCAGTAGCAGAATTATTTTTTAAATGTATTAGGAATTATTTAATAGATTCGTTCTTAAGTTCCCTACTCTCTCTCTTTAGTTTTGAGGCATGTTGGTTTACTTTTGTTCTGTCTTGTGGTGCTCATGTTATTTGTCATTTTTTCTTGCTCTTCTTTTTTTTTATAAAATAACTCTACGATTTCCTTATGGCAGTTTTTTCTTTTCAATCTTCTTAGTAGTTCAGCATTATTTTCTCAGGCCGCTTGTTAAATGTTTGTATTAAATTTTTCAATAACATTGACAAATCAATTATTGAGGTTGCCCAATATAGGTTGGTATTGGGAAAAAATATGACTTTTTTAACATACATAAAAGAATTAGAGAATTAACAGGAATGAGAAAAACACTTCAAACTAGGCAACTAAGAGATGAAAGGGGTGCACTTATAACAGATATAAACCAAAAAATGCAGAGATGGACACAATATATAGCACAACTATTTGAAGACAAAGAAAGAACAGAAGCACCAAAAGAATTTAAGGATGATACTGGGCCTGACATTATACGAGAAGAAATTGAATATAAAACAAGCTAAAGATGGTAAATCTCCCAGGCCTGATAAAGTTCCTATCGAATTACTTAAAATTGTGAATACTGAATCCATTGATCTTCTTTTGGATCTATTCAATACCATATATAGAACAGGTATAATACCTAAAGAATGGCTACAATCAACATTCATACTGCTTCCCAAAAAAGCCAATGCAAAGGAGTGCAATGAACATCGCACCATAGCCTTAATGAGTCATGTCTTGAAATTGTTTTTAAAAGTAATTCACAATAGAATACATAAGAAATTAGATGAAGGCATAAGTAATACACAAATGGGATTTAGGAAAGGTCTGGGAACGCGAGATGCACTGTTTGCAGTAAGTGTTCTTTCGCAGAGATGCTTAGATATTAATCAGGAAGTATATGCCTGTTTCATTGATTTTGAGAAGGCATTTGACAGAGTGCAGCATAATCGACTTAAAGAAATTTTAATAAATAAAAACATAGACAGTAGAGACATTAGAATCATCTGTAACCTCTATTGGAATCAAACAGCAAAAGTGAAAGTTGAAAACGAACTGACCAAGGATATCCAGATTCGCCGTGGGGTCCGCCAAGGGTGTATTTTATTACCCTTGTTATTCAATTTATACAGTGAAGCCATCTCAGAATTAGCGCTTGCCGAGATCAGTGAGGGCCTTATAATAAACGGTGAGCCACTTAATAACATAAGATATGCTGACGACACCGTCCTTTTGGCAGGAACACTAGAAGAACTGCAACACCTTGCTGAACAACTAAATATATATTGCAACGATTATGGACTAAAAATCAATTTGAAGAAAACCAAGTTCATGGTATTTACAAAAGCACAAAACATCAAAGTTAAGCTAGTACTAGATAATACAGAAATTGAACAAATATCTTCGTACAAATACCTTGGAGCATGGATCACAGAAGATACTGATCAGACAAAAGAAATAAGATGCCGCATTGAAATTGCGCGGTCAACTTTTAATAGAATGAGAAAACTTTTTTGTAATCGCGATATCAATATATCGCTCCGGATAAGAATGCTTCGATGTTATATTTTCTCTACCCTTTTGTATGGAGTTGAAGCTTGGACACTTAAAAAATCCAACATTAAAAACCTAGAAGCATTCGAAATGTGGTGTTACCGACGCATTTTGAAAATATCATGGATGGATCGCAAAACAAACGAACAAGTTCTCGAACAACTAGGAAAACAATGCGAAGTTTTAAATTCCATAAAGATCAGGAAATTGGAATACTTGGGGCACATCATGAGAGGTGAAAAGTACGAACTACTAAGGAATATAATGCAGGGTAAAATCAAAGGTAGAAGAAGCGTAGGAAGACGTAAAATCTCGTGGCTACGCAATCTCCGTGAGTGGTTTGGATGCAGTTCAATTGAACTATTCAGGCGAGTAACCAATAAAATTATAATTGCCAGAATGATTTCCAATCTCCAATAGGAGTGGAATTTGAAGAAGTAGAATATAGGGTTGTAAGGCTTTTCAATGATATTTTCACTAATAGTTAATATAACGAGACTATGATTCGAGATAACTTCTATGTTTTCTTCTATTTGTATATAGTTGCTCGATACGTTCTTAATAATGTAAAAGTATTAAATCAAGAATTTATATAGGGTATGTGGGCCAATACGTAGGATTTTCCAATCATCAATAAATAAATGCTGCGCGATTTTTGCAATTTTTTACGATTCTCATGAGATAAATAATATTTATCCATTCCTTTAAACGGTCGTAGTAGAATTTTCATTGTTAAAATCTAATCTTTAAAACCGATAACATGAAATTTTGATTTTAAGTTATGGCAACAAATATGAGGCATTTGAAATATGCCTAAAACGCAGATTTTAAACTTAAGCACTACAAACGATAGCGCGTCTACAAAGACAACGTTGGGTGAAATTTGTAGTTAAAGTTATGTATGTAGTTTCGAAATGGAAAATATGTCTTTGAAAAGAAGCAGTTTTATACGTTGTATATCGTTTGTAATGTGAAAATTTAAATTCAGCGTTTTTTAAAAACACCCTTATAAAAACTGACTTTATTTGCGACAAAATACCAAAATTATATACGAAAGCTACACTCTTTACCTTTAAAAAGCATTTTAATTTTTGTTGTAGGAGACTGATAAAAAGCTTTAATTTTTTTATTGTCGAGTTGATACGATACCGTTCGCTTCAAGCGTTGTTTCTGAGAGAACAATTCATTCCTCACAAAAACTGCTAATAAATATATTTTTGTATACGTGCAGATTCTTGGTAAATCGATTTTTTCATTAACCCCTCTCCCAACCCCAATTTCAAGGTTAGGAGCTAGTTAGGGGAAGCCTGAGGTTAGGAGTGGTAAACTATCTTGCATATTTTTTCCGGTTCCAAGAGTCTCAAGATTCAGATTGTCAGCAAAAATCAAATTGTTCCTATGATTTTTAGAGGTTCCTTGGCATTTTCGTCTCTGACGACTGGAGTAATTTGTTAGTCGTCAAATCACTTAATTATTGTAGCGTTGGTACAAATTGTTAATTTATTTAGAAAAAAATATGTTTTTGAAAAAAAGGCTTTACAAAAACAGAAGATCTAAAAATCTATCGTCATATCAGTTTGCTATCACATATACTTTTCACAAAAATTATCAAAAAAAGACTGTAGGCTACAGTATTGTGCGAATTAATGGAATCATAGGCTGTTTTAATGAAAAAACAGTTTATTTAGTAAAAAATTATATTTTGACAAAACTATAAAGGTAAACTTACATCATTCAGTAGGAAATATGTCCCCCTTTGGCAGCAATTACTGCTTTTACCCGTTTTGGCATAGATTCTATGAGTTTCTGGCAGTTGTCAGATATCCTTTCATCTCGATACCAAACCTGAATGGCCGCTTCTATCATTTTTGTTTTAGTGGTACAGTCGATTTTTCGCAGTCTAGCTTTGCAAATGGCCCATAAATTTTCAATGGGGTTGAGGTCGGGCGAATTACCGGGCCAATCTAAAACATTAATCTTCTTATTTTTGAAAAATGCCATCATTTCCTTTGATTTGTGACAGGGAGCAGAGTCCTGTTGAAGAATCGCTCCTCCTTGGGGTTGACATTTTTGGAGTTGTTTGTCCAAATACTTTTCCAACATGGATTTGTATTTTTGGCTGTTCATCATGCCTTCAATTGGCACCAAAGATCCAACCCCCATGTATGAAAAACATCCCCAAAACATTTTCTTGACTGGATGTTTTACGGTTTGATCAATATGAGATGGTGTAAGCTTTTCATTGTCAGACTTCCTGACGAATTTCGACCGCTGTCCCTGAACTATAAAGTGGGTTTCATCTGTAAATAGGACTTTTTTCCAGTCGCCTACAGTCCAATTAGAGTATTTTTTGGCCCACAGTAGCCTTTGTTTCTTCATTCGTTCAGTTAGAAGCTGTTTTTTCTGTGGACGAATTGCCCTTCTACCATTCTCCAAAAGTCTTCTACGAACAGTTGAGTCATGAATCACTATAGCTGATGCTGCTAGATCTTGTTGTAGGTCTTGGCTTGATTTTCTTGGGTCCAATTTGCTCTTTCGAAGTAAAAATCTATCATCTGCTGGTGTTGTTTTTCTCTTTCTTCCACATTTTCCTAACCTTTTCACATCCACTGATCCCGTTTCTCGTTTACGCTTCAAAATTTTGCTTACTACCCCCTGACTCACTCCACACGTTCTAGCAATCTCTCTTTGTGACATACTAGTGTGTTCACTCAACGTGACAATCTTTTCACGCTTCCTAGGCGTAATATCCATGTTGGAATAAAACCAAAAACAACACAAAATAGTACAAAAACCCCCAAAACAACACAAGCTTGGTAAGAAATGACCTAAAACACACTCAAACACACCAACACACAGTAAGGTTATGTTTTCAATGCTTGGTCAGCTGTCAACTGTGTAGGTAGTGTTGCCAACTGTGAATATTGAAAAAATGAAAAAAAAATTCACAGTGATTCCATTAATTCGCACAATACTCCAAGTTAAACTTATTAGCCTAGAGAATCCACAGAGCATCCGAGGATATCAGAAGGTGGTATAGACCCTCATTTACCTCCTTGAGATGACAAAAATAAGTAATATTATTCTATAAAGCAAACTTTTTCTTACTCTTCTTCAACCCTTGCTTTTTAATAACAGCCAGATCAGTATAATTGATCCTGTAAAATTTTTTGGTATTTTTATAGACAACAACCTTAAATGGTCCCTTCATATCGATTTGTTAAGTAAGAAACTAGCCTCAGCCTGCTATGCAATAAGATCTGTTTCGAAGGAAATGAATTTAGCATCTTCCAAAATAACATACTTTTCTTTGTTCGAGTCTCATATTCGATATGGCCTTCCTTTTTGGGGTTCTAGTACAGCTGCCCAATCTGATGTTATTTTTAAATTACAAAAAGAGCAATACGGTATCTTTTTGGCCTCAGTAAAATAACACATTGCAAAAGCTACTTTAAAAATCACGGGATTTTAACTCTTTCCCTCTATTTTAACCCCCTCTCTATATTCTAGAAACTGTTTGCTTAATTCGTAAACACCTACATGTTTTTCAGCAAGACCTAGTTATCTCCACTCCACTAGAAATTCAAGCTTTGATGTGTATTTACCGATCCCACCCACTAAGTTAGTAAAGAAATCTATATTATATTCGACAAAAAAATTATACAACTATCTCCCTTTGTCACTAAATCTACAACTTCTTTCTTTAAGTTCCGTAAATTGACAAAAGCCTATCTATCTGAAAGACCTTATTATTCAGTGGAAGAGTTTCTTAACGAATAATTGTATGTATTTTTTTTGAAAATTTATTTTTGATTGAATATTTCCATGACCTATCTAATAAAATTTTATCTCATTCTTGTTCCTTATCATCAATATTTAGTCAGTGTCAATGTTTAGTACTGATCACGAATAACTCACATCGTAATTATCTTTTAAACTGTATATACTGCCCTACGTATTTGAAAAAGTATTGTCCTATCTATGCTCCAACTTTAACCTAAACACATTTTATGCATATCTCGTATAACAAATAAGTTATTGGACTTCCGTGCACTAATGCCTCACCTTATATGTACTAAATATCAGGTTTTGTCCTGTCCTTGTTCAAAATTAAATAAAAATCTAAAAAGACTCGGAAAAAATTGGTTTTTGCCATTTATTTAAACATATTTGTTGTGCAAAACACATTCTGAACACACTTTGCGTAGGTGAAATATTGATTCTTATTCTCGAATGTCTGAAGAATGTATATAAAAGAATGTGTAAAACTGTGCACAAAATATCTTATTGAAACATTTTTCCAACGAAACTGAGGTTTTGTCTATTTAAAAAGAAAACAAAAACAGTTGTGTGATTACACGTAAAATTTTAAAATTTCGTGGTTTCTAAAATATCAATAATTACATTATTCTATTTTTAAACTAGGTGACTTATCTCCCGATCCCTTTCTTCCAAAGTATATTTATAATATCAACAAATTATTCGAAGACGAAACATCCATAATTAACAAAATAAGGATCTTGTCCAAGTTCGTAGACACCATTCTGTGCGGACCCAATGAAAGTCTCAAGATACCCCAGAAGTTTCACACTTTTAAATTACATATACAAAGTTTAAAATTCAAATTTGGAACGAATATGATACCGATTGGATATCTTCGAATTGGTTTTTATTGCGAAAGGGCACTCCTATTTAAGGTAATAGAAAAATGTAAATCTTGAATTTTACCCTAAAACCGGTAATTTTTTGTGTTTTATATTTCCCAAAATGTTTTGCACACACACACACATACATATATATATATATATATATATATATATATATATATATATATATATATATATATATATATATTATACATACCTATAAGTCAACTACCAATCATATACAAGATATTCATAAAGATGCTGCACAGCCAAGAGAACAAGCTGACTTTAGCAAGTGGATTCAAGTACCATGGATCATACCGAAAAGAAGGCTTTCGATTCTTTATATCTCACGGCAGTAAAATAAGCTTTAACCAACCAAGACATTGACAAGCTGTACATATAAAATGAGAAAAGGCAGCAAATATTTGATTTCACGCAAACAAATCCTATGTATTTCTTGATACGTATTTCAAACAAACCTTTTCTCATTTTATTCGGATTTAATCTGTGTGAGTACAAGAAGCACAATTCGCTAAGGATTTCTGCTTAGTTGTAAAAGACATGTCGTGGAATGCAAATTTTAGATTCCCCATGTCTCTTTTAACATCTTTTATCAACGTCTGTTTGCCTTGCAATTTTTAGAAGGCTCAGATTATAAAGCAGAAATCTGAATTGTGTTTCGAAACTATTTTACGATTATTGTAATTAGATGTCGCTATTGCGTCCGTATTGAAGCCATGTTATTGTTGCTTCTTAAAAGGCAGAAAATATTGATTTTTCACGTTGAGAACCCTATGAATAGCTCTTCTGACGAGACCTATTAGGTCGAAATTCGTATCAAGAGATACATAGGATTTGTTTGCGTGAAATCCAATATTTGCTGCCTTTTCTCATTTTATTCGGATTTACTCTGTGTGAGTACAAGAAGCACAATTCGCTAAGGATTTCTGCTTAGTTGTAAAAGACATGTCGTGGAATGCAAATTTTAGATTCTCCATGTCTCTTTTAACATCTTTCATCAACGTCTGTTTGCCTTGCAATTTTTAGAAGGCTCAGATTATAAAGCAGAAATCTGAATTGTGTTCAAAATTATATATACAAACAAAAGTTAAGGTAAAAATTTATGAAATCACTCCAGAATTCCCCACTACCAGAGGAGTTTGACAAGGAGGCGCAATATCACCAAAGCTGTTCACTGCAACTCTAGAAAATATATTCAGTAAAATGAACTGGCATAACAAAGAAATATACATTGATGGAGAATACCTTAGCCATTTAATATTTGCAGGCAGCATCGTTATGATTACTAATAATTCTGCAGAACTGCAAGAACTTCTAACCGACCTAAATGCAGCTAGCAATAAAGTTGGCGGCCTAAAAATGAACTTGACAAAATCAAAAACCATGTACAACCAGCTATTGGACGCCCGAGATGAACACTAAACTTTACACAGTAGACGAGTATGTATACCTGAGACAATTATTACATAAATCTGTCTATTTACAAAAATCAACAGGAGAATGAAACTGACTTGGGCATCTTTTGGTAGAAATGCAGTTACCTTCAAGTCGAAGATGAAAATCCACCTGAAGAAAAAACATTCGATCAGTGTATATTTTTCATGCTTTTACAAATTACTTCCGAATTTAAAATAAAATTGCTGGTATTATCTCAGTAGTAACTAAATTTAGGACACCATTTTTCTGTTTTTATTAGTTATCACGGTATTTTTGCTCCAATTTTGTTTCTTTTCGTCACCTCCTCCCGAACGTATGGTCCGTACGATGTTTTGATGTAAAAGGTGTCTTTGATTACTTTAATCATCTTACTCGTTTTGGGTATGACCTTAAATCAGAAATTTTTGCATAATTTATTTTATGTTGGCCAAAGTTGTAACCGGATATTTTTAACCATAATTCAAAACCTCAAGTACCTTAAAAATACGCATGTTTGAAAACAAATTAATCCTAAAAACATTACCTATTTTAATTTCATACAATTCAATATGTTCAACACAAGGTATAAAAAAACGAGTAATAGACGAACAATAGGGTTTAGTAATGTCTGATTTTATAATTTTGCTCATAGATTAACGTTATTAAATGAGTGCTTGGGGTTCACGAGACTTTCAACTCAGTTCACATGGCCATCATGTAGATGTCTTTTGCTGCCCGCAACAGCTGCCTCTATAAAGGATCACGTCAATCGCAATGGCAGCTCTTTAATTTAAGCATCGCAAACATTTCAGCATATAGGTACCTTGAAATTTTTGTAGCCCATCTTTTTCCTTCTATTTCATTCCAGATGCAGCATTGCACACTTTTGTCACTTTTCAGTTCCGAAATCGTAATGTTACAAACGGCTAGCTTAGATATGTAATAAAAAGATAAAGACTCCTCCTGCGGTCAAGAGAGTACAGATTGGAAGTCGTAGACTGCAACGATAGTAAAGTCAGTTTTTTTCTTGTCATTCTCCTTTTTATTTGCCTGGATAAGTTTTTTCCAAAATATTGTAAGTTAGATAAACTTCTCCTTTGACCTTTTTTAGTTTATAGAAAATTTGGATGTATAATTGAAAAATCTGCTCTTAATTTCTAAAAGCTGATTCCTTGGAGGTTTGTCTCTTCCTTTTTTTAGGTAATCCCTATAAAGCGGAGGATCTGTCGCAACCAAAATACTCTCGTGGACTTTCAGGCCTACAATATTGACTCGAAATCCTTGTAATTTTTTTATGTGAACTTTTGCACTATTGACAAGTCCTTCATCCAACTTCTTATCAGTTCCATTCTTGGTCATCTCAAAAGTGTATTAAAAACATTCTTTGTATGCACAAATTTTTTCTCCCTTTGTCGAAATTTTGTTTTTTACTATTTGTGAACAAAAGCTTTGTTTCAGTAATAAAATCGGTTTTAAAACTTCACCCTATGGGAAATAAACAATTTATTGATACAAGCCTGTTGTTTATGTATATCTATGCTTAAAATATCAGCATATATTAGAATAACAATAAAATCAATCGGCATATCTCCAATGGCGTATAGCCGTCTATCTATGTTACTACATTAGTGTATCATAAACCGGCAGATCTTCTTAAAATCATTAAAACTGAATTATGGACACGTAATTATGTTATAGTTGACATTAAAATTATTTTTTGGAAGATAATTTTACAGAACACAGGCATTTTGGCTTACACGCCATTTTGTTTTAAATGACAACGCATTCATATTGATAAATAATAAATGCAGACCGGATTAGCTGAAAATAGTTTTAATTTAGGATGTGAGATAATTTAATTTTATTTACATGACGCATAATCTTTCACTTTTTAAAGTTTAGGAACCGACTGGCACATTGCGCAATAGATCTATCTTGTATTAAGCAAAGTGCGATTCCAACATTATTATATCATTTGACGGACTTCTTTTAACCAAAGTCGTAGTTTATTTCTTCCAATGTTCTCAGGACTATATGGACGACTTTCTGCAAAAAAGAACCAACCCACAAAATATATTTTTTTGCTTTATTAATGGTACCGCTTTGAATAGTAGTTAAAAATTATATGCCGAATGGAACCAAGCCACAGCAAGTGCATGCTGCCATCTATTAGGTAGTGAACCAACCCACATTACTTTGGTACTCAATGAAGTAATCTGCAGAAAGATCCAAGTGGGTTGGTTCCATTTTGCAAAACTTGGGAATCACATAGCATAAAATACTTCAGGATTTGGTTCCTTTCTTCAATGACTAATACTTTTGTTTGTCACGCGATAAGACTAAGACTGCATGTTTGTGTTATAAAGTAGTGAAAATATTGAAAATTATTAATTATTAACAATTATTGGGTAGTAAAACATTTCTTAAACAATGATTTATAGATCCTCCAGAGGACAGCATATACTAAATTTGGTTTTAAATGTTTCAAAAGCAGAAAATGAGGTTAGTTTGGTCACGACTATTTATATTAGCATTTACCTGACTTTTTTTATTTTTAAATTAGATGGAATCTTCAAACAATGATGATCAAGATATTGAGTATAATGGCTATGATTTCGACGTAGATCCAAAATTCAGATTAGAGGATGAATATCAAAGTAATACACGACACAATGAAGATCATTAAGAAGGTAAGGTAACTTCGGAAATAGAAAAAAAAGTACTAGATCAGGTAATAAACTCTACTCCAGTCAATACAGGTAGACCAATGAAGGGACGAAAACGAAAATATCTTGGTTTAATAAGAGAAGAAAATAAGCCCCAGAGAAATTTTAAAAATGTTCATTATAACTATAAAGGGAAAACTGTTAAGAAAAAAAATTCAAAGATTTTAATTGCTCTTGTAAGATAAGTTGCTACGTTAAAGTACCAACAAATGTTAGAGAAGAACAATTTAATAAGTATTGGGAGTTGAGAGATTACAATGCTTAAACAAATCAATGAATACATTGGTGCTTTGGTTCATGAAGGAAATAAAAAACGAAGTTATCGCGAGGCAACTTCCAATCGTAAATAATCCAGAAAATACATGATAAATAAAATACAGATATGTCGAAACTTATTTATTAATACTTTCGGAGTTTCTACTAAGCGTGTTGATACTACGATGAAAAAACTTAAATCCTCTACATTGACAGACAAAAGAGAACAAAAACAGGATGAAAAAATAATCCCACCTCCCCCCCCCCCCCCGGAAATGGCATTAAAACTAATGTATAATAAATACAAAGAAGATACTAATAATCCTGTTAGCTTTATCGTATACAGACGTATCTTCATGATCGAGTTTAAATTAAAATTTAATAGTTTGAAAAAAGACAAAAAGGCAAAAATAGATAGCACTCAAGATAATGAGATAAAAGTAATGTTAGTAAATGAACATAATACCCATATTAAACATTGGCAAGAAGCCAGGGCAAAAATGAAACAAGGTTTGGATACTGCGACTGACAATAAAAAAGTAGAATGTTAAACATTCGACTTGGAAAAAACTTTGCCCCTCCCACGCCCACCAATTGAAATTTTATTTTATAAACGGCAAATTTGGCTGTACAACTTAGGAATTTACTCTGGAACGAGCAAAGATGGAAAATGAAGCTGGTCGTGGTTCCTAAGAGGTAGGATCATGTCTTTTAAAATATATTAAAAATTATTTATCTTACGATGTAGATGAACTAATTTTATGGTCTGTTTCATGTGGGGGCCAAAATAGGAATATAAAATTAACTCTCATGATAAAAGCTGCACTTGAAACTCATGCGTCACTTAATAAGATTTATATCCGGTTCCTCATATCTCGGCGTAGTGTCTTACCTAACGATGCCAATTTTACAGACATAGAGTCTGCTCTCAAACATCAACAAAGGTTATACCTGACCGAAGATTACATAACTATAATAATAATAATAATAGCGTTTATTGTCCAACAGAATCCATTTATAGGACAAAATACAATACTAAAGTTAAATGAAATATTAATAATTTATAGGTACTAACTAAATAACACATTTTTCGAGTATTTTACCTTAACATAAAGAAACTACTTAATCACCTAGGTAGATCTCAGCCATCATAGTAAGCTGCTTTAAACTGCAGTGAAATATATTGCAGTAAGCACTTAAGGAATTATAATAGTTGCACATAAGAAATAGAGGACAATTTAACATAGGATCAGTTCTAGCTTGTGTATTTCTGAACGTAATCGAATTTTGCACTGGATAAGATGGAACGTTAAAATTTATTTGTCGAAGAATATCAGGGCAGTCAATGAGATTATGTAGTAGCTTGTACAGGAATATTAGGGAGGCATTAATTCGTCTAGATTCTAATGATACTACGTCCAAACCGCTACACAACTCGCTATTGCTGATGCCCCTCCTGGGATATATGCCGTTAATTTTGAAAGACAAAAATTTAAAAAATTTACGCTGCACGTGCTCTATAATTTGGATGTGTACATCATAAAAAGGTGACCAAATGACAGAAGCATATTCCAGTTTACAGCGTACAAAAGTGTAATAAAGTAATTTAATTGCCTTAGTATTATTGAGGTTTCGACTATTTCTAATTATGAATCCATACGATTTAAGTGCTTCTTTAACCTTTAAATTAACATGTTCAACAAAGGTGAGTTTATAATCAAATGTAACTCCAAGGTCTTTAATTTTATTCAAACGTTCAAGTTCATTGCCATCGATAATATAAGGATGGTATATATTAGACTGTTTCCTAGAATAACTAACTACTTTGCACTTATTGGCATTAAGATTCAAACGATTTGCATTACACCATTTATGTACACGATTCAGTTCACTCTGCAGAAAATGACAATCATTAAGGTCGCTTATCAATGAATAAATCTTTAAATCATCGGCATAACATAAACATGGTGCAGAAATTGATTCACACAGATCGTTAATAAATAACAAGAACAATAATGGACCTAAATTAGAACCTTGTGGAACTAGAAGCTAGGTACTTTTCCGATTTGTAACCATTATAAGCAACAAACTGCGTTATACTTCTCATAAAAGTCACGGCATCCTCAGAAAAACCAAAGAGACTCAATTTAGAAAGTAATACGCCGTGGTGAATTCTGTCGAAAGCCTTCGTAAAGTCAGTATATATGACGTCAACTGGACTTCTATTATCTAGGACTGCTGAGATATATTGTGTGACCATTAATAAGTTTGTCACAGTGGACCGATTGGAGACAAAACCATGTTGATATTGAGACAGCTGATTACGAGTGCGTGAATAAATACGATTATATAAAACAATTTCAAAGACTTTCGATAGATTGCAAATAATGGAAATTGGTCTGTAGTTTTCTACCTGACCCTTTTCACCAGTTTTGAATATTGGGCACACTTTTGACTCCTTCCAGAGACTCGGATATTCCTTGTTAAGAAGACATAAATTAAAATTTTTTAATTGTGGCACAGTTAAGGCAACTATACAATCCTTAACCAGAAAGGATGGAATATTATCAGGTCCACACGTCATTTTGTCTTTCAATTTCTTACTAGCAAAAATTATCTCAGACTCTAAAATAGGATAAAAATTTAAGTAATCTGCGTTAACTGAGGAAGAGTTAGCCTTGAAATTAATATCTGATGACAGAAAAATACTCTTGAAAAATTCTGCAAACACATTCACAATATTTTGTGCGTCGGAGGTAGTAATGTCATTGTATTTCGTCACACCAGGAATTATTGAACTATTATTTTTTGAATTTACATAAGACCAAAACTTCTTGTGGTTGATGGATAAAGCAATTTGGATATTCTCGACATATACATTGTATGCCAAACTGATTTTTGATTTGACAAAGTCTCTTAACCGTTAAAACTCAAGCAAATCATAATAATTTTTGAATCGTTTAAATTTTTTTTCTAAACTTTGCTTTTAATTTGATGTGAATGATATCAGCATCGAACCAGGGTTGGTATTTATGGTTAAAGTTTTTATAAACTGAAATATACTTATTAAACAAGAAAAAATCTTATCATAAAAGTTATTTAAAGTTTCATTAACGTCATTAGAAGTATCCAGAGAATTCCAATCCGTTTCATACAGTTCTCGATATAAAGCAGGAAAATTGGCTTCAAACCACACTTAAATTTAGGCTCTTTTACAAATATATCCGTAAATGTTATTAGAAGAGCTGAACAACTGAAATGCGATAAGACCAAATCTAGCAGTCTACCCAAATGATTAACAACATTGCTAGATTGTCTAAGGCCAGTAGAGCCCGCAAAACTTAAAACTACAGAAGTTTTGAAATCAGACATATCATTATCTATGAAACTTGAAACATTAAAATCGCCTAGTACTATACACTCATTATTTAAGTAATCAAATTGTCCTAAGCAATCGAGAAAATATTCAAAGTCTACCAAACTTAGTCTATCAGGTAAATAAACAACAACTATATAAAAATATTTGTAGCCAATCCGGCACTTGACAATAATAAGATCAATTAGTGGAAATTGTGCGTCGAGAGCCGTAATGTGTAATATTTCAAATGTTATGAAATCTTTTAACGCGAGCACTACACCACCACCCTTTACTTTGTCCACCTCATGGAATTTTCGGTCTTTTCTGTATACGACATAATTATTCGGAAAGAGTTCCATACTCGAAACATCACTGCGTAACCACGTTTCACTTAATGCTATGATGTCGAATTCACAATCACTAACATTTTTATTAAATAATGAAATTTTGCTAAGGCCGCGTGTTCTGATTTACTTGATCTGGAACTGCTGGACACATTTAGTTTAAAGAGCTCTCAGTTTTACTGACTATGGTAGGTCTACCCTTTACATACTTAATGATCAGATTTTGTTCTCCATTGTCTGTTCGACGTTTCAGTTCGGTCCGGAGGTCATTTAAGTATTGTCTCTGCAGAGGTGTTTTAATGAAATTGTAATGAAAAATTGCAGAAATAGAAACACATTTGATGTCATTATAATGATTTCTTCTGATTTTTTTGGTACAGCAGAAACAAAAAAACAAATCTGTAATAGAAAAGTTGACATAAGCAAACAAAAAATTAATTGTTTAAAAACAAGGGAGATAATGCTCAATAAATCAAAACCATTTTATATATTTATGAAAACAAGTTTTACAGATGAAAATTCTTCTGAAGTATACATCGGTAAAAAACATGGAAGGCCAACAGCAACCAATAATAATTTCAGCCATTTACTCACAAAAATGTGGCCCAACGGGAAGCCCGTTTTTCTTACAAAATTAGAGTACATAAAATCTGTAATGCATTTAATACCAGATGATGCTCAAGAATATTATAAACGTTTAACTGGAGACTCTGAAATATTGATCTGATGAACTTGATGACCTTGAAGATGAAACCATGACACATTAGCAGTTTTGGGAATATATGTTTTTTGTATTTTAGTTTTGTGTAACAATTATATTTTTTATATACTAGTATTGTTGTAATAAATGTAATAATTTCAATAAAACTTTCCTGAAGACTTCATTTCTTAAAATTCAGAAAGTCAGAAACCCACTTTATACTTATACACTGTGTCCGTAAAGTATGGAACAAATTCTTTTTTAGCTAAACATAGCATTTTAAGAAATAATCCTGAAACAAGCCGATTTTTGATTTTATTTTACCGTATTTTAAAATATTATTTAATATACAGGGTGAATTACTTTCGAGTAATGACGTCACGTCGAGCACTGAACGCCAAAATGCAGGGAAAGAGACCAGTTGGAAAGCCAAGAAAGCGCTGGGAAGACACAGTAAGCAGCGACGCACTTTTAGGAGTCCGTGTATGGAGAAGAGCAGCCACAGACAGACAAGGGTGGAGGCAAAAAATAAAGGAGGCCAAGGCTCATTTTGGGCTGTAGTGCCGTAGAAGAAGAAGAATGACGTCACCGTCATTTTTTTTTAATAGAACACCCCCATTTCGTGAAAAGATTCACGAATCTACACCCACATAATTTAAAATCATAAGATACGCGTACATCTTCCACGCTGTTCTCAACCCAGGATAACTCCCAAATATTTGGAATGTCGTACAAATAATAATAATCCCCAAACCAGGCAAAAAAATTAGGGAAGTTAACTCTTATCAGTCAATTAGTCTGCTACAAACTATCTCCAAAGCTGTAAACAAGCTGATCTCTAAACAATTAGGATGCCATATTTAAATGTTAGCTGACAGTTTTGAAATCCATGGCAATATACTCGTATGTATTTCATTGAGCATAATTATGAAATATTAATATTCTCGCCTATAATCGTAAACACACAAGAACTAAGTCTTTGAGAATATACTTTCTACCTCAAGAATGAGACCTCCTAATTTTTATTATTTACAATGATTTTTGATTTATTTTTAAATTGTATTTTACTGATGATTTATTTATTTGGTGCTTATTTTCATACTACTATTCATAATATTACGTTATATTAATTTGTATTGGGACTTTTTTTATTTGAATGAAAAGAAAGCACTCTGTTTTAAGGCCATTGCTGATAGAACATGTATTCCTTGTTCGCTGGTGAGAGGAAAAAACCAAGTTTATTGGAATGAAGTAGCTTTACTTCAACAAGAGGATGAGGACATGAATAGTTCAAAAATCGTCTTCTACATTGTTGATCTAATGCATGATATAGGTTCTTTAATGGCAGTCGGGACTCGAGAAGCAGATTTCTATTGCAATTCGAATGACTTTAAGCACATGTAATAAATTATATGTATATCGGCAACGTATTTAAATATATCGTCAAAATATCCGTTTGTTTTTTTTATATAAAAGAATAATTTAATAATATATAGTAAAAATAATGCAAAAAGGACTAGAACACACACTTGAACAAAATCTGCATGAAAATAGAAGGGCATAAAACCAAATCTGAGACCAGAGACATGTTTAAAAAAATAAAGCAGATAACACGTTCCTTTACACCAAACTACCTTGCTATCAAAGATAATAACGGAACTCTACTCACTTCTAAAAAAGATATTTTACACAGATGGAAAGAATACTGTGGACGACTGATGATGAGGAACGCACAGACGCCTCAGACAATAAGAAGATGCCAGTTTTGCGACGGAACCTGACGTACTCAAAAGTGAAGTTGAAGCAGCAATTATGAGGCAAAAAGTCAGAAGTGCGGTCCAGATAACATACCTATTGAAATGATTTGGGCCCTAGATGACGTTGGAGTGGATATAATACATCAAATTTGTCAAAGAGTGTGGGAGACAGGTAAATGGCCTGAGGACTGGACACAATCACTATATATTCCCATACATAAAAAGGGAGCGAAAGATTTATGTAGCAACTATCGCACAATTGCTCTAATTGCGCATTGCAGTAAGATACTCTTACACATAATTCTCGAGAGGATAAAACCCTTTTTACTACCTAACATTGCGGAGGAACAAGCAGGTTTCGTCCCCGGACGTGGTACTAGAGAACAAATTTTAAACGTACGGCAGATTGTAGAAAAATCCAGAGAATTCAACATCACAACATATTTGTGCTTCATAGATTATAGTAAAGCTTTCGATTTGGTCAACTGGAGTAAAATGTGGCAGGTTTTTCCTGAAATGGGAGTCCCCAATCATCTGATACTGCTAATTAAAAGCGTGTACAATAACAATTATGCCAGAGTTAGAATAAATGGGGAACTAACCGATAGTTTCAGGGTTACAAAGGGCGTGAGACAAGGCTGCATACTAAGCCCAATTCTATTTAACATCTATGCTGAATGGATAATGCGGAAAGCTACTAAGGACTGGAACGGTGGCATCACCATTGGCGGGAAGAAGATTTGCAACTTGAGATATGCAGATGATACTACTATCCTCGCTAGTTCTGAAGCTGAATTGATTCACCTGCTACAACGGATAGAAGACGTAAGCTTAACGATGGCCTTAAAATAAACAGAGATAAAACGAGAATCATGATAATTGACAGAGCTAACAACAATCAAAATCATCTGGTCATGATAAACAATATCGCTGTTGTAGATAAATTTGTGTATCTGGGCTCATTAATAACCAACAAAGGAGGCTGTACTGAAGAAATAAAGCGGCGGTCAGCAATCGCAAAAAGCGCTATGGCAAAATTAACAAAAATTTGGAAAAGCCATGAAATAACTACCGATACAAAAATGAGACTAGTAAGAAGTCTAGTTTTTCCAGTTTTTACTTATGCATCGGAATGCTGGAGAATAGCTGAGAAAGACAAAAAGAACATAGATGTATTTGAAATGTACTGCTGGAGACGAATGCTGAGAATACCATGGGTGGCCCAAAGAACAAATGAATCCATACTGGACCAGCTAAACATAAAGAAAAGACTAAGAACACAAATATCAGAACAAATAATAAGCTATTTTGGATATGTGCTTCGAAGAAATGGTCTTGAAAAACTTACCATCCAGGGAAAAGTAGAAGGCAAAAGAAATAGAGGTAGATCTTCCACACGATACACGGACCATATTGTTGCTACCATTGGCGCTCCATTGTCAGAATGTGCTAGAATGGCAGAAGATAGAAAAACGTGGAGGAACATTGGGAAATTTAGCTAATAGCTTCATGATATCACGATACCTGCATCAGGTTAACGACTAAGAAGAAGTAAAAATAATAAGAAGAGCTTTGCTTGTGAATACAACCTTTAAGCAATCATATCTCATTTAATTTTAGTTTATAGAATAAAAAAAAACTAAAATCTTTAGTAAAAAATAGTTTTTTTTATAATTCAGAATTTTTCGGTATCTTTTTGAACTGTTAAGTTATTTAAAAAAGTGTATTTTTTGAGAAATTCTGAAAATAGTGTCTTGGATTTAAACTTGGATTTTTTCAAAACTAAAACTGCTGAAACCGGTTAAAATTTTAGAATGTAATGTTTGTTTACAAATAAAGTAACTTGTAAATAAACTATAAATAGTTTCAACCAGGGTGGTACAGTAAAGACGGCAAGAGACGGTTCCCCAATAGGAAGACGATCAGTAGGAAGACCACGAAGACGATGGAATGACAACTTACTGGAGGCACATTGAAAAACAGACAGAGTCATGTCTATATAAAAAGAAGAAAGAACCAGGGTGGTTTTGGCGGGAGTGGGTTTATTATTTTGTGTGTCACAAAAAATATAAGCGGACCTTATTTTAGTTATAACTTACCTTAATTTTCATGCAAATCAATTTTACGAGTGGTCATTATAAAAGTTTTTGTAAGATCTATAAGAAAGTTTTAATGAGATTTCTATACAAAACCGTTCTCTGGTTATTCAACATCAATACGTTTGCATTTTTGTATTCGATGAATAAAAGTCTACTTTCGAACAGCCATTACTTTATTAATATTAAGTTTACAGTAGTAATAAAAAGCAATTCTCTTTGTTTTATAAGCTTCACTTTATATCCAAACAGTTTTTGATAAAATTTAAGTTTAAATACCATATCTCACGGCAGTTCGAGAAGATCCAATAATCACAGTAAATAACGTATTGCTGCTTTAACTAAAATAAAGCCGACAAACAATGCAAATAACTAGATGGAGACACTATATGTGGGGAATTTACCAATAAGGTTAGCCAAGAATATTAGCGATGATTTGAAAATATGCTCTTTGAAATAGTAGTACTCATAGTCATAGTTAAATACTCTCTCCAATAAAATGTATCAAGAAAAACTCTCGGGTACAAAGCGACAAATGCTGCAAATCATCTCAAATAATGAAATATTTATAAAAAAATGACTCAGATGGATAGAACTTTAAGTATCCACTAATCAGTTAAATAATAGATTGGATCTAATAATATTATTATGATCAGTTCTATGATCGTCTTAGTTTTTTTTGGGCAGGTTGCTGACATTGGGACCGACAGAGAAAAGACTTAAATCTACTTCTCTTAGTATGGCCAAAATCATGAAAGAAATTAAAATCGGAGCTCAGTCCTATTAATACCCTCGTATTTGTACATATACAGGGTGTTTCAAAAAGGTATGTCATAAATTAAATCACGCATTCCGGGGACAAAAATAAATTGATTGAATCCAACTTACCTTAGTACAAAAGTGTACACAAAAAAAGTTACAGCCCTTTGAAGTTACAAAATAAAAATTGTTTTTTTGCATTATCTCCTAAACTACTTGATATTTTGTAATAAAAATGGACACGTTACTTTCTTGTTCTAAAAACATTTTTCATAAACAAGAAACAACAAAATCTAAGGGCACAGAAAAATTTTAAGGGGGTGTCAGCCCTAAATACCCCAAACTTTTAAGTACGTTCAAATCAAATGAATTTTGTGGCATCATTAGTTTAACACATTCTTTCTAACATTTTTTTGCCTAATCACTTTTTTCAAAAACCCTTTTCATTAAGCTTTAAAAAATTACTAAATAAATGGCTTAAATAAATAAGGAAGTACAAAAAATGTCTATAACCTCTAGAAATATGATATTACAATAAATGTTCAAAATAACCCCTATTTTCTTTAATACACATTTGGTATCGTTTTAATAAGGAAAACCACGCTGAAAAATCATATTTTTCTGACGAAATTGATTTGCAGCTTCAATTATTCTAACCCTCATTGTTGTTCATCCTCTATTGTTATAGAATCTTCTTCTTCTTCTTCAGCCTTCATTTATCCATTGTTAGACATAGACCTCCTCCAATTGCTTCCACGCTTCCCTATATTTTGCAATTCTCATCCACTGCTTTCCAGCTACAGCTGTTATATCGTCTATCCATCTCTTTTTGGGTCTTTCCACGCTTCTTTTTGTTTCTCGAGGTCTCCAGAAGATCACTTTATAAGACCATCTGTTGGTGTCTTGTCTTGATACATGTGCTACCCATTGTCATCTCAATATCGCTATTTTTCCCATGATGTCGGTTACTTTAGTTCTTCGACGTATTTCGGTGTTAGGAATTTTGTCTCTTAGGCTTATATTTAACATGGCCCTCTCCATGGCCTTGAGTTACTCTTAATTGTTCTGTCATTTTTCTTGTTATTGCCATAGTTTCCAATCCATAAGTTGCACTTGGTAGTATACAAGTGTCATAGGTTTTTCGTTTTAAGTATATTGGGATTTTTCTGCCTTTTAAAATAAAGCTAATTACCATGACAATAAAGCGAATAAGCTAATTACCCTTCTTTTAATTTCTAGGGTTTGATTTTCCTTTTCGTTTTTAATTGCATGTCTTAGATATAAATATATATATATATATATATATATATTATATATATGTATATATATATATATACCGGGTGGTGAATCGTCAAACGGACCATAGGAAACTCAATGAGAAATTTTAAATTGTTGAATTGCTGCTTCCCTAATTATTTTAGATCAAAAGTCATAAAAAACTATTTTTTTTTTTTTTTTTTTTTTTTATTTAAATTAACGTGCATGTGACATCTATGGTCATTAGCACGAGTTACGATTTACATGGTAATATAATATAAATTACAAAATAAAATGTAGTTAACATCTAACATACAGAGAAAATAATAAAAACTTGTAATATAACATTTATATTTTGTTGAGCAGTTGACTATTCTCGAGGAATTTGATGACCTTGTTGATTTCGTCTGTGTTGTTTAGGACCTCTTTGAAGTTAGTACTGATATTGAGCTGTTGGCGTATTTTGGCATATAAAGGGCATTCGATAAGTATATGCCTGATTCGGAGAGTCGTATTGCAGTGTTGACATTTTGGTTGTGGAGATGATGTCATCAGGTAACCATGAGTTAGACGGGTATGTCCAATACGCAGTCTCCGTATGATTGCCATATTTTTTCGAGATAAACTGGGATAGGTAAGACGGTTCACTGTAGGTTTGATTTCATGCAGCGCTGAGGTAACATTATTCCAGTGAATCTGCCACGTAGATAAATTAAGCTTCTTTAGTCTGGCTTTCAGATCATTACAAATTTGTATGTTTATAATGGTGTTCGTGGATGATGCGGCTTTTTTGGCAAGGCAATCAGCTTTTTCGTTACCACTAATACCAACATGGGATGGTACCCATATCAGAGTGATAGTTATATTTTGTTTTATAAGAAGCTGATATATGTCATGAATATCTTGGACGATAGGATGTTTGGTGGATATAGCATTAATGGAGTGTATAGATGAAAGCGAATCGGAGCATATGGCTATGTGTGTATTTGTATATCGTTGGGCATATTTAAAAGCTTGTAAGATAGCTAGTAGTTCACCAGTGTGGATACTACACCAAGGAGAGATTTTAGAGAGTTCGATAGGCTGTTGTACAGTGGTTACAGAATATCCAACCCCACCTTCAGTCTTCGACGCGTCAGTGTAAAGAACCATGTTATATTTATTTTTGTTTATAAGTTCTAGGAAGAGAATTCTTAATGTACTAATACTGGTATCTTCCTTGTTAAACTTGGTGAGTGAAATATCATGATATGGGAGTATGTTGGTCCAATAGGGATTATTGGAGAATGGTAGAGTTCTGGTTTCACACAAATTTATATCTTTTAGTAACGGTTGTAGAAGACTAGGAATAGGATGTATAATTAAGTTACATGGAGGGCTGTTTTGGGTATGATGTGATGATGTAAATAGATGATATACGGGATTGGACGGATTGGAAGAAATTGCAGCAGCATAGGAGAGAAGAAGGTTTTCTCGTCTAAGCCATAGAGGAGGTTCATTAGCTTCACAGTACAGACTTTCTGCCGGACTAGAACGGAATGCTCCAAGACATAAACGAATAGCTGTATTGTGAACTGTGTTCAGTGAATTTAATATTGATTTAGTACCAGACATATAGACGAAACATCCATAGTCTAGCTTAGAGCGGATAAGTGATCTGTAGACTTTCAGTAAAGTAGTTTCTTCCGCGCCCCAATGATAATGTGAGAGTGTTTTGAGTATATTTAACCTTTTTAGGCAAACTCCTTTAAGTTCCTGTATGTGTTGTTTCCAGGTTAATCTTGAATCAAATATCAGCCCTAATATTTTGCAATTATCAACAACCGGTAACTTGAAGTTGTTGATAGTGATTTCCGGATCAAAAGAACTCATTCTTCTGCTAAATTTAATAACTTTGGATTTAGAGTGGGAGAGGGTAAGTCCTAGAGAAGCTACTTTGTTTTGTAGGTCATTTACTCCTACTTGTAGAATTTTACTAGTAGTTGCGTTGGATTTACCATGACAGTACATTATTAGGTCATCGGCATATAATACGCATTTGATTGGTGGAGCTATATTTTCACTTAACTTGCTAATCGAAAGAATGAATAAGGATGTGCTTAAAACTGAACCTTGCGGAACTCCATCATATTGGATGTGTGGAGAAGAAAGGAAGTTATTGACAGAAACCCTGAACGATCTAGATGTTAGGAAGTTTTTGATAAATGCGTATATGTTGCCAGTAAGGTTACATTCAAAAAGTTTGTCAAGGATTGCATTTCTAGAGATGGTGTCAAATGCGCCTTCTATATCAAAGATAGTTGCTATCAAATCTTGCTTGCAATTTATTGCGTTGGAGATGTGGGTTTGGAGTATTACTAGATTATCTCTTGTGGAGCGCTGTCTTTGGTAGCCAGATTGTTCCTTTGGAATAATCTTATGTTTTTCAAAATACCACAAAAGACGTTTGTTAATCATTTTTTCCATTAGCTTACACATAGTGCATGTGAGAGAGATGGGCCTGTAAGATTGTGGAAACATAGTTGGCTGGTTTGGCTTGAGTATTGGTATAACTATAGATTTGCTCCATTGAGATGGAAATTTATGGGAACTCCAGATTATATTGTATAAATTAAGGAGTTTTTTAAGACTATAATTAGACAAGTGCTTTAGGAATGCATAAGGAATATCATCGGGTCCAGCTGCAGTGTTTCTACTATTAGCTAAGGCAGATATTAGCTCATGCATAGTGAAAGGAGAATTAAGGGATCTACTATGTTCAGATGATATCAGATGATTTCTGTGTGAATATAAGTCATGATGAGACAAAGCAATATTATTGGTTTTATTTCTGAACTTGTCTTCGAAATGTTTGGCAAAGGCGTTAGGAATAAGTTCGTATGAAGCGATCTCTATACCATTTGTAATTAAACGAGTAATTTTATTATTAGTTTTGTGACCTTGAATTTGTCGTATTTTTTTCCAAATTTGGCTAGGATTGGAGTTTTCGTTGATAGATGATACGTAATCTTGCCAGGATGATTTTTTACTTTTTTTGACTACGTGTTTGGCCTTGGCTTTGAATTTTTTGTAATTTATTAGATTTTCAAGGCTTCTGTTTTTTTGGTACTTATTTAAAGCTTTTTTGGATAGACGAATCGCCTCTTCACAAGAAGAGTTCCACCAAGGAACTACTTTATGATTTGGAGAGAATGATGTTTTGCCAATATGAGTCTTAGCAGCTGAAAGAATAGTGTCTGTTATTGACGTTAACAAATAGTCTACATCGTTTATTATTAGATGATCATGCGCGAGCAAGAGAGTGTCAACGGCTTTTGAATACTCTGGCCAGTTAGCTTTTTTTAGGCGCCAATAGCTTTTGGCAGAGGCAGTCCCATTAGAATTGTTGGAAATTATTATAGGATAATGATTGCTATCAAAGAGATCGTCAGCTGTTTGCCAGGTTAAAAAAGGTGCAGATTTAGGGTCACTAATACTAAGATCTATAGCAGAGAAAGATCCAGATGAAATATTAAAATGAGTGTTAGATCCTGTGTTAAGAAGACATGAGTTTGTGCAGTTAATAATATTTTCAACTACTTTTCCCCGTCCAAATGTGGATTGAGAACCCCACATAACGTTATGTGCATTGAAGTCTCCTGTGAGAATAAACGGCTGTGGAAGTTGGAATATAAGGTCTAGGAGCTCTTCTTCTTTTAGAGAATGGTTTGGGGGAATATATATGGAGCAGATGGTTAGTTTATTAGGGCAATATGTAGTTATGGCAATTGCCTCAAGATTCGTTATTAATGGTAGCATTGTTGAGAAGATTTCGCTGGACGCAAATATAGATGCACCTCCACTGGCTCTTAAGCAGTTCGTTCTAATGAAGTGGTATCCTTCAAAGGATTTAAGATGAGGAATATTCGTTGTATTAAAATTAGTCTCTTGGAGACAAAGAAAATCTGGATGGTAAATTGATATAAGATATTGAATGTGTTCAAGGCGCGGATAGTATCCGTCGCAGTTCCATTGTAAAATAGTGAATTTGAAAAATTTATTTGGTTAGTAGAAGAATTTACCTTGTACTTATTAAGTAATTTTAGAAAGGATCGATATCATTGCAGTTAGAGTCACATGAATTATTGGACGTAAGGCTGGTAAGTTCGTCAGCGTCTATAGAATTTAATGTGCGTTTTAGCTTTTTCGTTATTCTTGTAATGCGATTTTTAAGTGATCTATCGGATACAGTTTGGTATATTTGAGTAAGATCTTCGAGGAGAGAATGAATGTTCGTGGTGAAATTATGAGCTTCTTTGAGGGGATCACTACTTCCAAAGGAATTTTCTAGGAAGGCAATTATTTGTAATGCTGATAACGAAAATTTTTCTGGATTCGCACAAATTAATTTTTCAATACTTGAATGGGCACATAGACTAATTTTACAAATTTCTTTGTCATCAGTTTTTGTTTTCTTTTTAGGAGCTGATTTAGGAGTTGCGAAGGTTGTTGTGTTTGGTGTGTTATTAGAGTTTAAGTTTAGGGGGCTAGCGGTAACCAGTAGAGAAGGTGATTCAAGACTTGTGTCAGTGGAATGAGTTCTTTTTATGCCAGAGTTAGAAGGGACAGATAATGGTGTTATAGACTGTTCATTTGGGGTTGTTATGTCAGTAGGTGGGTTATTTGAATAGATTTCTTTTTTTGTGGAGGGTGAAAGAGGAGATATACTAGAATGAGGATCGACTGGATTTTGGCTAGAAGTTGTATTTGGAGAGGGATTGCTAGATATTTCTTGAGGGTTAGGGCAGGAGTCTGCAGTGTGTCCAGATTGCTTACATAAAAAGCATTCAAGTTTGTCCGAAGTAATAAAGATCCTATAATTTGTATTTTCATATGAGATTACAATTGAAGTATTTAACTCAAAGTATTCTTTATTTGGTATCACAAAGACTGAGCGTCGAAAACTGAAGATGTGAGCATATTCGTCTTCCGGAGAACTACAACGGATATGCGAGATAGGGGAAGCAAGTTGTAATCCAAGTTCATTTTTAAGTGCTTGCTCTATGAGTGCATTCGGAATCGAAGGACACACGTTAGAAAGTAGTAGCCTCTTTGCAGGAGTGATAAGTCTACGAATAGATATTGTTTGATTTCTAATCGAAATAGTAGGATTATTTTTTAGAAGATTATCTACTACGGTTACGGAAGAAAGATAGATGCATATACGTTGATTAGAAATACGTGAAGCAAAGGTTATTTCTTTAGGGGTAACAATTTCGCCGATTGCCTTTATGTAATCAAATAGTACTACGTCTGGGATAGCGTTCATAACAATGGCTTGAGTTCTACTAGGACATGAAAAAAAACTATTTGTAGAGGACTAAAATCTGAATTAAAAACAAATGTTAAAACCGTTCTACGACTCAAATGTACTTAAAAATTTTGAAAAAATATAATACATTTTTCAGGCCACCCCTAAAAGTTAGGCCACACGTAATGCAAGAATATATATTAGGACGTTTGTGTTTTATCATATTTATGTCAGATGTTTGACAATTTGAATTGTCAATTTTTTTATTTTATGATTAAATTATTAACAATGAATTTTACTAAATACTACTACTAATGAACATTATTACTTTGTGAACAATAAATTATATTGTTTACAAATCGATCAATATAATGAAATGTACTCAGTTGACGAAAAATCGCATAATGTTGTATTCAGGCAATAGCGCGAACCTTTTCCTGCCACTACCGGATCTTTATTTAACGTAAGATATTCTAATTCACTAAAATTTAATTCCATGTTAAGTTATACAACAATTCAATGAATTCCAATATACTGTTACTGTGATCTTTATTCCTAATAATAATATATGATAATTTCTAAACATAAAACTATAACAAATGTTATAATAAAACATGAATAAAACATTTTTATTATTGCTTTTTTCTTCTCAACTGAGTACATTTTTTAATCAACTTAATTTTTTTTTAACAATAAATCACAAAATTTTGGCCATTTAAATCATAGATAAATGTAATATAATTGATTTAAATATTGTCAAATATCAGAAACAATAATATGACAAAACGCAACACGTAATACACATTTTTTCACAGAAAAATGTATTATATTTTAGCAAAATTTTGGAATACGTTTAAGTCGTAGAATAATTTTAACAGTTGTTTTCGATACATATTTGAGTCCTCTACAAATAGTTTCCCATGACTTTTGGTGTAAAATAATTAGGGAAGCAGGAATTCAACAATTTAGAATTTCCCATTGAGTTTCCTATGGCCCGTTTGACGATTCACCACCCTGTATATATATATATATTATATATATATTGAAAAAGTTGTATTTTATTAATTTTATTTTTATTTATAATAAATGTAATTTTTAAAATATGTGGTTCGTTGTTTAATTTAATATATACCTCAGCTAGCTCAATTATGTGTTCTAAGCAATCTGTCACTGTGTGACGTCGACTCTGTAGTCTCCTGGTAGAGTTCAAAAAGAAATTAAACCAAAATTTACTTTAGACTTTTGATAAATTAACCCAAATGAAGCACGTTATTTATTAATATTGAACAAATTTAATATAAACAATAAAATTCGTCTGCAACTTGGGTTGCCTTTAAAAATTTACAAAAATAGGAATCGTGTAAATCTTAATGTGGTTTAGTGTCGTGACAATAAAAATGTATTACAAAATGTGGAGACTCTCTACAAGTACCTAAAAACTAAATAAATATTGCAACTTTATAAAGTGTTTAAATGAACTATAAAGAAAAAGAAACTGAACACTTTACTCCGCTGAATATTCAAATATAATCAAAATTTCAAATGATCCCCAAAATTATTGTCCAACCTCACTTTAAAACAGTTCTGATTTCTTTAAAGAAAACTAACTACTCGCAAAATAATCGGTGAAACTGGAATATCAATCCTCTCTTCGGAAGTTAAGGTACGTACTATTCTATTTTTAATTTAATGATCATTAATATTTCAATTTTTAAGGCCTATCGCAATTATGTTAATTCATGAATTTTAATTTTCTCAATTTCAATGACATTTCTATACTTCAATAATAATTTATAAGTCAAATGGTTTCTCTTACTCACTGAAACAAATTCTGAGTATCTCTGCTGTGGAAAAACTATATTTTGATTAAACGATTTGAAAACACTCTCGGACTATCCACAGTTTTCGGGGCTCCTTTCGTCCAAAAATTATCGTCGGCGTCTTCTCCAAAAAACCAATCCCTATTATCCGTTGCTAACAGCAACCAACGTTCCTTTTTTTTTCGTCTTCTATTTTATTTTAAACCATAAAACTGTCCTGTTTGACATATTTGTCAAGCCACATTACTTTCTCATAATCACTTTAATCACATCTAATTTGGGAATTTATAAAAAAAATGTTTAGATATAAAACTTATTCTATTACAATACTAATACATTTATTCTTTTCATCTCCACATCATTGTAATTTCTTATTTAACAAAACCCCTATTAATTTAGCTCCCACAGACTGTCAAATAAACTGTCAAGCAGTTTATTTTCTGACGTTTATTAAAATTTCTATGTTTAAATATTTTTTAAGAATTCTTCTTTTTTGTTCTTTTTAAGGTTTAGACGATTCACCTATACACTAGGCAACTATACTATTCAGAAATTATTAACACTATACCAGGTAAGTCAAAATTAATTTATTTAACAATTTACTAATCTTTTTCTCTCTTTTATTTCAGAGTCGAACCCACATTGTGATGGCTTCATGAAATTCATGAACAACAAACTCATATAAAAATCCATTTAAGTTGTATCCTTTTTAACATATTGAAATCATTTCAATATATATATATATATATATATATAATATATATATATATATATATATATATATATATATATATATATATATTGTTTTCTACCTTTTCTATATTGATGTTATCTATCGTGATGTTTTCTAGGCTGTTGCTTAATATCTTTGTTTTGTCGAGATTCATTTTTAATCCTATTAAATTCGATTTGTGATTTAAATCTTGTAGCATTGATTTTAATTCATGGATATTTGTGCTTATTAGTACTATATCGTCTGCGAAACGCAAATGGTTAAGATATACTCCATCTATTTTTAATCCCTTTTCGGCCCAATTTCGTTTTTTGAAGACATTTTCTAATGCCAAAGTAAATAACTAGGGTGAGTTGGTGTCGCCCTATCTCACACCTTTGCCAAGGTCTATTTTCATAGTTTTCAGATCATCATCTATTTTTACGTCAAAAGTAGCATCATCGTATATATTCTTAAGGAGGGCAGTATATCTTGAATATACTCTGGCGTCGTCCAATGCTGTTAAGAAAGCCCATTTCTCGATAATGTCGAACGCTTTGTGATAATCGACAAATGCCAGATGTAGTGGTATGTTGTACTCTATTGTTTTTTCAATAACTGTCCGGATTGTTTGCAAGTGATCGATAGTGCTAAAACCCTTACGAAAGCCTGCTTGCTCCTAGCATCTAGCTTAGCCAGTCAGTCTATTTGTTATTATTCGGGTTAGTAGTTTGTAAAGGTGTGACAATAAGCTTATTGGTCGGTAGTTTTCTATATTTGCGGCGTCCCATTTTTTATGGAGTAGAATGACTTTCGCATTTTTCCATGCTTTTGGTATTTGTCCTTCTCATATTCATTTATTCAGTAATGCTCTCATTGCCTCTTCTAATGCAGTGCCATTTTTAGAATCTCTGTTTTAGTGCGGCTCTAATTTCTGATGTTATTATTTCAGGGAGATCCTCTGAGCCCACATCTAAGATATGTTTTGTTGGTATATCAGGGTTCGGAATAGTAGAAGTGTACAGCTTCTCATAAAATTTTCGGATTTCTCTAACGATCTCTTCCTTATACGAGCACAATGTTCCACGGTCGTCTTTTATCTTTATGCCTGCTAGTGGACTTACATGTTTTTAGTACTTTCATGTTCTTATTGTTCTCTATGGTTTCAAGAATCTGGTTTGTTCTATAAGCTCTGAGGTCCTTTCGAATATTTTTCTTAACGCTTCTGTTGAACGCTTTATAGCCCGGGTTATCTCTGTTCGTTTTTCTTCTTTTCTCTATCTGTTCTAGAGTCTCAGGTTTTAGTTTAGCTTCTTTTTGTTTTCTTATTCTGCAACAAAGTTTCTTGGTGAATGTTTGTATGTCTTTAGTTATTTTCTCAGCTAGTTCATCTACATTCTTGTGCTTCAAAGGTATTTGCTGTTAGTTTCCGTGCTAATTCCTCTTAATATTCCTCACTTTATTACTGGCTAGGATGTCTGCCGTTGGTAAAGGGTTTGTTGTTAGTAGTTTTCGTCTTTCTCTCTTTACGTTAATACGTATACGAACTAGTCTATGGTCACTGCCAGTGTTAAATTTGTTCAGCACCTCGATGTGTTTACATATTGATCTATCACTGGAAAGGATAAAATCTATTTTATTCTTAACCTGGCCGTTAGGGCTACGCCATGTCCACTTTCTTTGTATTTGTTTTTTATAGAACGTGTTCAGGCAAAACATTTTTTTAATGCTTACGTAATTTGCTAATGTCTCTCCTCTGGTGTTTCTGTTGCCTAGACCGAAATTTCCTATGTAGTCTGAGTAGTCTGGCATTCGCCGCCCTATTTTTTGCAATAAATTTTATTATTACAGAATACACTTTCTTTTTCATAAACCCCCAAAAGCAAAAGTCCATGGGGTTAAGACCTGGACTTCTGGGTGGCCAAGAAATAGTGCGTCACGACCCCTTCCAATCCACCGACCAGGATACTGCCTGCAAAGGTATTCCCGGACATCATTACTGTAATGCGGTGGAGCGCCATCTTGTAGAAACCACATATTTTGCCTTATTGCAATATTCACTTCTTCCAAATACTCTTGTAAATCGTTTGCCAAGAACTGCAAATAATTATCACCATTTAAATTGTTGGGAAGAAATACTGGGCATATTAGATTGTTATCCACAATTCCTGCCCAAACATTAACTTTGAAAGTCCTTTGGTGATGAGTCGTTTTTTTGGCGTGAGGATTTTCGTCGGCCCAAATGTGCTCGTTATGATGGTTTGTTATTCATTTCTACTGAAGGTAGCCTCGTCGGTAAACAAAATATTTCTAATAAAATTAATATTTCGAGTGTTTTCCATTAACAACCAATCGCAAAATCCAATCCTTTTAGGATAATCCTCAACCAATAACTCTTGAACCGTTGCTAAGTGATATGATTTAATCAGCTGATCCTTCAAACGCCTCCAAACCCTTACGTGAGGAACATTTAGTTGAGCAGCTATTACCCTTGTACTTGTTCCAGGGACTTCTTCAATGATTTCTAAAATGTCTTCATCAGTTGCATCCATTATTGGACGACCACTATTGCCAGCAACTTGCGGTTGGAATGTACCCGTTTCCCGTAAACGACGATCAATGGTCAGAAATAATCGTCTATCGGGTGTATTTCGATTGGGGTATTTTACTGCATAACGCCTTGCGGCTGCTGCACTATTTCCTTGACATTCACCTACGATATTCCCTATAGTATATTGAAATCATAATTTAATCTGATCCAACTTACCCAAAGTTAAATGCATATCTGCCATTTCCTGAAATGTGTAGGGCATTGTAATATTAAAATTTTTAATATTAATCGTATTCACACAATAAATGATAGCTGCAAATTATTGACTATTATTAATGGAACTATTTGTAATTATTGTATCTGTCGAAACTAATTGTAATTTTATGGCCAACGGAAAAAACTAGTTTTTCGAAAAAGTGATGAGGCAAAAAAGTTACTTCAAATGCCACAAAATTCATTTTATTTGAACGTACTCAAAGTTTGGGGATTTAGGGCTGCACACCCCTTCAAATTTTTCTGTGCGCTTAGATTTTGTTGTTTCTTTTGTATAAAAATGCTTTCAGAACAAGAAAGTAACGTGTTCATTTTTATTACAAAATGTCAAGTAGTTTAGTAGATAATGCAAAAAAACAATTTTTATTTTGTAACTTCAAAGAGCTGTAACTTTTTTGTGTACACTTTTGTACTAAGGTAAATTGGATTCAATCAATTTATTTTTATCCCCGGAATGCGTGATATAATTTATGACATACCTTTTTGAAACATCCTGTATACTATACTGTTTTTAAACTAGGAAGAGTAAACTAAAGAGACAAATTGACACCCAATAATGTCACTAGTAAAATCACCAGATTTATTTTCTTTTTTGGTTAACTCTCTTGGCCTTTAACGGTAATCCATTAATCAGTATCGGACAACTTCACAGATAAAATTAATTTCATTGAAATGAATGGTACTTAATTAAAACAGACGGAAGTGTATCTTTGCATAAAAAGGTTGCTTGAAAAAAGTTTAATGTAAAATCTGTTTACAAAGTTAGTATTTACTACATATTAGCCTGAAAATTTCATATCTGTGTTTTAATTGTTTCATGTACAAATACATGCAAATAAATCATAATCACATTAAAATTGCATTGTAAATACAATTTATTCATCTTCTGAACAACGTGTGTTGCTGTCAGCATTGCGGATTAAAATTATAAATGATTCTATTACACTATCCATTTTTTTTATTGAAATTAACGTGTCTCGACATCTATGGCCATTGACACAGATACAAAAACGTCTGGTGTATTACATTGTACATATAAGATTAATACATTATAATAATATGAGATAAATACAGTAAGTTACATTAGATTTGGAAAAATAAATAGTGTTATAAACTTTGTTTTTTTTAACGAACAAGGTTACAATATTTGTTATATGCTAATATAATATGCACTCTTTTAAAAAGTCAATTAAAGCACTGTACACATTTGGCGAACTAAGTATCTGTTTCAGGTTATCGTTTATATTATGCTTTAAACTATAATAACTGCACTCAACGAGTAAGTGTTTTATGTAATGCGGTGAGAATCACAATATTCACAAGCAGGTGAGGTTTCGGAAGTCATCAGGTATCCGTGAGTGAAGCTAGTGTGTCCTATTCGAAGTCTTTGAATAATGAGTTTGTCCCTCCTAATCATTGTAGGTACCTTAAATGAGTATACAGTGCAATTGATTATGTGCAGTTTTGTGTTTTGTCCATCCCAATGATTTTGCCATGTTTTACGAGTGTTTTGTTTTATGGTCGCTGCTAGATCTTGATGAAGTTGAATATTTTTTCTAGGCGTAGGTCAAAACAACTTGCTTTTCTTGCTGCGATATCTGCAGACTCATTTCCACTGATCCCCACATGAGATGGGGTCCAGAGAATGGTTATTGATGTTCCTCTGCTGACGTATATGATGGCAATGGACTGAATTAAAGAAAGAGAATCGGTGCATATAACTAGAGATTTCGTATTATGAGAAGTGCTTTCAGGAGCTTTAAGGGTACCATATAATTCTTCAGTGTGAATACTACAAGTGGTTGGTAGTCGGTGAAGAGCTAAGGTTATCTTTTCGGTACAGACAGCACATCTTATACATATTCTGCTGTTTGAGATCCTTGAGGCGAAGCATATATATTCCTTGGTCCGATAATATCTCCCATGAATTTAACGTAGTCATATAACTTTAAGTCTTCTTCTGAATGGATTACTATGGCTTGCTCCTTCTTTGGAAAGGAGCATTTCGGCGCTGATTTAACTGCTGCTGTGTAAGAAATGGAAGGCTGTGATATGTTTGTTGAAGTAGATTGCTGTGACATGTTTGACGTTGTGGGATTATTTTCAGTGGGTGAACTCATATTATTATTTGGGGTGCCCTCGTAGTCAAAAGCAACCCTGGAAATCTTTTTAGTCTTGTCTTCCATTGGTGAATATTACGTTTAGCAACCAGTAATTACTCATTGTAATTCTGGCTACCTATTCGACAGGTAGTTGTTCCAATAATAGGTTTATGTTTATTGTACCGTACTAATTATTGATAAGAAGAGCAAAAAGTTGTTTACTAAATGAAGTGTTGCGAATGTTTTTATGCAGTAAATGCAAGTAAAATTAAATTTTACTCACCAAAATATTACTGGCAGGTGCACAACACAATAACTTTACTCCACTGTGATTCTTATCAATTAATATAAACTATTTCGCTATTTAGACAACAAAATATTGAAGAGGTTGTCCGGTTTGAATACAGACATTTTAGCTCGATTAGGCCAGTCCGTATACTATCGATGATGCCATTTAGTTTACACATTTCTCATTCTACTTTGAGAATGTGATTAACACAGTTTTGCCAATATGTTGTAGTTACATTTTCGAAAGCTGGTAATAGAAGTTTTTTATTTCTTGCAGTTTAAATGTCGTGTTTTGTATGCCACTTCGTTTTTCACCTGGGCCCAAATTTTCTCAACAAGATTTAACTTGCAATGATATGGAGGCAGCCTGTAACGAGTCCGTTACTTAAATACCCCTTTACTGCTTTGTCACTGGAATCTTTTAATTTAATAATAAATTAAATTCATCTTTGAAATATTCTTAAACCAAAAATTTAAATAACTCCAGTAAATTTTATTTTCTAAAGTTGGCATTAAATCCCGCCCTCTGTGTAAGATTCGGAAAGTACATCATCTTGGCAGCGAAGTACCGTCAGATCGTGACTTGCTTGCTGGATCCTACCGAATAAACACCGATCAAAGTAGAGCGGCTGGGGTGCCATGTTTCCGAATTTGGTTTAAGTTTATTTTTTATTTTGTGGAGAAGATGTTATTTTAGAAGGAAACCATTTGTTACGTTGTTGTTTTTTTGGGAAAATACTTTAAGTTTGGACCACAGCCGCCTACTTCCGGGATCCAGTGACAAGTCAGGGAAGAACAATTATTCAGTTTGTTTTATGGGGTAATATTTATTGGGACAATTCGGGGAAGAAAAATTTTAAGTTTGGGTTAGGAAGAATTTGAAGGACTTAATTTAGTACCTCCTGATATAGCATACAGATTTGGAGTAATACCCACCTGTACCTAGTTCTCCACCGGATCATCTCCAGGGAAACCTATAGAAACCGGCCGGAAGAACTGATCTTTATTTTTTTTTTATTTTTTATTCTAATAATTTAAATAATTCTACATCCTCTTCAAGGTTTAACTTTTGTTTCATTTTAATTTCAATACATATCATTAATAATAATTACATTCACTTTTCATAAAATATTTATCATTGTAACTTAATTTAATTATTTATTGTCTACCAAGGGATGAGGTTTTAACTCTCCCTTGAATCTCTCTTTGTCAGGTTATTGTGTGCACAAATATCCGGAGAGGTTTATTTCATTTATTTGATAATTGTAACGTTTATATTATTATATATCTCTTTTTATATTATATACTTAACTATTGCATAACCTTAGTCAAAATTTAACATTAATAGGTACGTTAGGGGGGAAAATTGTTTTCATCATTATATTCAGGGTTTTAATTGTAAATATAGATTAGTTAATTGTATATAAGAGGTGTTGGGTTATATTGTTATATATAGGGGTTTAAAATAATTTGTACATAATATAGGTATTTATTAAAGTTGGGTTAAAACAATTTAAGATTTCACTTGGTACCTATCCTTTAATATTTCAGCAATACAAGATATCTCGGAAGAAACCATTTAACTTCCTGGCGCCCAAACATTCAGTAGAGCAACTTTATCTTTCTTCTGTTTATTTCTTGGTAGTTTCTAGTCATTAATTCTTACATCTTACGGTCTCTGTAGGGCATGCAAATTGGCCGAATCCCTCTTTGATTGTCAAGTGGTCATTCTCCTGCATAGTCGCTAGCCAGCATTCAATTTATTATATTTTAAAATTCATATTTACCCTTTATTTATTTCTTTCACATAATTTATTTCTATCTAATCCCTTTCATCTTCTATTATTCCACATATTAGTTCGTTGGTGTATCAAGGTACATTTTAGAGTTTACCCTATTGCTACACTACACATCCTTGTTATATTGGCGCTCCAGCCAATCCATTTTTGTTACATTGGCGTTCCCAACGTGGTGCCTTTTCTCAGTTCAGACCGTACATTCTGAAGTATATTTCTCTTTGCAAAATATTCTTTATTATTTCTAATTTGTTCCTGTTGCTCTTTGTTCATTTTTTTTAACTTCTTTATTTATTTATTGTTTTTCTTATTAGATTTACATTTATAGATATACTTGTATTGCTGTAGTTTACTTATATTCATATTTAAACCCTCACCTTTTAATCTCATTGTGTACAGTTAACTATCTATCTTACTATTATTGAACTTTAAGAATTTAATAATTTAGATATTACTATTTTTATACATATATATATTAGCCAATATTGGTGAATTTTTTATATTCAATTATTTGTTAACCATATACTTGTTGAAACCATTGTGTGTTGCTTCAAGGATTGTGTTATATTTACTTAACTTACTTAACCATTTTGAAATTTTTGTGAATAACTTTAGATTATTCTTGGATTGATTTTGTGGTGTGTTGGTACATATTTATTTATTCTTTTTTTGAAAACTTTATATTATTATTCGGTTGATTTTGTGGAGTGTGAGTATATTATTTCCTTGTCTATTCTACCTATTCATCTATTTATTTATTTTCATAATGTCTGCATTCAAGGTAGAACATTTGTTAGTGAAGGAATTGGATTATGAGTTAAGGATTAGGGACATCAATATTGATGAGTCTTCCAATGTTGATCTTAAACGCAAAATATTGCGTGGAGCTTTAAGGCAGGAAGAAGGAAACAGGAGTTTTCGGCAGATTTCTGCCTCAAATATTCCTTTTGAGGTCCAACAACAGGAGATTGAGGAGACTATGGATGATTTAGCGAAAAGGATAGCCGATTTTAGAGGGACTGTCCAAGATAGCCTATATTCCAGGCTAATATCACGTCTAGCTCACATCTCAGGTCGTATTCATTTATTATCTGTTTCAGATGAGGCACAACAAATCTTCCAACGCTCTGTTTCTGTCCGAATCTTAAGTCTAGAGGGCGAACTTGATTCTCGAGTGAGTCCAATAGCAACATCAACTCCAATCTCTTCTATCCAAGCAGCAAATGCATTTCTACAACCCAAACCTGTTCAGGTTCATAAATGGGGCATTACATTTTCTGGTGAAGGTCATTATGACCAGGTTATTTCTTTTTTAGATCGAGTGGAATGTCTTCGTGTATCGAGAGGAGTGAGTGAGGAGGATCTCTTCGCAGCGTCTGCAGAATTGTTTTCAGGTGCAGCTTTTACGTGGTTTATGAATAACCGCACTAACTTTTCAAATTGGTCTGATCTAGCTCAGAAACTTAAGTCTGATTTTCTACCTTATTCTTTTCAAGACGACCTTTTAGATCAAATTAAAAATCGTAAACAGAAGCCAGACGAGTCTGTTACGATGTTCATTAATACTATTTTAGGTATGTGTAGTCGCCTTGAAACACCTCTGACAGATTCTGCAAAGATTAAGATCATCCTCAAATGTCTATTGCCATTCTATCATCAGCAGTTGGCCCTTGTAGATATCACTAGTATAGCTGATATTACGGAGAAGTGTAAACGTTTAGAAGAAACTTTATCTTGGTCTTCTCACCTTCCTTCCACTTCTCGACCCTCTTCTTTTAACTCTTCACGTCACCTAGATACTTCCAAACACCGTTCTTGGCAATCCAAAGGTCATGAACGTAATATTTCCACATTAAGTTCTGTAGTGTGCTGGAATTGTCGTGAGTCTGGTCATACTTTTTATGATTGCGGCATCCCTCGTACCCGTATTTTCTGCCACGGTTGTGGTAGAGAAAATACCCTCAAACGAAATTGTTTTAAGTGTTCGGGAAACGAACGATCGGAGGTCCGTCCCCTGAGCGTTTCTCCGTCCACACCCCCATCAGGGAATCAAACCGTTACATCAAACGAAGTCACTGGTCCAACCACGTCAAGCCACCCAAACCCATCTTCCAGTCGGAAAGGGAAAGGGGTTGTCTCCAAAAAACCAACACACACCACACCAAGTCATTCCAAGAAGTAACTTCCCAATATAATACATCGGATTTACATAGATTATCTTCCCCAAAAATCTTCCCAAATTTTAGTAATAAACATAATAGTAGCAGTGTAGTAGTTCCAATATCTATACCAGAGTCTACCACAATTCAGGAGGATTCTTTTATTTCTGATTCTTCTTGTTTGCCTGTTGCATCCTCTGATTGTGTAGGTAGAGATAATAAGTTTAGTTTAGTACCATTTAAAATTTTTGACCAATCAGATAATGATTGTTTTGATTTGAATTCTTTATTAGTGAGAAAACATAATGATAATAGACCTTATCTTCCTATTAAGATTTTAGGACAATCTTGTTTAGCTCTTTTAGATAGTGGCTCGAACATTTCTGTGATAGGTTCACATTCATTAGCTTTACTGAAAAATGCTGAGATTTCTATTATGCCCATTTCTTCTCTGCAAGTGTCTACTGCAGATGGTACAGTTCAGTCTATTACAGGCAAATTTGAAACTGAAATCACAGTAGCAGATTTATGTAAACAAATTACATTCTATATTATTCCTTCAGTTCAGAATTCTATAATTTTAGGTATGGATTTCTTAAATGCTTTTAATAGCACACTAAATTGTTCTAATTTTTCCTTTTCTATTTCTCAATTTAATCTGTCCTTACTTAGTGCTATTCAGGATTTTACTAGTTTATCTAGTTCCGAACAAAGGCAATTAGAGAATATGATCTCTAAATTTACAACTCTTTCGTCGAAAGACAAGTTAGGTCGTACATCCTTAATATCTCACACTATCGAGGTGGGAGATACCACACCTTTTAGACAATATCAGTATCCTATTCCTCAGGCTTGGCAAGTTGACTTGGAAAAGGAAATTGATTCCATGTTAGAGTTGAATATCATTGAACCTTCCACGTCTTCTTACTGTAGTCCTTTGTGGTTAACCAAGAAAAAGGATGGATCTTTTAGGGTTTGCTTCGATGGTCGAAAGTTGAATAATATTACTACAAATCGGGATGCTTATCCTATTCCCCGAATAGACGTCATTCTAAGTAAACTCCAGAATGCTAGGTATATTTCTTCTATCGACCTATCTAAAGCTTTTTTACAGATTCCTTTGAGTGAGGAAAGTAAAAAGTATACAGCTTTTGCAGTTAGTGGGAAAGGATTATTTCAGTTTGTCACTATGCCTTTTGGTCTTGTTTCAGCTCCTCAGACAATGTGTCGTCTGATGGACTTAGTCATTGGTCCTCAGTTAGAGCCCTATGTTTTTTATTATTTGGATGACATTTTGGTTGTCACTCCTGATTTTTCTCTTCATATGGAAATTTTGGATAAGTTGTTTTCACGTCTCAAAGAGGCTAATTTAACTATTAATTTAGATAAATGTCAGTTTTGTCGTCCTAGTCTTAAATTTTTAGGATATGTAGTCGATAGTAAAGGTTTAAGGACTGATCCTGATAAAGTTAGTGCTATCAAGGATTTTCCATTCCTAAGACTACTACTCAAGTCCGTAGGATATTAGGGATGTGTGGGTATTATCGTCGGTTTGTGCCGTCTTACTCTACTTTGTTATCCCCACTTACAGATCTCCTTAAAAATAGGAAAAAAGGCCAAACTATTACATGGACTTCAGAAGCCGATGATGCTTTCCGGCGTATAAAAGAAGCTCTTACTAGTGCTCCTGTCATGACGTCTCCGAATTTTAAAGAGCATTTCTATCTCATGACAGATTGTTCCAACACTGCGTCAGGTGGTGTACTATTTCAAATGAAGGATGGTTCGGAACATCCAATAGCTTATACCAGCAAAAAGCTCAATAAAGCACAGAAGAATTATTCCACCACAGAGAGAGAACTTCTTGCAATTATCCATGGTCTTGATGCCTTTCGGTACTATCTTGAGGGTCGTAAGTTTACTATCATCACAGATCATAGTTCTTTATTATGGTTACATTCCATGAAAAATCCGTCACAACGTTTGTCCCGTTGGATTTGTAGGCTTTCTGTCTTTGATTATAATATTGTTCATCGCAAAGCCAATGGTGTTGTGGTTGCAGACGCGTTGTCACGTACATTCGATATCAATCTTTTAGATCTGTCCACTTTATCTCCAGATAATTGGTATCGAAAGATGATTCATAATGTCACCCAAGAACCTACTAGGTATCCTGATTTCAAGGTGGAGAATAATATCCTCTATAAACATGTTATCAGTCCAGTTGAATCTCTATCGAATATGTCTGATTGGAAGATAGTAGTCCCAACAGCAAATAGGGATGAAGTCTTAAGAACTTTTCATGATGATGTGACATCAGGTCACTTTGGCTTTTATAAAACGTTTAGTAAAATAGCTGAGTTATATTACTGGCCTGGTTTGCGTAACTCAGTTAAGAAATACATCTCTAGATGTAGAGTTTGTGCAACATGCAAGCCAAGTAACCTACCTCAAGCTGGATTAATGGGTTCGTTTAGGAACATTAATTTTCCATGGCAAATGATCTCTTTAGACCTTATTGGACCATATCCACGTAGTTATTTAGGTAACACATATTGTTTGGTAGTTGTAGACTACTTCACCAAATTTCCTTTAGTTTGTCCTCTGCGTAAGGCTACAACTCCAGCCATTTTGAAGTTCTTAGAGGAACAAGTGTTCTTACTATTTGGTATTCCCCAAATAGTATCATGTGATAATGGTCCACAATTTGTTTCTAAAGCATTTAAAGATCTATTAAGTAAATATAAGGTCCAAAAGATATTCTACAATGCAGCTTATCATCCGCAAGCTAACCACACTGAACGTGTAAATCGTAGCATTGTTACTGCTCTTCGATCTTACACTTACAGTGATCATAGAGCTTGGGATAAGTACATCCATTCAGTTGCTCAAGCCATTCGAACTTCTGTTCATGAAATCACTCAGTGTTCTCCAGCTTATGTTAATTTTGGTAGGCATGTTCCACTGTCAGGTGATTATTTTGGTTTAATTTCTGAAAATTCAACAACTCTTCCTCAAATTTCTGAGAAACTTCACCGTATGGAAGATCTTCAAAACCTACCTCCAATATTCGCTGACATTAGGAAGAAGTTGAAAGCTTCTTACCTTAGAAATCAGCATCAGTATAATTTGAGGAAACGAGAGTTGCGATTTTTTGTGGGCGATCGAGTTTTGAAACGGAATTTTGTAAAATCAAATAAAGGTGATGCCATTTCTGCTAAGTTTTGTCAGAAATATGTTCCCTGTACTGTCGTTAGGGTAATATCTCCTTTAGTATATGAATTAAAAGACAATTCGACAAATAGACGAATTGGTCAATTTCATATAAAGGATTTACTCCCTGATAATACAACAGATGAGGCAGCATCTTCATCTTCAGAGGAAGATTAACTTAATGTCTATTAAGTTAACTTATTCCTATGATTGTTATTGTTTTGGCTCGGTTTGGTTACGATTTGATATTTTCTTAGATTTTTGTTATTAATCACCAGATTTGGAATATCTACAGCTTATAATTTGATTAGTATTTATTTATAATAAGTTAAATTTATTAAAGCCATTTGAGATTTTTACTTATATTAGGTGTTGCACTGGTATGGAACTAAATATTGTAATGCTACTATACTGTGCTATATGTTTATGTGTTGTATCACTTTCTTCCCATTTTACTTACTTGTTTTGCCAGTTTGGAAAGAATGTTGTATTTTTTTTATGGATTTGATTAAGTTTATTGGTCATGATCAAGTTTATAGTAACATGTATCTCGATTTGCTATGTGGGATGTTTTTTTTTAAATCAGTCATTAGGAATTTATATAGATAATCAGTATACATAATTTTAGTACACTCCTATATTATATAGACTATTCTGCCTGTGTATAGGTGAATGAATACGTGGGTTCGAAGTTTTAGTTCAATTAGTTGGCCTCAGTTGTTCTATGAATTTCGGAATTCACCATTTTCATGACAAGCTGTACAGTTATCTAGGCAGTAGAATGTCTTCCATTGATAGTAAATTATTGTTAATGTTAATTAGGATTTGAATATTTAACGTTAATCCTTAATATTTTCAGACTTTGGTCTAATAACTGAATTGTTCCTTAGCTGATTTATTAATTCTTATTTATATAGTTTATTGGAGGGAGCAATCCATGACATATTCCCTTTACAGCTAGCATGTTTAGATTACAGTTATGGATAGTATTTCATATTTTGGCAACAAATGACCATTTATAGTTATTTTCACTTCTTTCCTTAGGCACTTATTTATATTTTGGTATATTGAACAAGAAATTATCCTGTTCTCTTTTATTAATATCAGAACGACTTATAAATTTGCAGTTTCTTCAGAAATTGGTCTACTCGTTCTTGATGTTCTGTTTGTTATTACTTCTACCTTACTCTTACTATTTTGCTATGGTTGTTAGAGTTTACTGGCACATTAAACTCTTTTTAGTGCTCTTATGTTAGATATTCTTATAAATTTGTTGTAGCTACCTGCTATAGTTATCGAATATCAGCATAAGTTAATTTTGTTGTAAGAAGTTACCACAGCAGTTCACATGCTTTGGTACTCTACCCTTTTGAGCTCAAGTTGTTTAGCTTTGCATTTTCTAAAATGATTGAATTTATAACACCTCCTAGTTTTATTTTTGGTCTCTATTTTGGATCCCAAATGTACTGATGGCATATCATCAGGATGGAATCGATTTTATGGCTGTCCTTTTGTTTAAGCCGTTAGTCCCACATTTTGATCCAATAATTTAATTGATGAATTTTTAGGTTAGGCACATATTACCGGATGTGGGTATATGTGGACCTACCCTTTTTGGTTTATTTGGTTATAGTGTGAATTGGGTCATTATTTGCCTGATTGATTATCTTTGGATATGCTACTTTATAAATCTGTTGTCCACTGTATGGTCAATTTTGGATTTACCATCCAATTCGACACTTATATTGTTTTATATACGTTTAGTATTTTTATTGTTACGTATATTGTTTTATATACGTTTGGTATTTTTATTACTTATTATTGTGTATCGGTCCACCCATTTGCCTGATTGATTATTCCTTGGATATGCTCTCCTATAAATCTGTTGTCCATCGATGAGTCAATTTTGGAACCAGGGTCCGATTTCACATTACATTGGATTATTTGTATTGAGTATTTCTATTGCTAGTCTATACTATGCTATGTTAGAGCTTTACTTTACTTTAATTTTACTCTAGATAGTATGTGACTTGTACTTAGATACATGTGGGTATCTTTAGATGAAACCCTTTCTTTATTTCTACATCACTCATAATCTGTGGTTAATTAAAATCGTGTGAATCGATGTAGATTGTTTTGGAAATATGATAGTGAGTTAATATAATAGCTGTATTTGGCAAATTGGTGCCATAGCTATAATTTTTTATATATATGTTTATATTTTTTTTCTCAATTCTTGATTGTTCCACATATGGTTGAAGTATGGGTTAACCGACATCTATCCAACCAGTCAAGTGAAAGAAAAAAAAAATTTGGGCGATCGAGTTTTGAAACCGAATTTTGTGAAATCAAATAAAGGTGATGCCATTTCTGCTAAGTTTTGTCAGAAATATGTTCCCTGTACTGTCGTTAGGGTAATATCTCCTTTAGTATATGAATTAAAAGACAATTCGACAAATAGACGAATTGGTCAATTTCATATAAAGGATTTACTCCCTGATAACACAACAGATGAGGCAGCATCTTCATCTTCAGAGGAAGATTAACTTAATATCTATTAAGTTAACTTATTCCTATGATTGTTATTGTTTTGGCTCGGTTTGGTTACGATTTGATATTTTCTTAGATTTTTGTTATTAATCACCAGATTTGGAATATCTACAGCTTATAATTTGATTAGTATTTGTTTATAATAAGTTAAATTTATTAAAGCCATTAGAGATTTTTACTTATATTAGGTGTTGCACTGGTATGGAACTAAATATTGTAATGCTACTATACTGTGCTATATGTTTATGTGTTGTATCACTTTCTTCCCATTTTACTTACTTGTTTTGCCAGTTGGAAAGAATGTTGTATTTTTTTTTACGGATTTGATTCAGTTTATTGGTCATAATCAAGTTGTATAGTAACATGTATCTGGATTTGCTATGTGGGATGTTTTTTTAAATCAGTCATTAGGAATTTATATAGATAATCAGTATACATGATTTTAGTACACTCCTATATTATATAGACTATTCTGCCTGTGTATAGGTGAATGAATATGTGGGTTCGAAGTTTTAGTTCAATTAGAGGCCTCAGTTGTTCTATGAATTTCGGAATTCACCATTTTCATGACAAGCTGTACAGTTATCTAGGCAGTAGAATGTCTTCCATAGATAGTAAATTATTGTTAATGTTAATTAGGATTTGAATATTTAACGTTAATCCTTAATATTTTCAGACTTTGGTCTAATAACTGAATTGTTCCTTAGCTGATTTATTAATTTTATTTATATAGTTTATTGGAGGGAGCAATCCATGACATATTCCCTTTACAGCTAGCATGTTTAGATTACAGTTATGGATAGTATTTCATATTTTGGCAACAAATGACCATTTATAGTTATTTTCACTTCTTTCCTTAGGCACTTATTTATATTTTGGTATATTGAACAAGAAATTATCCTGTTCTCTTTTATTAATATCAGAACGACTTATAAATTTGCAGTTTCTTCAGAAATTGGTCTACTCGTTCTTGATGTTCTGTTTTGTTATTACTTCTACCTTACTCTTACTATTTTGCTATGGTTGTTAGAGTTTACTGGCACATTAAACTCTTTTTAGTGCTCTTATGTTAGATATTCTTATAAATTTGTTGTAGCTACATGCTATAGTTATCGAGTATCAGCATAAGTTAATTTTGTTGTAAGAAGTTACCACAGCAGTTCACATGCTTTGGTACTCTACCTTTTTGAGCTTCAAGTTGTTCAGCTTTGCATTTCTAGGATGATTAAGTTTATAACACCTCCTAGTTTTTATTTTTGGTCTCTATTTTGGATCCCAAATGTACTGATGGCATATCATCAGGATGGAATCGATTTTATGGCTGTCCTTTTGTTTAGGCCGTTAGTCCCACATTTTGATCCAATAATTTATTTGATGAATTTTTAGGTTAGGCACATATTACCGGATGTGGGTATATGTGGACCTACCCTTTTTGGTTTATTTGGTTATAGTGTGAATTGGGTCATTATTTGCCTGATTGATTATCTTTGGATATGCTACTTTATAAATCTGTTGTCCACTGTATGGTCAATTTTGGATTTACCATCCAATTCGACACTTATATTGTTTTATATACGTTTAGTATTTTTATTGTTACGTATATTGTTTTATATACGTTTGGTATTTTTATTGTTACTTATTATTGTGTATCGGTCCACCCATTTGCCTGATTGATTATTCCTTGGATATGCTCTCCTATAAATCTGTTGTCCATCGATGAGTCAATTTTGGAACCAGGGTCCGATTTCACATTACTTTGGATTATTTGTATTGAGTATTTCTATTGCTAGTCTATACTATGCTATGTTAGAGCTTTACTTTACTTTAATTTTACTCTAGATAGTATGTGACTTCGTACTTAGATACATGTGGGTATCTTTAGATGAAACCCTTTCTTTATTTCTACATCACTCATAATCTGTGGTTAATTATAATCGTGTGAATCGATGTAGATTGTTTTGGAAGTATGATAGTGAGTTAATATAATAGCTGTATTTGGCAAATTGGTGCCATAGCTATAATTTTTTATATATATGTTTATATTTTTTTTCTCGATTCTTGATTGCTCCACATATGGTTGAAGTATTGGTTAACCGACATCTATCCAACCAGTCAAGTGAAAGAAAAAAAAAATTTTTTTTCACTTTAAAATTTTTTTTCTCCAAGTAAGAGGGGAATGTAACGAGTCCGTTACTTAAATACCCATTTACTGCTTTGTCACTGGAATCTTTTAATTTAATTATAAATTAAATTCATCTTTGAAATATTCTTAAACCAAAAATTTAAATAACTCCAGTAAATTTTATTTTCTAAAGTTGGCATTAAATCCCGCCCTCTGTGTAAGATTCGGAAAGTACATCATCTTGGCAGCGAAGTACCGTCAGATCGTGCACTTGCTTGCTGGATCCTACCGAATAAACACCGATCAAAGTAGAGCGGCTGGGGTGCCATGTTTCCGAATTTGGTTTAGGTTTATTTTTTATTTTGTGGAGAAGATGTTATTTTAGAAGGAAACCATTTGTTACGTTGTTGTTTTTTTTGGGAAAATACTTTAAGTTTGGACCACAGCCGCCTACTTCCGGGATCCAGTGACAAGTCAGGGAAGAAAAATTATTCAGTTTGTTTTATGGGGTAATATTTATTGGGACAATTCGGGGAAGAAAAATTTTAAGTTTGGGTTAGGAAGAATTTGAAGGACTTAATTTAGTACCTCCTGATATAGCATACAGATTTGGAGTAATACCCACCTGTACCTAGTTCTCCACCGGATCATCTCCAGGGAAACCTATAGAAACCGGCCGGAAGAACTGATCTTTATTTTTTTTTATTTTTTATTCTAATAATTTAAATAATTCTACATCCTCTTCAAGGTTTAACTTTTGTTTCATTTTAATTTCAATACATATCATTAATAATAATTACATTCACTTTTCATAAAATATTTATCATTGTAACTTAATTTAATTATTTATTGTCTACCAAGGGATGAGGTTTTAACTCTCCCTTGAATCTCTCTTTGTCAGGTTATTGTGTGCACAAATATCCGGAGAGGTTTATTTCATTTATTTGATAATTGTAACGTTTATATTATTATATATCTCTTTTTATATTATATACTTAACTATTGCATAACCTTAGTCAAAATTTAACATTAATAGGTACGTTAGGGGGGAAAATTGTTTTCATCATTATATTCAGGGTTTTAATTGTAAATATAGATTAGTTAATTGTATATAAGAGGTGTTGGGTTATATTGTTATATATAGGGGTTTAAAATAATTTGTACATAATATAGGTATTTATTAAAGTTGGGTTAAAACAATTTAAGATTTCACTTGGTACCTATCCTTTAATATTTCTGCAATACAAGATATCTCGGAAGAAACCATTTAACTTCCTGGCGCCCAAACATTCAGTAGAGCAACTTTATCTTTCTTCTGTTTATTTCTTGGTAGTCTCTAGTCATTAATTCTTACATCTTACGGTCTCTGTAGGGCATGCAAATTGGCCGAATCCCTCTTTGATTGTCAAGTGGTCATTCTCCTGCATAGTCGCTAGCCAGCATTCAACTTATTATATTTTAAAATTCATATTTACCCTTTATTTATTTCTTTCACATAATTTATTTCTATCTAATCCCTTTATCTTCTATTATTCCACATATTAGTTCGTTGGTGTATCAAGGTACATTTTAGAGTTTACCCTATTGCTACACTACACATCCTTGTTATATTGGCGCTCCAGCCAATCCATTTTTGTTACAAGCCGCAGTACAATTTGACCATATTTTTAGCCATCATCAGTTACATATATATTATACTTATCTTTATTTAAACTGAGCAGATGTGAAAGTTCTGACATAACCATGTCATAATCAAAACAAATATTTTTTATTTGTAGCTATTCTTCAATATCTTTCTTTTTTGGTGCTGTTGTGGGAATTTTTTCTAATTTTCGGCTGTAATATGATGACGATGACTGATGAGTTAGTACTAAAAATTTTTTCAAAAACAGATATGTATATTCATTTCCTCAAGATAATCTTCTGTCTTTCCTTCCTCAAAAGTAAAAATCCTTCATCAACAAAACCTAACTTTTAAAACTAACTGTCTTTGGTTTTTTTATGTCAGTTACTACCTACGTTTTACCTTTGGTGTGACCTTCATTTACCGAGTTTCTCGTTTCGTCATGGTAATAAATGGTTATACTTCTGTACTGTTTAAAGAAGTTAGATAATTACGTCTCCATCTTTTAATATCATCACGTTCAATGAGAATACTTACTAATACTCTTCAAGTACTTACAAAATAATAAAATGTACATTTGAATAAGGCTCCTTATCTTCTAATTGATTGCCTAACTCAGACACAATATGAAGATTTCTTGTGTTGCTATATATTTGTGGCTAACCCATATTTACTTATTTAAAATTGATTTGCTTCAAGAATTTATATAATAACGAACGACACATATTTAGAAAATTTCGTTGACTGTTAATTTCGCCAAAAAATTTATTTAAAGTGTGTATTTCATTTTAAAAAAGAAGCTGTGTACTATCTGCTGGTCGACCGACAGATTGTTAAGGATATTTTTTTTTTACTGTTCTAGTCTGCTAATATTTCTTAATTGTTCTATATATATTTGAATTCGCAGCATCTAACATTGGCACATCACTGAGTAAGTCTTGATTTTAACAATCACAATTTTGTAAAACTAACCTGTTACCTGTTTTATTTTTGCTACCATGGCTCTTATTTGCATTTTAGAATCATCAATTCTTATTTGTTTATACATGTTTATAATGCATTGTTTTTCATTTGATGGTAATGGCTCAAATCTACTCGGCGTTTTTTAGGTGGAGAAGGTAATTACCGCTGTTACTTGGTACTGAATTCATATTTTTAGCTTTATAACACTAATACGTCGCTAAAGAGTTCTAAAAAGAACTGTTCTTTTTTATATAAATATAGACTAAAAATCTAAAAATTAAGGGAATAACGCAGAAAATACAAAAAATCACCGACACATAACTTAAATAACCTATGTATTTGAAATGTCAATTGTGTCAAAATTTCATATTTTCGTATTGTTCTGAAGCTATTTTCTTGTGGCATTTTAAATTAATTACTATTTAACTGGGAATAAGCCACAATTAAAGATAAAAATACGTTTATTGACGTTTCAATTTCCACTTCGGAAATCGTTCTCAAAATACAAACAGTAAATTAAACAAATTTTGTTTTTTGTTACATAGTGAAAAATTCTTCTAATAATTTAATTTTATCTGACTCATTTATATTGACAATTCAGACATACATTATGCATTTTAAAGTAGACGACTTTAAAATGATATTGCCAATATTGTTGAGTTGCGCTCCTGGTACGACTTTACTTATAAGATAGTTCATTCGATTACATGAAATCAACTTTAACTTGAGAATATCCGTCAGAAAAAAATCATAGCATGTAATTCGTCTTTAAAAAGACAAACACATGACATGATGACAGTAAAATTTCCTGTTAGTGATTCCATAGTAAATTATGAGGGAAAAACCAGGAAAAAACGTCATAATACTATCCCGACATGTTAGGATAAATAGAAATGGATAAAGTGAACCTCAATCTTATATTAAAAATAGAGAATTTGATAAATCTCAAATATGTAAACACGCATGGGATAATGAACATAGGGTTCAATGGAATAATTCAAATGTAGTCCTAAAAGAAACGGATGGTAAAAAAAGAAAAATCAAAGAAGCGGCTCTAATTATGCTAAATGAGGCCAATTGTGTCGCAAATTCCTCGGCAGAATGTAGTAGGATCTGGTTACCAATATTGAAAGAGGAAGTTATTAATAAGAAAATACCAGTATTAGTAAGTCAGTAACATATAGAGGATACATCATTTATGTTTTTTAAATAACGAAACATATAAAATCAGAATTTTGGTGTTTATTGAAGGTAAACTAAATGCACGAACAAATACTTACCATGTCGGGATAGTATTATGAGGTTTTTTTCCTGGTTTTTCCCTCATAATTTACTATGGAATCACTAACAGGAGAATTTTACTGTCATCATGTCATGTGTTTGTCTTTTTAAAGACGAATTACATGCTATGATTTTTTCTGACGGATATTCTCAAGTTAAAGTTGATTTCATGTAATCGAATGAACTATCTTATAAGTAAAGTCGTCCCAGGAGCGCAACTCAACAATATTGGCAATATCATTTTAAAGTCGTCTACTTTAAAATGCATAATGTATGTCTGAATTGTCAATATAAATGAGTCAGATAAAATTAAATTATTAGAAGAATTTTTCACTATGTAACAAAAAACAAAATTTGTTTAATTTACTGTTTGTATTTTGAGAACGATTTTCGAAGTGGAAATTGAAACGTCAATAAACGTATTTTTATCTTTAATTGTAGCCTATTCCCAGTTAAATAGTAATTAATTCATATTTTAGTGGAGTAAACCTGCCTGCAGTAGAACCAATTACAAAAAAGCATTACGACGAGGTAAATTTGAATTACTTCTTCTAGTTTAAAAACAGTTATGACATTATTATAACATTATCTGATACTCAATCACATTTGTCCTTTGGTTATCTTATCTTCACTCTTTCTCTATCCCTCTGTCCCTCATGATTCCTTCTTGAATTCTTCTTTCCAGCAGTGCATCGGTCTTTTATCGTCACTCACACTATATCATGTGAGATTAAGTGATTTTGGTTATTTTTCCTCTTTCTCTTTTCTATAATCGTCTGTATAATAATTTGCTTGTTCCAACCGTAATCTTTTTATTAAATGGTATGGTTACCACTTGTCCTGTAACTTGTATTTAATCTTATGTAACATTTTCCTTTGATATTTGCAACTGTTCTGTAATATATCCTTAATTTATTAAATTGACACAATTAACTTATCCACACATTAACACAATTGGCTATGCTAGAAACCTGTATATCGTAATAATAGTTACCTGTTCAAATAGTGCAAAGTTTTAGCGTGCTCCTAATATTTCTTTTATTGTTTGGCGTTCGATAAAATGAATTAGGTATTTATCATTAAAGATTTATGTTACAAAACGATAATAATATGTATGTTTCATAGTTACGAGTATTTTTCCAACACATTATAAAACAGGTCTAATAGTCAGTTTACAATGTTGTAAAGAGAATAAAGTATAATATTAAGCTGCAATTGAAATTATCGATTCTATGTAAATATCGTTTACCAAACAAACTACTGTAAATAAAAACATTTTTCGATCAAACGTTTATATATGCATAATTGTTATATTGCATAATTTCAGACAGGATTTGCACATGAGAAGCACTTTATAGCTTAACTCTCCTACTTCAGAGATGCAGAGATCAGCAAAAAGATGTCTTCCTATGCTTTATAGATTACCAGAAAGCATTCGATTGTGTTAATCATTCAGAATTAATAAGATTGCTCCAGGAACGTTCGATAGATGAGAGATGACCTTAAAATCATAAAGAACCTTTATATGAATCAAGTGGCATCTGTGAGAGTAGGACTGGAATCTACATCATATTTCTCAATCGAAAAAGGTGTACGACAGGGTTGTGTTCTGTCACCCCTCCTTTTTAATCTTTACTCTGAAACGATTTTCGATAGAGCCTTAAGTGACACTGAAGATGGAATCAAAATCAACGGACAGACTATTAGTAATCTTCGCTATGCTGATGATACAGTCATAATAGCTGATAGCCGAGAAGCGCTACAACGACTAATAGATAGAATAAACACTGAAGGAGAACGAGTGGGCTTGAAGATTAATATAGACAAGACGAAGGTAATGGTGGTTAGTAGAACACGAAATATGCAATTGAATATAAGAGTAAACAACAAGAACATCCAAAAGGTCCCCAAGTTCAGATATCTCGGTAGTTGGATAACTGAAGATCTAGATCCAGACATAGAGATACGTAGCAGGATTGAGCAAGCCAGAACAGCATTTACTAATATGAGAACCTTGCTAAGCAACAGCAGCCTTAACTTAATGCTTCGATATCGCTTTGTAAAATGTTACATTTACTCCATACTGCTATATGGTGTAGAAACCTGGACCATAAAGGCCAATGTGATGAACCGATTGGAGGCCTTTGAAATGTGGGTATTTAGAAGACTACTTAAAATTCCCTGGACAGATCACACAACAAATGTCGAAGTATTAAATCGAATGGGCAGAGAACGAGAATTGCTACCAATAATAAAAAGAAGAAAAACTGCTTATCTGGGTCATATATTTCGAAATTCCAAGTACCAGTTCTTAAAGTTTATTATGGAAGAGAAGATAGAAGGAAAACGAGGCATCGGAAGAAAGAAATACTCATGGCTTAAAAACATAAGGGATTGGACAAATCTCGATGCCCATGCACTTTTTAGAGCCACACAAGATCGCGAGGAGTATTCCAGAATTGTCGCCAACATCCACTAATTGGATAGGGCACCATAAGAAGAAGATAATTGTTATAAATTATTCTTGAATGGTTGTCGGTAAGCCAGTAAGGTAATATTGGTTTACCAATAAATTAATTGATGGTAGTAAATTCTGACATATTCCCTATAAGGTTTAACAAATCAATTTAGAAGCTGTTACGGAATATTTCAGACAAAATTGCTTTGGAATAAATTATGAGTATATTTGGAAAATACTGAAAACTATGACTTCAACATATATAATGCTAGCAAAGATAATTGAAGGAAGACAGATCAACAGGAAAAACATTAACTTTAAAACATGTTCATAAATAGTTCGGTGTTAACTAAATATTGTCTACTTAAATCAATAATTTAAGATTACTCATACATAGTCCAGCCTACACAGATTTGATGTCTAAAAATCATACGAATAAGCTGAATTTTGCTAAGAATATCAATTTTGAGACACAAAAAACATGTAAAAAATTTTAGCACTCCTAGCCCTGAAACCCCCCTCCTCAGAAAAAAAACGGTTTATCCAGAATCTGTACGTTGTAAAAGAATGTTTTAAATAAAAAATATAGCTGAGATAAATTTGACAAAACTATTAAATTATTTTGTGTAGAATGAACCATTCTCTCAGAAACAATGCTTGAACCGACCGACTATTTTGAATGTCAGTTACACGCGCGAAATTAATTTAGTTACGTAATTGAGAAGAAACAGTTTTAAACGTTTTAAATAGTTTGTAATGTAAAAGTTTAAATACTGCATCATTTTGGTCCTATTACGAATGCCTCATATTGGGATACAGACCAATTTCTCTCATCTGTGCTGCGGGAAATCTGTTGTAAGACATAATAAACTCCAGGCTGCTATCGACTTAAGAAAAATTAAATCGTTCTGCTATCGACAATATCCTTAAGAACGTAGGCGCAAAATTTCGGACCAATGCTTTTTAAATGAATTCATTTTTTTTTCGAATCCTGAGATAACTAATCAGTATTTTTGAAAAATTTAAACGCAGAATGAAATACATTATTACTGAGGGCCAGAAGTCCCTGAAAACTTCTATATTGTTTATTTTAATAAGTTACAGGGACGAAAAAGAAGAGAAAATTTAGTGTGATTTTTAATTTTCAAATATCTCATTTTAATGGACTTTCGGCCTTCGGTAATAATGTAATCTTTGATTTTGCGTTTAAATTTTTCAAAAATATTTGTTAGTTTTCTCAGGATTCCAAAAAAAGGATGCATTTAAAAAGCATTGCCCCGAAAATTTTGCACCTACCCTCATAACCTTGAGAGCAAAATTCATGAGGCGTTTGCATTTAAACACCAATCATTCGATACAGCTTGGAGATATAAAATTCTAAAAACCTGCAATCCTGGAATATCTGAGGCCATACTTTAGCTTAAATCCAAAACTTCCTAATACAAAGAACAGACAATTTAGACAAAAGTAACTATACAGAGTGGTCCAAGATGTTTTTAACAGTCTATAACTCAGGAAGTAATGAATATTTTTATTCGAAAATTGGGAAGTATTAATTGTACATACAATACTATTAAACATTTCGTGAAGTCATCACGGGCACTGTGACTTCATTACAATGAAAAACATTTAATGGATCAAAGAGGTGAACCTTAGGTCAATTTTGACAAACGATTGTGTCGCTATCTCTATTCGCCTCTTGATTTCTCTTGTCTTGTCATTAGTATCAGTGAAGCAAACCCCTAATTATTTGTAGGACGTAACTCTTTCAACTGCTGATTATTTATGGTTAAATTCACATTGGTGTATAGCTTCTTTGTTACAATCATGAATTTAGTCTTTTTGATGTTCAATTTTAGACCATAATTCTTGGTATGGGTGTTTATTGTTTCCATCAAAAACTGTAAATTTACTAGGTTATCTGTTACTATTAGCGTGTCATCAGCGTATCTTATATTGTTAATCAACTCTCCGTTAATGTTCTATACCAATGTTTTGCTCTAGGAGCGCTTCCTGACATATTGTTTCGCTATATATATATATATATATATATATATATATATATATATATATATATATATATATATTGAATAATAGTGGAGAAAGCACACAACCCTGACGCACACCTCGACGAATCTCAATTTCTTCGGTTAACTCATTATCAACTCTTTGATTATTGCTGATTGTCCTTAATACAACCTGGATATGATGTTAATGTCGCAACTGTCGATGTTTTTGCTTCTTAGGATTTCATACAGCTTTTGGTGTCTAACTTTATCGAAGGCCTTCTCAAATTCTATGAAACCTACCTAGAGGTCTTGATTTACATCCAAACATCTTTGCATTAACATACTCAGACCAAAGAAAGCTTCCCATGTGGCTCATCAATGCTATAGTTCTGTGGTCTGAACACTCTCTGGCGTTATTCGTCTTCGGGATTGTGACAAAAGTAGAGGAGAGCCATTTCTTTGGTATGATGCCTGTTCTATAAATTGTGTTAAAAAGGTCCACCATTATTTCAAGTGCGTCGTCGTCTATAAGTTTCAACAATTCTACAGATAAATTCTACAGATAATACATAAAATTTTATAAATTTTTCACAGCCTTTATTTCTTAATTAAATAAAAAATAATTATTTACAAAATATTTTTTATAACAAACCATTGACATATTAATTGTAAATAAAAATAATGTTAACAAAAATTGTAAAAAATTATAAAAAAGTTTATTTTAGCAATTTTATATTCGTTTGTAGTTAATTAATTAATAGATCCTCCCATTATTTATGATTATTTTTAGAATTTAATGATAACCAAAATGAAATGTATATAATTAATTAATTCTATTGGTATTACATTTAACAAATTTTTTTGAAAATTACTAAAATCATTGAATAAAATTTTCAAAAAAAATTAAGATTTTGTAAATTTCAAAGATTTTACATGTGTAGCGTTATTATAAAAGCCAAAGCAAAATAACCAGACATACAATTTCGATAACTTACATCAAGTAATAACAAGCTATAAAAATATTTACTTCTGTCGGCACTCGCCAAGTGCCATGTTTTTTTTTAAAGATGTAACTAAATTCAATGCGTCAATATAATTTCGGCGGACAATTTTGAATGAATTAAAAAAAAACACTAATTTAATATCGCTATTAAACGCTACCAAAAACAGTTCAAATAACTAAACTTTGTGCAAATTTGTTTCAATGCAGTTTTTGACGCGAGGGAAAAATTGTCATGAATACTAAAAAAATAAGTATTACGTTTAGTTTTTTAAGAGATGTAACGCTTTTAATCAATTGATACTAGTTTATATAAAACGAAAAATCATAGATGCCTAAATTCTCCAGCGAAAATATGTCTGATGATATGTTACACATGATCTATCACTATTTAAAAGAAGTAAGGATTTGTGGTACTTCAAGGGAAGAGTTGACAAATGACAGATGTTTATATCGATAAAAGTTGGCCGTTTTAGAATAAAATTGACCTGTTTTAGCATTTTTACAAAATCCAATTGTTATTGTTGCCAAATATTAGTGTGGAGCATTTTGAGTGACCAACCCTGTTTATATTTTTCGTACTAGCTGCATTGCTATGAAGTACATTAGGTATCTACTATATTTTTTTGTCTAAATTGAAGTTCTTTATACCGTACGCTTAACGATAAAGATAAAAAAAATAGTCAACAGTAATATCCTTTCCAAATAATTAGTTTTTTCACAGCTACAACCTACATTCTACAAAAAATATTATATAATCATATACCTCTTCCAGTTGGCTATAATTTATATGAAAAATAGTCCAGGATGTTTTTTTATTAGGCCTATAATTATTTGTGAATAATTTATTGACATAGTAAAGGCAATGACACCGTGTTAATATTTCAATATGTGAAAAAATACTAAAATATTCCAAAAAAGTGAGAAATATTTATTGTTTTCGTAAATATTTAACGTTTTTAAACAACTAACTTCTTAATTGACTTTTTAAAAAAGATTTATTTTACAATTAAACGTTACACTTTGTTCTACGATAAAAATGAAGCAAATAAAATTATAATACAAATATGTTATTAGCAAGAAACTTAAATGACGAGTGAATGACGAGTGATACAATAGTTTTAAAGTCCTAAATTTATAATCTTTCTACAAATTGTGGTGTCGGCATTTCCCACGAAAGGCCAGCTTTGGTCAGAGTTTGATGTCCGTGCATGGTCAGCTATCTCTATGGGAACGCTTGCTGAAAGAATGATGAAATAGGAACTGATATTGCGAAACCAAAGTGTCTGTAACCCTTGAGTGGTTCAAGGTGACTATTTCATGCTATCTTGAGAGGCCACTTTAAACAAGGAAAGACAGTCTCTTTCCTTGTTTAAGAAATAAATTTAGTTTGGTTATGTTATTGTTTGTCCCAACTATCACATGAAATTTTATTTATATTGAAGTTTTTTACCAATTGTGTCACTTTTTAGACTGTTATCGTTAATATTTAATTAAAACTTTCTCATCTGAAAAATATTTTATAGCTATTGTTAATAAGTGTCGGAACATTTAAATTTAGCGCCTTTGCATTTCCGTATATCTCCGCCATCAGAGGCCACTTTTTTGGTCTCCTTTTTATAACGATTAGATTCCCTCTTTTGTCTTTTTGCTCGATGCTATTTTCACATATAACAGCTCCTCTCATTAGTGAAAAGTCGATGCCTTGCTTTGACTTTTAAAGTTCAATTGGGGTTTCTGATACTTCTTCATTTTCTGGGCGTACGTCTGGTCTTCTTTTAAATGAAACGAAAAGTTTCCGCGGTTGGTACAATTAAACCTAGAGCTAAGATTAATACTATAACAGGAATTAATATTTAACTCAACAGTCTTCCGGGTTGAACTCGAATCAGTGATCAGTGTAGTAGTGCCTGGGGGCCTGGGAGACTGAGACCTCGGAAGCCCTGAAGAAGACATTGAAGAGGATGTCGAAAGCTCGGCGCAATGATAATAGACTCGGTTCAACCCGGAAGACTCTTGAGTCAATTATTAATTCCTGTAATAATGTTAATCTCAGATCTAGGTTTAATATATGTTTTTGTATATACGGGGTGTCAAATTTAGTTAGGAATCATATGGAAAACTTTTTATTGTCTGTTTTGTGAAACATGCTATTCTTTGTAAAAAGAAATACAAACTATGTTAAAAAATATAAATTGTTTAACAATAAATTACATTTATTTTTAAAATATTCTATTTAAAAACAATGGCTATCGAGAAAAGTTAATCAAAGTTCATCTCTGGCAATAATAATGTTTATTGAACTTTGTTGGTTTTTGATATCAGGTCCATTCACCATTTTACTCCTAATTATTACATTAAGTTTTCACCCCGGTAAGATTCGAACTAGGGTGTTCTGCATACTCAAGATACATACTATGCACTAAACTACCAAGGCTTTATAATACAAATCGATGTGGTGTAGTAAACGGCAGCTTCCATTTTTGGCCTGCAGGAAAGCCGGACTCGAATACCACTGGAGTCGAAGCAATGAATTCAATGAATTATTAGTAAGAAATCGAATAAAATATAGAAGAAGCAATTCTAAATATTAGATTTAAAGATAAAAAAATCCAAATTACATGCAATAAGAAATTACATGGCATGTAAAAAGATACCAGGAAAACACAAATGTATGAACAAGTTAAAAAAAAAAGAGATGTGGCTATTGGTCATAACACGCATTTCGAAAGGAAAAGGGGACGTGAAAATAATAAAGAAAAACACATAAAAAAACTAGAATCAGATACAGATAGAGTTAAATCGACAAAGATGACACGGCAAGGAAAACAAACACAAAAAAAGAAAAGCAAAAACCATATTAACAAAAATAAAATAACAGTAAAAAATAAAAAACTAGTAAAAATAGCGACTTGGAATATGAGAGGATTCTACTCGGAAAGAACACTAAGAGGAATAAGCGAACTTAGGAAATATACCTTCAACTTTTAAGGAACAAAATGATTGGAACAGTAATATATTAATGAGTACATATTTTATAAGTAAAACATTGTAAGAATTTGTTTTACACTGATATGCAATATTGGATAGGTTGTGCACGCTCAGACTAAAATGTACATACCGAAAGATAACATTTGTAAATATGCATTCACCCTTTCAAGAAAAAGGAGTAGAGCTAAAAGAGTAATTTTATAGAAAATAATATTAAATATATGATTATATAACCAAGTGTTATATGAAGATTACTGTATGAGACGCTAATGTCAAAATAGGCAGAGAAGAAATAATAATACCCACTATAAGCACGCACAGTTTACATACTGAGACCAACGAAAATGGATATTTATTAGTGGATTTAATAGTGCTAAGGAAAAGGGATTTTTTATCAAACTTACGTACTACTAACCAAAAGACATTTATAAGGAAATGTCTTTCGTCATTCTCCCATTTAATTACCAAAGTTTCGCTTGCCATATCCTACTATGATGTCGGACAGAGGCATCACCAGTACCAAGATAGAGCGTAAGGGAAATGATCCTTGATCGGTCTATTATTGGATACCTCTTCTTCTTCAAGTGCCATCTCCGGGGCCGAGGTCGGCAATCATCATAGCTATTCGGACTTTTGAGACGGCTGCTCTGAAAAGTTCATTTGATGTACATCCGTACCACTCTCTCAGGTTGCGCAGCCATGACATTCTACGCCTCCCTATGCTTCTCTTTCCTTGGATCTTTCCCTGCATAATCAGTTGGAGCAAGGTGTATTTCTCTCCACGTGTAATATGTCCGAGATATTCTAATTTTCTTGTTTTAATCGTATTTAATATTTCCATTTCTTTATTCATCCTTCTCAGAACCTCTTTGTTTGTGACGTGTTCTGTCCACGATATTTTCAGAATTCTTCTATACACCTACAGCTCGAATGATTCCAGTTTTTTCATTGATGTCGCATTCAAGGTCCAAGATTCCATTCCATAAAATAAAGTCGAAAAAAACATAGCACCTCGCCAACATAACTCTTAGTTCCAGTTTTAAATCCCTGGTACATAGCACTCTTCTCATTTTGTTGAAATTTGCTCTAGCCTTTTCTATTCTTATTTTGATCTCCTGAATGTTTTATGTTGTTGTTCTTTGCCATACATACTGGGATTCTTATGCTTGAGTAGAGTTTATATTCGCAAGAATGGAATTTTTAATATTTTCGCTTACAGCATTTCCTCTTCTCTTATGGCGACCATGCATAACTCCAGGTAGAGTAACGCGATTGTGTAAGTTATTATTCACCAAGTTAAAAACAGTATAAATTAATTTTAAGATAGGTACTAATATACGACACAGTAGCTATACAATAACTATGAGCTAAACAGTAATTACCCAGCCAATAATTTTTTAATCTTGCTTTTGCTGTCCACACTATCAACACTGCGAAATGAGTGAGAATAACATTGTAAGAAACACGATATTATTTGTATTCAGTAATCGTCTTACACACAAAAAGTTAAGTATTGGATCTAAAATCATGATTTCAATGTTATTCATAGTAATATTTCACTAAAATTCAGAATCTTCATCTGTAATACCGAATAATTAAAGGTCTTACTTCATCAATAACTTGTTCTATTTCATATGACTCTAAAATTTTTTTTCAGTATGCTCAATACATTTCCGCCATTGTTCCTCATTGACTTGGTTTAGTGCATCTTGCCAGAGTTGTAAAACGCTGGCTTCGTCGGTGGTCTTACATGCATGTTTATCATAGTAGTTTTTAGTGATGCCCCACACCAATTCAATTGGATTGTACTGGCAGTGATATGGTGGTAGTCTTAGGACCTCATGACCATATTTTAGTGCCATTTGTTCAACGACAAATTTTTTCTCAGTAATGTGTTCTTTGTACTTATTTAATAATTCAGCTTTTAAAACTAGATGTTCGTGTTCTATATTTTTCTCCGACAGCCACTTTCTTAAGTCTTCTTTTTTCCAGCTGCTTGTGGGAAACTTTTCTCCTCTCTGGTGTGATACGAAGCATTGTCTAAGACTATTAATGACGGATTTTCCAGATTTTTTAATAATTTTTCCTCAAACCAATGTTCAAAAATATCGGCGTCCATATTTCCGTGGTAATCATCAGTTTTTTTTTGTCGAAGAAAATATAAGACTAGCATTGGGTATAAAACCTTCCGTATTTCCTGCATGCAATATAATATATCTTTTGCCATTACTCGCACTAGTACTCGAATAGCATTTGGTAGAATCATCTTGCCAGGATGATTTGGTATTATTTCCTTTCGCAAAAATCCATGTTTCGTCAAGAAACACAAATTGTCTGGCAAATTCGGAATTCTTGTTTTTTAAATAGTTTCTTATAAATTTCCACCTTTTTCCAACAACATTGGACAGCTCGCACAACACTTTACGATTATTGGTTTTTTTTGTATCTAAAACCCATAGCTTTTAATACTTTTGATAAACTGGTCAAACCCATATCACAAAGTTCTCTGTCCTTTATTTTTTGAATAAGTGTCTTTCTTGTAACATGTTCTTTTGCTTTGTACATGTCATAAATGATATTTCTGATTGAGATTTTAATACCTTGTGGCAAGTCGAGGGTTTTCGGATGCAAACGAATCCTTTTATTTTCCTTACTTAATTCCTCCTCACTCATTTTGCGAACTCTTTGCAAGGTCCGTTCTGAAATTCCACAAGCTGCACTTGTCCTTTTTTGAACTGCCAGTACTGATGTAATTGGTCCCATGTTGATTTTTTCTAAAGTAAAATAATTTTCCACTTTCAACACAATTCGACGCTCACTCGGAGATAAAAACTTATCCGGATAAACCAGCAGAAAACCGCGATCGTTAAATACTAGCGAGATTTTTCGGAGCTCTCTGAATATATACAAGAGTGGGCGGGGCCTCGTGGCAGGGCGCGTTGGTCATTGGCCGATGAGTCCTGTCAATGGAGAGCCTCGACTCCGCAGACTGTTTACTATTTTTGCAAATATAACAACTAAAATTATCCAGTTATGCGACCGCAAGGAATGGATGCACTCCTCGAGACAATTTAATTTGAAATAAAATTATAAAAGTTTTTTCAATAAATTATCATCACAAACGTAGAAGGACGTAGAGGCCGAGGACGCTCACCTATCCGATGGTCAGATCAAGTACAAAAAGCCACTGGAGAGACGTTTTTCGAGTCCATGAGAGCAGCCCAAAATCGCAAGAGATGGAGAGAATTGACAGCCCGCATTGTAGGGAATCATGATCCTCAGCAATGAGGAAACGACAAGAGAGAGAGAGAGAGAGAGAGAGATCATCACAAAGCATTCAATTTGCGTTTTTTCCCGATTTATAAAAAAGTTGTTTTGGTAGCGCTGATTTATCCTCAAGTACTACAGCCGACCAGTAGGAGGTTCGGTACCACAAAGCAGGTAGAAAAGGGAAAGCATAACAGAGTGGCTATAACTAGAGTCATAAATTATTTTTCGGGCCTTAATCCGAAATACGACAGGGTAAAACGACTTCACTTTTCCTTGCTTTCTTCTTGTATTACAATTTAAAATGAAATTTAAAAAACTCACTCAATAATTTTTTGATAAAAACATTGTATAAAATGTTACAATGTTTTTATAAAAATTATTAATCAATAATAAAAATTTTCAATATTGTGTCATTGTGTACAACTTTGTCGTCAGAGAGTTGACCCCTAAAAATCATACGAACAAGCTGAATTTTGCCGAAAATCTAAATTTTGGGACCCCAAAAAAGTTAATCACTTTTACCCCTGGACTTGCCTCTAAAAAACTGTGACAAAAATCTCGCTACGTTTATTTATTTGTCATCATGATTCTGGCTTTACAACCCCGCGTGGGTCCTAGGCTCCTCAAGAATTTCTCTCCAGTCGTCCCTATTCATCGCCTTTCTCCGCCAAGCACGTATTCCCATATTTCTCATGTCATTAGAGCGTTTTTCTAGCTGGGTCATTTTCTTCCATCCGCATTACATGTCCTATCCACCTCAGACATCATCTTAATTATGTTTTATGATATCAGGTTCCTGGTATATTCTATAAAGTTCAAAGTTGTATCGTCTTCTCCACACTCCATTGTCATTCACTGCTCCATAGATTCGCCTTAGTACTTTTCTTTCAAAACATCCTAACATGTTTTTATTATTTTTTGTTAGAGTCCAGGTCTCTGAACCATATGTTAGGACTGGGCGTATTATTGTTTTGTAGAGTTTTACAGGTAGCGCTCCCAGGTATACAAATTCGTTCACTGCTTCGATGACGTCGTTTTTCTAGACCGAGTGGTCGTAGGATTTTTGGTTGCGTGCTTATTTTCATATACTTCGTTTTGTTGGTGTTTATTATTAAACCCATTTTTGTAGCTGATTCTTTTAATGCTACATACGCCTCTCGTACAGCGTTTTCCGTTCTCCCAACAATATTGATATCATCAGCATAGGCCAGGATTTGCACTGATTTATTATATATTAAACCAGTGGTTGTGATTTGTGACATACGTATTACTTTTTCCAGAGCCAGATTGAACAGTATACAGGAGAGGGGTCTCCCTGGCGCAGCACGTTATTTGTTTTAAAGTTTCAGACAGTTCCTCCTGAATTCGTACTCTACATTCAATTTTTTAAAGAGTTTTGTTAAATTTACCAACTGATTTGGTATACCTAACTCTTAGAGTTTTTTTCCAAAATTTGTTTCATTCATAATCCTATGAATTGTAGATTTACCACCTCTGAAACCAGCCTGGCATTTTCCTACTATCCGTTCTGCATATGGTGCCATACGGTGACATAGTACTGTGGAAAATATTTTATATGCTGCATTTAGAAGCGTAATTCCTCTCTGGTTAGAGCATTCAAATATGTTTTATTTTTTGTGTATGGTGCAAAGTATTCCAATATTCCAATCATTGGGAAAGGATTTCTGTGTCCATATTTCTTTTATAAGCGACTATAATGCCATAATGATATCATGACCACATGATTAACAGCATTTAATCATACACTGACGAACTCAAAAATCTATCCTATCCCCTATCTCCAAATTTCTTAAGCTTGGGGATTTCTAAATTTAGTTCAGAAATAAATTATCATGCTCTCATGTGTCCATTTGCTAATATTTGCACGAAAAAATTTTTTACTGGGGTTATTCACTGGCTAGAATAATAACTTTGTTATAATAATAACTTAATTAATTCATTAAGAGCCATATTACACAAATCATTTAGAAATATGTTACTAATTCATCCTAAAAATAAATAAATAAACACACATCTTCATAAATATACCTCTAGAATAAAGGTAAATAATTTCTTTGATACAACATCATTGACACAGTTACAAACAATAATGTCTTTTCTGTTTTCTTTTTTCTGTCTACAATCAATCACAACACAATGTAGTTTCTAGACTAGCTCCTTAAACATCCTCTTTTTCAGGACGATGTATCATCATCTAGCCTCAAGAGTCCACTGCTGAACATAGGCCTCTTCCTCATGTTTCCAACCCCGTCTATCTTGCGCCGCTCTTATCCAGTTTTTATTGAGTCTTCTTAAATCGTCAGTCCATCTTGTAGGTGGTCGACCGACGCTTCTCTTGTCTTCCCTTGGCCTTCATTCCAATAACCTCTTTGTCCTCGCCCATCTGTCATTCTGGCTATGTGTCCTGCCCATCTCCATTTTAGTCTGGCTATCTTCTCGATGATGTCAGTCACTCCGGTTTTTCTCCTGATGTCTTCGTTGGTTATTTTGTCTCGCAGAGTTATTCCTAACATGGACCGCTCCATTCTTCTCTGCGTGACTCTCAGTTTGGTAGCTGCTACTTTTGTTAAGGTGAGTGTTTCTGCTCGTACGAAAAGACTGGGAGGACGCACTGATCAAATACCTTTCTCTTTAGGCATGTGTTCAGCTCACTTTTAAAAGTTTCTCTCAGTTTTCCAAATTCTGCCCACCCAAGGCCGATTCTTCGGTGGACGATATATATTAAGTTGAAACCCACAGATACGTTAGCGAAAATGAGCATTTGAGACGCGCCATCTTAACAATGGACCTTGTACCAGAATATTTGTAAAGATTGTACTTACCGGTGACCCTGATGATGACCAGAAAACTGTAGTGGTCGAGACTGGTCGTCGCTAACTAAATAAATATATTGTAAGTCTGTCATTTATTTCGACTATCCAGTTATACTTATATGTATATATATATATATATATATATTATATATATATATATAATATATATATATATATATATATATATTGAAATGATTTCAATAGGTCAAAGAGGATATAACTTAAAGGGATTTTTATATGAGTTTGTTGTTCATGAATTTCATGAAGCCATCACAATGTGGGGTCGACTCTGAAATAAAAGGGAGAAAAGATTAGTAAATTGCTAAATAAATTAATTTTGACTTACCTGGTATAGTGTTAATAATTTCTGAATAGTATAGTTGCCTAGTGTATAGGTGAATCGTCTAAACCTTAAAAGGAATAAAAAAGAAGAATTCTTAAAAAATTATTTAAACATAGAAATTTTAAAAATAAACGTCAGAAAAATAAACTGTCAAAAGTCTGTGGGAACTAAATTAATAGGGGTTTTGTTAAATAAATTACAATGATGTGGAGATGAAAAGAATAAATTATATTAGTATTGTTAAGTTTTATATCTGAATTTTTTTTTATAAATTCCCAAATTAGATGTGATTAAAGTGCTTATGAGAAATTAATGTGGTTTGACAAATATGTCAAAACAGGACAGTTTTATGGTTGAATAAAATAGAAGACGGAATGAAAAAAGAAAGGGGGTTGCTGTTAGCAACGAATAATTTTGGTGGTTGGTGCTAGCTATGGCGGTTAACAAGGAAGAATAGGTTGTTGGAGGCGACGAAAATTTTGGAGGAAGAGCCCTAAAAAGGTGGAATAGTCCGGGAGTGCTTTAAAATCGTTTAATTATAATTTAGTTTTTCCACATTTTCAAATAGAGATATCCAGAATTTGTTCCAGAGAGTAAGAGAAATTTTGACTTATAAATTATAATTGGAGTGCAGAAATGTCATTTAGATTGAAAAAGTAAAAATTCATGAATTAACTAATTGCGATAGGCCTTAAAAATTGAAATATTAATGATCATTAAAATAAAAATATAATAGTACGTACCTTTAACTTCCGAAGAGAGGATAGATATTCCAGTATCACCGATTATTTTGCGAGTAGTTAGTTTTCTTTAAAAAAAAAAAATCAGAACTGTTTGAAAGTGAGTTTGGATAATAATTTTGGGGATCATTTGAAATTTTGATTATATTTTAATGCTAGTTATAAGTCAGCGGCATAAAGTGTTCAGTTTTCTTTTCTTTATATTTCATTTAAACACTTTATAAAGTTGCAATAGTCATTTAGATTTAAGGTAATTGTAGAGAGTTTCCACATTTTGTAATCAAATTCTATTTTCACGACACATTAAGGTTTACACGATTCCTATTTTTGTAAATTTTTAAAGGCAACCCAAGTTGCAGACGAATTTTATTGTTTATATTAAATTTGTTCAATATTAATAAATAACGTGCTTCATTTGGGTTAATTTATCAAAAATATAAAGTAAATTTTGGTTTAATTTCTTTTTGAACTCTACCAGGAGACTACAGAGTTGACGTCACACAGTGACAGATTGCTTAGAACAAATAATTGAGCTAGCCGAGGTATAGTATATTAACAACGAACTACATACTTTTAAAATTCACTTCAATTCAATTAAAATTATATTTATTAACAATAAAACATAAAAATAATAAAAACAAAACTATTACAATTGGCGCTAACAACGTGGAGCCTCTGGGAAAACAGAAATAAGGGTGTTTTTTTTTAAGCAGATTTATTAATAATACACAGATTAAAATAAAAACAAATTGGTGTGATTAGAGTTGTAGAGATTCTGGGGTAGTTAAAGTTAAATTTGAGAATAAATAGAGATTAGGATAAAATGGCAGACCGAATGACTTTAAGAAATGGAAAAGAAATCGTACCGAAAGAGAGTGAAGGAGAACAGGTGTTAGAACAGGAACAGGGTATACAGGTAGATGAAGAAAGCAGAGGAGGATCAGGAGAATTTGTAGTACAATATTTAGAGCAAGGCAGACAAGAAGCAGGACAAGGTGATAGAGAGGGAAGTCTAACAGATAGTTTGAGAGAGGAGTTGGATGAGACAGTGAGAGATAGACGTGATGAAAGTGTGGATGAATGTAGAGTGCAGGAGGAGAGACGTAGGGAAGGAGATGTTGGAGAGTCAGGGATGACACAGATGGATATGAGGCAAATAATGCGGATGTTACAACAGATGGATCATAATATTAGGGGAGATATGCACAAAATGGATAGTAATATTAACAATATTAGGGGGGATATGAACAAAATGGAAAATAATATTAAAGGAGAACTTAGGGAAGAGTTAATTAAAATGAGGGAAGAAATCAAAGAAGAAGTGAAGATAGTCAGGGAAGAGATGCTACAAATTACCCAAGGTTTAGAAGAGAAAGTAGAACAGGTCAGAGGAGAAAGTGAGAATTTTAAGAGGAATGTACAGGAGGAGATATCCAGAGAAAAGGCCATAATTAGAGCGGAAATAGGACAGGAAATTGGGAGCAGATTTGTAGAGTTGGGAACAGCCATTAAAGAGAATTTACCAATGGAAATAAACAAAGAAGTTAATAAGCAGAATAAAGAGATTGTTAGGGAGGTAGAAAGTGTTAAAAGGCAAACTCAGGATTATGAGGAAAAAATTACCATTATAAAAAATAATATAAAGAAGGGATTGCAGAATTTGGAACTGGAAATGGGTATGCATGCAAATCAGGCGGAAAAGGGAGATAGAGTATTACAGGGACAAGTTGAGGAATTGAGAGAGAAATTTAAAAATGCAAGTGAGGAGATTCAGCGTTTGGAATCAAATCTAGGACAAACAAGAGTAGTGAGTACTGTGGTGCCGAGTTATAATGATGGGGGAATAAAGTTTGATGGAAACCTGAATCACTTACATCCTAGAATATTTGTAGATATCATCAAAAATAAGGTAAAGAATGTAAGGGATCCAATAGAAATGAAATTGAATATTCGAAACATGTTAGTGGGCATGCCATTATTATGGTTTTGCAATAATGAAAATTCCATAAATAATGTGCAGGAATTTGAGGCCAAGTTTATTAACTATTTTTGGGGAGAAAACCAACAGGCTAGTTTCAGGGAGCGGTTGTATTTTGGGAAATTCAATTATGAAAAAAGTACCAACTACAATCTGTACGCAATGCAGTTATTCCAGACAGCACAATATTTAGAACCGGCTATGCGAGAAGAGGAGATTGTCCTATACATTGCCAGGCAATATAACCATAACATGGCAGAAACAATAGCTCTCCACAATATAAAGACGATGGAAAGTTTGACAGGATATCTTCAGAGGATTGAGAGGAGTGTAGGGACGCAGAATCGAAATGGACAAGAGCAAGTGACATATAGGAATAACACAGCAAATAGACAGGGATATGTGAATCGAGGGAATAATTATAGGGAAAGAGAATTTGAGAGACAAAATAGAAGCAGGGATTTTACAAATAGGGGAGAGAATTTGAACAATGTCAGGAGAGATATCGGACGATATAACTGGGAACGTAGACAAGGGAATCCAAACAATGATAGAGAGAATAACTGGAGACAAGGGAATGACAGAGGCAATAATTGGAGACAGAACCAGGGAAATTATCCACAGGAGACGAGAAATAGGGAAGTTTACAGAGAAGGGAATCCAAGATATAATAGGGGGGAAAATGAGGAGAGAAGACAGGTGAATGTAGTTAGAACAGAGGAGAATAGGGGGGAAGCAAGTGTTGATGCAGAAGGGAGAAATTTTGCTTAGACCGCTCCTATGTGCATAATATTGTCTACTTATCAAAGTATGAACATCCAAGGGAGTTTATTAGAGATACTGGGGAATTAAATAAAAACAATAACACTAATACTTTAAAGTTTATTGAAGGGTACATACAAGATTCAGTATACAAGTTATTATTATAGATACAGGTTCAGAAGTAACTCTAATCAACAAAAACATTGTAAATAATTTAAATAATGCAATATTATGACACGAATTTGGTATTATAAGATATAAGTTTTGTAAATAGAAGGATAATTAATAAATAAGCATATCTTGAGATAAATTTGATAATTAAATAATTTATTAGGAACAAATGTACAGAATAATGATAAATTTATATAAACAAAAAAGGTTGATTTATTTTCAAGTAGATTTATAGGAGTTACAAGTATAAATAAATAAGCAAAGTACTATGGACAAATCGATATTTTGTAGAAATTGGGAAATAGGGAATATTATAATGATAAATAGTATATGCGAAAATAAGATGAAAAATAGAATTATATGAAATATTGAAATATGAAATATAGAGAGTTGTATGTAGAGATGATGAAATGAATATTATATGGGGATATAAAAAGAATAAATAATAATGCGGCAATGAATAAAGATACTGAAATAGTATATGCGGAAATAAATAAATAAATAAAAACATAAAATAAAGAGGGGAACAATTATAAGAATTTCTACGAAATTAGTACGAGAAATAAATAGTACAGGAAAAGAAGTAATGAAATTGGGAAAGTACTTGGAAATTTGATTCTGAAGTTGATATAATTAGTGAAAGATTTGTAGATTTTGTTTGGAGAAGTCTGTATTTTTCATAGAGTAAATTATTAAAAAAAAAAATATTCAAGAGATATGCTTATTAATAAAAGTCAGTTTATTGTTATGTTAATATTAATAAAATGTTTAAGTTTATCGGTAAGAATTTAGATTTAGTAAGTGCTGATAGTTAGCACTGAACAAAATCCAAATTGGGGGGAAGTTGAAATGATTTCAATAGGTCAAAGAGGATATAACTTAAAGGGATTTTTATATGAGTTTGTTGTTCATGAATTTCATGAAGCCATCACAATGTGGGGTCGACTCTGAAATAAAAGGGAGAAAAGATTAGTAAATTGCTAAATAAATTAATTTTGACTTACCTGGTATAGTGTTAATAATTTCTGAATAGTATAGTTGCCTAGTGTATAGGTGAATCGTCTAAACCTTAAAAGGAATAAAAAAGAAGAATTCTTAAAAAATTATTTAAACATAGAAATTTCAAAAATAAACGTCAGAAAAATAAACTGTCAAAAGTCTGTGGGAACTAAATTAATAGGGGTTTTGTTAAATAAATTACAATGATGTGGAGATGAAAAGAATAAATTATATTAGTATTGTTAAGTTTTATATCTGAATTTTTTTTTTTAAATTCCCAAATTAGATGTGATTAAAGTGCTTATGAGAAATTAATGTGGTTTGACAAATATGTCAAAACAGGACAGTTTTATGGTTGAATAAAATAGAAGACGGAATGAAAAAAGAAAGGGGTTGCTGTTAGCAACGAATAATTTTTGGTTGGTGCTAGCTATGGCGGTTAACAAGGAAGAATAGGTTGTTGGAGGCGACGAAAATTTTGGAGGAAGAGCCCTAAAAAGGTGGAATAGTCCGGGAGTGCTTTAAAATCGTTTAATTATAATTTAGTTTTTCCACATTTTCAAATAGAGATATCCAGAATTTGTTCCAGAGAGTAAGAGAAATTTTGACTTATAAATTATAATTGGAGTGCAGAAATGTCATTTAGATTGAAAAAGTAAAAATTCATGAATTAACTAATTGCGATAGGCCTTAAAAATTGAAATATTAATGATCATTAAAATAAAAATATAATAGTACGTACCTTTAACTTCCGAAGAGAGGATAGATATTCCAGTATCACCGATTATTTTGCGAGTAGTTAGTTTTCTTTAAAAAAAAAAAATCAGAACTGTTTGAAAGTGAGTTTGGATAATAATTTTGGGGATCATTTGAAATTTTGATTATATTTTAATGCTAGTTATAAGTCAGCGGCATAAAGTGTTCAGTTTTCTTTTCTTTATATTTCATTTAAACACTTTATAAAGTTGCAATAGTCATTTAGATTTAAGGTAATTGTAGAGAGTTTCCACATTTTGTAATCAAATTCTATTTTCACGACACATTAAGGTTTACACGATTCCTATTTTTGTAAATTTTTAAAGGCAACCCAAGTTGCAGACGAATTTTATTGTTTATATTAAATTTGTTCAATATTAATAAATAACGTGCTTCATTTGGGTTAATTTATCAAAAATATAAAGTAAATTTTGGTTTAATTTCTTTTTGAACTCTACCAGGAGACTACAGAGTTGACGTCACACAGTGACAGATTGCTTAGAACAAATAATTGAGCTAGCCGAGGTATAGTATATTAACAACGAACTACATACTTTTAAAATTCATTTCAATTCAATTAAAATTATATTTATTAACAATAAAACATAAAAATAATAAAAACAAAACTATTACAATATATAGTATTTTTTTATATTATATATTTTTAAATTAAAATAGTTAAAAATCTAACCTATATCACTCATATATATAGGCGACAATTTTTTTATTCCTGAAATATTGTGTTTAAGCAGGAAGGTGTAGATTGAACTTAAATTATCCACATCCTTCTTGTGATTGATGGCATTTTTCGCATTATAAATGTAACACATCTCAAGTATTTTACGCTGAAAATCTCTATTAGATACATCTAAGATGAATGTGTCATTATAGAGGGCTCTGTGGTCTTTGCTATTGACGTGAATACTAAGACTTGTAGATTGTGGTTTGAGTCTGCAATCACTTTTATGAAGGGCCAATCTTTTACTTAACTTTTGGCCAGTCTGACCAATATAAACTAAGCCACATTCACATGGGATGCCATATATTACGTTGGAACGTTGTAAGGTGGGAGTAGGATCTTTTAATCGGGTGTAAAACAAGTTAAGTGTTTTTTGGTTGTAAGTAGATATTTTTATATTAAATTTACTAAATAAACTAATGAGTGATCTAGATAGATTTTGTATAAAAGGTAGTTTACCATATCTCGTATGAGTATCAACTAGAGTAACATTCTGATTTGCATCTTTGTTTACAATAGGATTAGAGAATAACAATTTGCTAAGCAGTTTTTTTGGATATTGATTAGATAACAATATATCATATACAATTTTAATCTCCCGGAATTACTGTTTTTACGATACCAATCAAGGCAAATCAAATTACTTTCAGTTCTAACAAATAAAGTATCTAAGAAAGGGACAGATGAGACACTCGTATTCATAGTCGGTCTCCAGCGCGTCGCTGGCTGTTCACCACCATATCTGTGTTTCATAGTCGACCTACAGCCTGGTTGACGCAAGCGTAAAGCATCTTTCTCCGAACAGTCGCTGGCATTTCGCTGGATACGCGCCAGTCGCTTTCACAGTGATCTCGCACTCGAATGACGCATGCCCTGTTTAGATATTTTCGAAGTTTCGCCAGAGAAGGTTTATGCATGCTCTGGCGATTCGCCCGTCAATTTGAAATACGCTTGCAATGGACGATTTACATCAATATTATGTAGTTATCCGAGAAATAAATGAACAAAATGATATATTACAAGTAAAGCAAGCGTAAAGCATCTTTCTCCGAACAGTCGCTGGCATTTCGCTGGATACGCGCCAGTCGCTTTCACAGTGATCTCGCACTCGAATGACGCATGCCCTGTTTAGATATTTTCGAAGTTTCGCCAGAGAAGGTTTATGCATGCTCTGGCGATTCGCCCGTCAATTTGAAATACGCTTGCAATGGACGATTTACATCAATATTATGTAGTTATCCGAGAAATAAATGAACAAAATGATATATTACAAGTACCCAGAAGATATACAAGGGACATGCAAAATCCATTACACTTTTATAATGATAATGAATTTAGAAAAAGGTATAGATTTCGAAAACAAACAGTTATTGAAATAATGTTGCCAGTAATATATAATGAAATGGTGAAAATTATTCGACGTGGATTACCGTTTCCACCCATTTTATGTCTATTAGTTGCCTTGAGATTTTATACTACTGGAAATTTTCAGGTAGGATAAATTAAAGAATATATTTTCAGAACATGATATATGTATATATTTTTTAATATTATATATGGTAGATCGTAGTATAGTTAATTTTAATTGAATTTTTAGATTGTAACTGGAGATCTTAGAGGATTTTCACAACCCACGGTTTCGAGATGCATTTTTAAAATTTCCCGCCTACCTGCTCAGCTATTACCATCGAGCAATAAGACAAAAGAGGGAATCTAATCCTTATGAAAAGGAGACCAAAAAAGTGGCCTCTGATGGCGGACATATCCGGAAATGCGAATGCGCGAAATTTAAATTTTCCGACACTTATCAACAGTAGCTATATAATATTTTTCAAAATGTGTCTTAGACGAGAAAGTTTTAATTAATTATTAATGATAAGAGTCTAAAATGCGACACAATTGTTAAAAAACTTCAATATAAATAAGATTTCATGTGACATTTGGGATAAACAATAACATAACCCAACTAAATTTGATGTCAAACAAGGAGAGAGACTCTCTTTCCTTGTTTAAAGTGGCCTCTAAAGATCGCACTTCCTGTCTAACAATATGTTTGCCCCCACTACCTTTACATTCCCTCTATTGTCTTTTTGCTCGATGGCTATTACCCACATATATAAAATTTCCTGAAGGTCTCGAAAACCAGAGAAAGAACCAAAGGCTGTTTCACGATATTGCCAATTTTCCCAAAGTAACAGGGTGTATAGACTGTATCCACATACCAATAAAAAGTCCTGGAGGGAATATGGCCGAGGTATATAGAAACAGGAAAAGATATTTTTCAATAAACGTCCAAGTAGTGGGTGGACCCAATTTAGGAAATTTTCGATGTTGTAGCTCGTTGGCCTGGAAGAGAACATGATTCGATGATCTTCAATAATGGTTCAGTGAAACACCGTTTCGAGAATGGCAGTTTAACAGGATTTCTTCTTGGAGATAGTGGCTATGCTTGTTTACCGTATTTAATGACGCCTCTTTTAAATCCTGGAATTGAACAAGAAGTAAGGTATAACAGATCTCATATTAGAACGAGAAATACCATTGAGAGATTGTTTGGATTGTGGAAATAAAGATTTTGTTGTTTGAGTCGGGGTTTAAATAATAAATTAGAAAGAGTTCCAGAAATAATTGTGGCATGTGCAGTTCTTCACAATATTGGGATCAAAGTAAATGATGTAAATGATGAACAAGATAATGTGGAAGAAGAACTGGATGATAATGAACCTCACATACCGAATCAAGCTCAAAATATTGGACATATTGTACGAAGAAGACTTATTGAACAACATTTTAATTGATTTCAATTTTATGTTACACCGTTTGGCGCTCTTTCACTTAGCCGTGTTGAAGTAATAAATAAATATCTACAATTCTCCCTTTTTAAAATTTAAAATTTTCCTGCTCAATACTACTCAAAATTCCTTAAAAACCTATCACTTTCCCATATCAATAAATAAAAAACAAATCAAGAAAAATAAATGTATGTACGAGTAACATATGAATGTGTATAAAATAAGAGTAATAATAAACTGTAAATGTAATTACAAGTAATAATAACTTACACATATAAATATGAGTAAAATAATAATAGCCTTACCGAAATTAAACTAATAAAAAAATGAAAAAACACACATAATTAATCGACTGTTTTGGAAGATAATTTTTTTTCTAATTCTATTTTTTCCAAATTGGCTTTTTCAACCAGCATCCTAGCTTCATCAGCTAACAATTAAAAGGTCTTTAGAAAATAAAATTTTTATTTAAACTAATATACTGGATGCAATCTATCTGTTGGTTGAATGGTATTTACGAAAACAATATCCTATGCATAGTCCAGGTTTTTTTGTCACAATCAGCACACTCGTAAATTGTGTTTTTTCAAATTTTATCCATACAACATGTTCTACATCGTTTTTTGTCACGTACTGGTTATAATTCAATATTAATAATGGTCTGACAACATTCCATCCTCTCTTGGTTTTATGTTCAAAGTATTGGCAAAAAAAAAGAAGATACTTTTTCCCTCCTCGTAGATTCGCCACTGACTATCCAACGCTTAGCTACTCTTCATACAATTTGTATTATCTTATAAAAAAAAAACCAAGCATTTGCAAGAAAATTGCAATTTCATTAAAAAAAATGAGTTATTTATCTCGTACTTTTTTTAAGCAAGGCGCAGTATTTAATTACTTAATATTATTATTAATATTAAAAAACAATATTAAAAGCTTTAATATTATTACCAATATTAAAAACTTTAATATATTATACATTATAATATTTATATGAATGAGTAGAAACGATTACATTTAAATTTGGCAAATTGTAACTCCAGTCGACTAGTTCACAAGTACGATTGCGAGAAGCCGTGGATTTTATGACAAATACGTCTACGTTTTCATATCGAGTAGTAAGTAACCGATCGCCCACTAGCGGTTCTCCGAAGATTGACTATGAAACAGGGGATGAAATCTCGATGGAGAGTTCGCTAACTGAAGAACCGCCGGCGACTCTTCCTGGCGAACAACTATGAATACCACTGTTCACAACACTCGTATTCATAGTACAAGGATCTACAGACCGAGAATTTGGCATCCAAATTCCACTGATTCGCGCAATCGTACTTGTAAGTTCGTATAGTCGGCTGGAGTTACAATTTGCCAAATTTAAATGTAATCGTTTCTACTCATTCATATTAATATTATAATGTATAATATATTAAAGTTTTTAATATTGGTAATATTATTAAAGCTTTTAATACTATTTTTTAATATTAATATTAATATTAAGTAATTAAATATTGCGCCTTGCTTAAAAAAAGTACGAGATAAATAACTCGTTTTTTACATGAAAGTGCAATTTTCTTGCAAATGCCTTGAGAGGGGAAATTTCCAATATAACACCAACCAAAAGACAAAAATATTAACTTAGGTACATGCAATCATTATCACTGCTTAGCGTATTTTCATGGAAATCAACCGCTGTGCTGACTAGTATTTTTTTTTTAATTGTGATGAATAAATAAAGTATATATTAAATAAAGGGTATTTTAAATAAATTTGTAATATTTTATGCGAAAAGAAGAAAAGACTCAGTTCCGAGTCGTGAGCGTATTCGTTATATTTTCTTTAATTGTGTTAAGCTACTCGGATGTAAGTCGTTATAATTATTCAAAAAAATGAATTTACAATATTTTTTATTAAATCAAATGAGAAATGTTATAGCAAATTAAGAACTAAGGAAAAAAAAACAAACTTTCATTTCCTAAATAGCAAATTGTTTCTGAACAGTTAAGATTAACTTCCAAATAAAATTTGGATAATATTGTAAAGGCTTTTATATACTGAAATTAAATTAAAAAAGAACCTGAAAAAAGTGGAAAAATAATAAAAAATTCCCAAATTTAAATATATCTCGAAAACAAAATACGATCTGGAAAAAGAATACCGGAAATGTTTAATTTTTTTGAGTTCTTCGATTGTGTAGTACCTTCAATTTCAGTTTTTTTCAACAATACTCGAGTATTCCGATTAAGTACTCTCAGCCTTATAAAAATTTCCAAGAAATTAATATCGGATGAAGTTTCAACAAGCGAAATGAAAATCCTAATATTAAAACAGCATTATGACCAGGTACAATATCTGACTGTTATGCAAATTAGTAGGTAATTAGAATTAGAAAGTCAGTATGGGCAAAACCAGCTTATTCAAATTATAGGTACCTACCTTTAGTCTTGTATTGAAGGATTTTAATTTATTACCCTTAGCATACGTAAAGATATAAAAAACGAGTTTATCTCGTACTTTTTTTAAGTAAGACGCAATATTTAATTACTTAATATTATTCTTAATATTAAAAAATAGTATTAAAAGCTTTAATAATATTACCAATATTAAAAACTTTAATATATTATACATTATAATATTAATATGAATGAGTAGAAACGATTACATTTAAATTTGGCAAATTGTAACTCCAGCCGACTATACGAACTTACAAGTACGATTGCGCGAATCAGTGGAATTTGGATGCCAAATTCTCGGTCTGTAGATCCTTGTATTCATAGTCGGTCTCCAGCGCGTCGCTGGCTGTTCACCACCATATCTGTGTTTCATAGTAGACCTACAGCCTGGTTGACGCAAGCGTAAAGCATCTTTCTCCGAACAGTCGCTGGCATTTCGCTGGATACGCGCCAGTCGCTTTCACAGTGATCTCGCACTCGAATGACGCATGCCCTGTTTAGATATTTTCGAAGTTTCGCCAGAGAAGGTTTATGCATGCTCTGGCGATTCGCCCGTCAATTTGAAATACGCTTGCAATGGACGATTTACATCAATATTATGTAGTTATCCGAGAAATAAATGAACAAAATGATATATTACAAGTACCCAGAAGATATACAAGGGACATGCAAAATCCATTACACTTTTATAATGATAATGAATTTAGAAAAAGGTATAGATTTCGAAAACAAACAGTTATTGAAATAATGTTGCCAGTAATATATAATGAAATGGTGAAAATTATTCGACGTGGATTACCGTTTCCACCCATTTTATGTCTATTAGTTGCCTTGAGATTTTATACTACTGGAAATTTTCAGGTAGGATAAATTAAAGAATATATTTTCAGAACATGATATATGTATATATTTTTTAATATTATATATGGTAGATCGTAGTATAGTTAATTTTAATTGAATTTTTAGATTGTAACTGGAGATCTTAGAGGATTTTCACAACCCACGGTTTCGAGATGCATTTTTAAAATTTCCCGCCTACCTGCTCAGCTATTACCATCGAGCAATAAGACAAAAGAGGGAATCTAATCCTTATGAAAAGGAGACCAAAAAAGTGGCCTCTGATGGCGGACATATCCGGAAATGCGAATGCGCGAAATTTAAATTTTCCGACACTTATCAACAGTAGCTATATAATATTTTTCAAAATGTGTCTTAGACGAGAAAGTTTTAATTAATTATTAATGATAAGAGTCTAAAATGCGACACAATTGTTAAAAAACTTCAATATAAATAAGATTTCATGTGACATTTGGGATAAACAATAACATAACCCAACTAAATTTGATGTCAAACAAGGAGAGAGACTCTCTTTCCTTGTTTAAAGTGGCCTCTAAAGATCGCACTTCCTGTCTAACAATATGTTTGCCCCCACTACCTTTACATTCCCTCTATTGTCTTTTTGCTCGATGGCTATTACCCACATATATAAAATTTCCTGAAGGTCTCGAAAACCAGAGAAAGAACCAAAGGCTGTTTCACGATATTGCCACTTTTCCCAAAGTAACAGGGTGTATAGACTGTATCCACATACCAATAAAAAGTCCTGGAGGGAATATGGCCGAGGTATATAGAAACAGGAAAAGATATTTTTCAATAAACGTCCAAGTAGTGGGTGGACCCAATTTAGGAAATTTTCGATGTTGTAGCTCGTTGGCCTGGAAGAGAATATGATTCGATGATCTTCAATAATGGTTCAGTGAAACACCGTTTCGAGAATGGCAGTTTAACAGGATTTCTTCTTGGAGATAGTGGCTATGCTTGTTTACCGTATTTAATGACGCCTCTTTTAAATCCTGGAATTGAACAAGAAGTAAGGTATAACAGACCTCATATTAGAACGAGAAATACCATTCACAATTTGTTAATATTATCACATATTTGTATAACAATACTTTTTTCTGTTTTGAAAACAAATTCTATAAACAAAACACAGGTTTACCGATGGGTGGGGCTACTTCTCCCATTATGGCTGAAATTGTGATGAACAAATTATTGTACTTTGTTATTGACCAGGTAAATTTCACAATTCCATTTATTTATCTCTATGTTGATGACTTAATTCTGGCTGTTCCACATGATAAGGTACAATATACACTTAATATCTTTAATTCATACAATTCACACTTAAAATTCACAGTGGAGGAGGAGTCTAACTCATCTGTCCCTTTCTTAGATACTTTATTTGTTAGAACTGAAAGTAATTTGATTTGCCTTGATTGGTATCGTAAAAACAGTAATTCCGGGAGATTTATTCCATACAATTCCTATCATCCCGAAAAACAGAAAATTAATGTTGTTCTAGCAATGAAAAATAGAATCAGTAAGATTTGCCATCCTAAATTTGTTAACAAAAACATTAAAATTTTATATGATATATTGTTATCTAATCAATATCCAAAAAAACTGCTTAACAAATTGTTATTCTCTAATCCTATTGTAAACAAAGATGCAAATCAGAATGTTACTCTAGTTGATACTCATACGAGATATGGTAAACTACCTTTTATACAAAATCTATCTAGATCACTCATTAGTTTATTTAGTGAATTTAATATAAAAATATCTACCTACAACCAAAAAACACTTAACTTGTTTTACACCCGATTAAAAGATCCTACTCCCACCTTACAACGTTCCAACGTAATATATGGCATCCCATGTGAATGTGGCTTAGTTTATATTGGTCAGACTGGCCAAAGGTTAAGTAAAAGATTGGCCCTTCATAAAAGTGATTGCAGACTCAAACCACAATCTACAAGTCTTAGTATTCACGTCAATAGCAAAGACCACAGAGCCCTCTATAATGACACATTCATCTTAGATGTATCTAATAGAGATTTTCAGCGTAAAATACTTGAGATGTGTTACATTTATAATGCGAAAAATGCCATCAATCACAAGAAGGATGTGGATAATTTAAGTTCAATCTACACCTTCCTGCTTAAACAAAATATTTCAGGAATAAAAAAATTGTCGCCTAGATATATGAGTGATATAGGTTAGATTTTTAACTATTTTAATTTAAAAATATATAATATAAAAAAATACTATATCTCCATCATTATTATAAAACATTCCTCATCTGTATTATTTTATTATATTTTCAATCAACCCGTTTAATGACAATTTTAATTATTTTATTTTTTATATTTTATATTTATTTCAGTATTCGTTGTTAACATTTTAGATTATATATGTCATGTTTACATTTTAAATTATCCCGCTAGTTCAAACAAGTTTAGTGACACCGCCGATAAATTGTTAATTACTTTTAGATTGTTTTTAAACTAGTGTAAAATTTTTCAATTGTTTGTGGTTAGATTTATAGTAAATATATCGTTTATAATTAAATAAAAAAACACATTGTAAACTATGGATACCATTTCTGCAACTATGTTTAATATATACATAGACAATACTTTCTTTGTGTTCAACCCAAGTCACTGAGTTACTTGCTAGAATTAGGGTAAGTGTTTTATAAATTTGTATACTTAGGTTCCACTTGTTCATTGTTTGTTCTCTCGTTTGTTTGTAGTTTACTCTGATGATGTCAATAATCATTGACGAAAGCTTAGACCTTTAATTAAAAGCACATCTAACGAAGCACCCTAGTTTTATTTTGCTTCCTCAGTTATAAAAGGGTACTTCCCAGTATTTTCTCCTTTTCACTATATATATATATATATATAATATATATATATATATATATATATTATATATATATATATATAAAGTTGTATTAAATTCAAGAAAATAACTACCGCAGCATTGTTAACTATTAAAATACATCTAATTAAAAACCACATTTTAGATATTAACTGCATGAACTTGAAAATAATCGATAATGTTTGCACGTAAGTGTGAACTTAAAATATTCAGGAAAGCAACACTCAAGGGTGGATGAAAATAACTCTAATTATAACGCCCTGGTGCAGAGGTCGTTTAAAATATATATCCCTTAATGACGTACAAAAAGTTCATAGTTATTTGAATAAATTTAATATAAAAAAAAAGTAAAGAAAAGTAGCAATTATATTTATAGTTATTGGTCGACTGAATTCGATTCACGTGGGACGGTAAATTATTGCTTTAATAGTGTTATTATGGTAGGGATAATAATATAGTGTTATAGTAGATAATGATAATTTAAAAAAGCAAGGCAAATTGTAGAGAAGATTGCCGATTTCAAAATAAATACAGTGCAATTATTAAAAATAAAAAACACACTCAGCGGCCAATGTATTAAAAGCTTCCAGACATCCAGATCTCAATTTGTTTTCAAGAAAATTAGTTTTATGTGGAATTTAAAACCTGATTTCAAAATGTATGATAAACAGTTCTATGATGACTTGTACACAGCTATTTTAGAAGACCAAGAACATTTTACGGTAATATGTGGCGACTTTAATGCCAAAATAGGAATAAGCACTGACCCAGCTGAAAATGCCCTCGGAAATTTTGGCACGCCAGGTAGAAATGAAAGGGGCGAAATACTCTTAAATTTCCTATTAGAAAACAATCTATATTTAGTGAATAGCTTCTTCTATAAGAAGATCCATAGAAGATGCACTTGGAAGAGCCCCGATGGTAAGACAAAAAATGAGATCGACTTCATCATGAATGACAAAAAACACATAGTCAAAGATGTTACAGTCTTAAATCAATTTTCGGTTGCAAGCGATCATAGAATGGTCCGAGCAACTGTAGAAATCAATATTAAGCAAGAAAGACTGAAGATGATAAAAAAAATTCAAACCTTGGATGCGCCCAACGAATGAACTTGACTTTGGAAAATATATCACTAGTAACTTACTCGGAAATACAACAAGAGAAGACGTAAATAACCTAAACGAAGAAATAGTAGATACGTTAACACAAGCTCAGGAAAAATTTGGCCCTAAACATGGAAAAGAAGAAAAAATTAAGAAATTAAAAAAAATAAAGAAATCTCTAAAGCCATCAGACGGGATATTAAAAAATACAACAACGTAAAAATTATAAAAACTATAGAAGACAATAAAAGCATGAAAGCATTAAGGAGAAAAATGGATAATGGCAAAAAAGAAATCTTCCAACTTAAAGACAAAAATGGAAATATTATCTCAGATAGACCAAGCATATTACATATAGTGGAAAGTTTCTATGAAACATTATATAAAAGTCAAGTTATTCCAGAGCTCATCGAACAACCAATACAAAAGGTACATAATGTAGGATCGGAGGATATACCAGATATATCACGAGAGGAAATTCAACATGCCCTCAAAAATATGAAAAATAATAGAGCTCCGGGGAAGATGGTGTAGTCATTGAGACAATTAAACTAGGAGGTCCACTTTTGATGTCCCGAATCCAAACACTTTTTAATCTATGTCTGCATAGTGAAAACATTCCAAGTAAATGGAAGAATTCGGTTACGATCCTCCTTCACAAAAAAGGGGATAAATTAGATCTCGAAAACTATAGGCCAATCAGTTTGCTTAACCACCTATACAAGCTCTTTACTCGAATACTGACAAACAGATTAGAAGCAAAACTCGATTTCTATCAATCAGAAGAACAGGCAGGATTTCGAGCGGGACACGGAACAAACGACCATTTGCAATGCCTGAAAACTCTAGTTGAAAAGTCTATCGAATATAACAGACCCCTTGCTCTTATCTTTGTAGACTTCCACAAAGCATTTGACACAGTCGAAACAGTTGCTATCTTAAAAGCACTATCAGAATGCAGAATAGATCACAGGTATGCAAATATTATTCGAAATATATACGAAAATGCGACAACAACCGTTAACCTCCATTGCATGACTGAGAAGATAAAAATTGGCAGAGGGGTGCGGCAGGGAGATACCTTGTCGCCAAAACTATTTATAACAGTTATGGAGTACGCATTTAAACGGCTAGAGTGGGAATCAAAGGGTATTAGCATCGATGGAAAGATATTCAATCATCTCAGATATGCCGATGATATTGTTCTCATAACAGACAACTTAGGAGAAGCCAGAGTTATGCTACAACAACTACAGCAAGTAACCCAGAAAGTCGGTTTAAAGATAAACTATGGAAAAACAAAAATGATGACCAACCTCGTCCCCAATGAGCTAATAGAAATCGAAAAGTCGCCCATAGAATTTGTGGAAAAATATGTGTATTTGGGTCACGAAATAAGGTTAACGCGAGATAACCAAACATGCGAGCTTCTCAGAAGAATAAGTCTGGGTTGGGCTGCATTCGGAAAAATGAGAGACGTATTTAAAACAAATATACCGATCCATTTAAAAAGAAAAGCTTTTAACCAGTGCGTTCTACCAGTCCTCACATACGGAGCAGAAACCTTAACTCTCACAAAAACATCAGCCGAAAAATTGAGAAGGACACAACGAAAGATGGAGAGATCAATGCTTGGAATAAGCTTAAGAGATAGAATAAGAAACGAGGAAGTCCGTAGACGAACCGGAGTGGAAGACATTATCGAACATATTACAAGGCAAAAATGGAGATGGGCTGGACATGTTGCAAGAATGAAAGACGACAGTTGGACAAAAAAATTGCTTGAGTGGAGACCACGGGCTGACAAGCGAAGCCGAGGAAGACCCCCAACGCGATGGACCGACGACCTCAAAAGAATCGTGACCAATTGGATAGCAGAGGCGCAGAACAGAAGCAGATGGAAAAATCTAGAGGAGGCCTATGTTCAACAATGGACAACTCAGGGCTGATTGATGATGATGATAATGATGATAAACAGAAAGGATAATTATTGTTGGGACTACGTTTTAGCTATTTGTTCTTCATTATAAGAGATCAGTTAATTGTTAAAAATATCTTTAAAAACTCAATCAGAATGTATTTTATTATATAATAGTGTTTGTCTCTGTTTAAGTTTATCCCACAATGTTAGGAGTATAAGTTAAGACAATTTAATTTTATTTATGTATAAACTAACTTAACGTAAATGAAGACACTAGACAAAAGGTTCAAAACCAGGGATCTGTGGACATTCCAGAAATTACTCAAGATGAGATACAATATGCACTCAAACAAATGAAAAACAACAAGGCGCCAGGTGATAATGGAATAGTTACAGAAGCTATAAAACTCGGCGGAACTTCTCTTTTGAAAAAAATAGAGACCTCTTCAATTTCTGCTTGTATAAACAAAAAATTTCTATAGCTTGGAATAACTCCATTACAATTCTTCTACATAAAAGAGGTGACAACATGAACCTAGAGAATTACAGGACAATTTTTGTACTCAATCATTTATAAAAAAACTGTACACCAGAATAATAACCAATCGATTGGAAGCAAAATTTGAGCTATATCAGCCAAGATAATAGGCTGGTTTTCTCCCAAACTACGGTACAAATGACCACCTAGATGAAGAGTGTCGAATTGATTATAGGTACACCAATATTATAGAAAATATATACATAAATGCAACAACAACTGTAAATCTGCACGGTCCTATCAATAAGATACATATCAAGAGAGGTATTCGACAGGGAGATACTATGTCGCCTAAATTGTTTATTACTGTACTTAACATGCTTTGAAATCACTCGAATGGGAAAGTAAAGGAATAGATATTGATGGTGAGATGCTTAGTCATCTACGATTCGCAGATAATATTGTTCTAATTTCAGATGACCTAAAGGCTGCCAGTATATGTTGAATGAATTCAGCGATGCAGCACGTAAAGTAGGTCTAAATATTAACTACCAAAAGACAAAAATGATAACTAATTTAATTCCGAGCCATCCTTTAAGGGTAGAAGACGTCGAAATTGAAATCGTTGACAGAAACATATACCTTGGACATACGGTAAAAATTAGCAGAGATAATCAAACTGCTGAGCTGCTAAGAAGAATAACACTGGGATGGGCAGCATATGGAAAACTGCGTGATATTTTTAAAGGTGATATACCTATCAGCTTAAAAAGAAGAGCCTTTAATCAGTGTGTCCTGCCTGTCCTTACATATGGCGCAGAGACACTTACCCTAACAAGGACATCTGCACGAAAACTACAAGTGACGCAACGTAGAATGGAGAGATCATTGTTAGGCATAACGTTGCGAGATAGGGTAAGAAACGAAGAAATCCGTAGAAAAAGTGGTGTAGAAGACATTATAAAACACGTAGCCAAAATTAAATGGAGGTGGGCAGGACACGTCGCTAGAATGAAGGATAATAGGTGGACCAAAAAAATCTTGGAGTAGAGACCGAGAGCAGATAGATGAAACACCGTGCTTTCTAAAACTTGCAAAGCAAAAAATTTGATAAATAACTCGTCAAGGAAATCTAAGATTGCATTCCACATGTCGTTTATCATGGTCAAAATTCGTAGTGAATTTAGTAGTACCAGAAATTGAATTCACTACAAATTTTGACCATGATAAACGAATCCATGACGTGGAATGTAATCTTAGATTTCTCTTAATTAATTCATTTTTTTCATTATCAAGATTATGAAAACATTAAATGCCAAAACTAGGTAAAGAAAAAGAGGTAAAATACCTATTTTAATAATCTTTTATTAAAAACTATTTACAATACTGCCTCAGAATATAGATCAATGTCGGTTTACTTAATCTAAACCCCTTAAAAAAGTCTTTCTTATTACAAAAATTAAAACGGTCGATTCTGCCTCAAATATTATATTCTTCCACTAAGTTTATCAATAGTAAAGGTTAAATTCCGAAAGTGGCTGCAGACTGCAGACCGCAAACCGCAGACTGCAGCGACAGTGTCGTCTGCGGTCAGACCAATTCCGAGCAGAACTGCACCGCATCTACAAAACAGCGACAACAGCATTACACGATGGGAATTTATAATAGTATGTAATATATATAATTGTGTATTATTATATAATATTAAAAGTCGTATAAGTAGGATGTCAGACGCAATGAACAACGATGAATTAATGTTATATCTTTTGATGGAAGAAGAAGAAGAAATTATCTTCCAGATAATTTCTTATCAGGTACTTTATTTGGCAAATAAATATTTTACATTTTATGTGTCAGATAAATTTATTCATATCAGCTAGTATTTCAGATTTTTTCCTAGGTGGCGCTAGTTGTTTAAATCCAAACTAACATAAAGCTCTAAATTATTTTGTTTATTAAATCTTATTTTAAAATTACAGCAACCAAACAGTCAACTGCTTTAATCCAGAATTGTTTCTCACAAATATGACAAGCAAAACGTCACTAGGCTCACAAAACATGAAAATGAAAAAAAGCATAAATTTGACTTCGAAAACATCAAAATTTTAAAAACTAAACAAACAAACACAAAGAAGAAGGAGTAATACGAATCAATAGAAATAAAAAGAAATACCAACAAGAAATAAATGAAATATATTTTAATCTGATTTAAGTAATACTAAATATCGCACCATAAAAAAACTCTTAAAGTCATAACATATTTCAACTTTTACCTTTTTCGAAAACACCAACGATACGCCCATCTAAAAATAGGTATATACTGATGACAGTAAACCATGAGATATCAGATATCAATTTTACTTTAGTCAATTCATTATCAGTCTCCCGTTTTACGTTTTGGTAAGTTTTTGATACATTTTACAAAATTTTTTTGTTCCTAATCTTGTAAATTTTATAATCTTGACAAAGACAAGGGTTTCCTGCCGAAACGTTTATTTCAATGTACAATAAAATCTAGTTCTACAATAAAACTTGAGTTCTTTAATTAAAACGTGGCTTCAAAGTATCTTCTGCTAGTTTCATTTAAGAAAGATCAACAAAAGGAAAAATAAATAATAGACAATAAATTCTGATATTACAACAATTGACCTTTATTTTAAAATATATCCAATTAATTTAAAATTCCGTTGAGGATAAATCTTACACCATACACTATAAATAGAATAAAAAAATAATCAATCATCCATCAAATCACACATCCCTTAATGCTCAATAAAAATTAAATACACATATTTTTAAATCAAATATCTCTTAATATAAAAATTTTAGAAAGAATTATTGGTTCCTTGACTGCTTGCCTTAACTATAAAAATATTGCAAATTACCAACAATTGACATGAATGTTGATAAATGGTCGTGATAGAATGCCTTTATAGAATTTATTTAAAAACTCAAAACTTTGGTTTTCAAACAGACTATCTTCCCTTGATTCTGCTTGGATTGTGCCCTGACCAGATCGCAATGTACTTCCCGGATCCTACCAATTTCCCTGCTCGCTATTCCGCCTACTGTTTCTTTTGATAATAAAAGAACAAGACAAACAGTATGTGAAAATGTCGTGATGTCTTTACCACAAGCTCCAAACTCCAAGACAAACAAACTGCTTCCTCTCGAACGAAAATATATCTGTTTGTACTTACAATAATGCCTCTATTTCTACTGGAACTGGTCTCTGCTTACCACAATGGCTGCTTAATTTTCCACAAAAACACTAAGCACTACTTCTTATAAATTCTCGAAAAAAAAAATGTTTTCACCGGAACCGGTCTCTCTCGATGTTTAACTCACAATCCTTCTTTTCCCTCATTTCATTTCCGGCAAGCTTTTCACCCCCTTCTTCTTTATCCATCTCAAACCAATCCAAATAAACCTCCCTCTCATCAAATGCATCATCGGTTTCTTGGTCCATTAAATTTTGGTTTTTCATTCCTGACGTTAAAGTACTTTCCGGCAAACGACCTTGAATTCTTTTTTTAACTTTGGTGAAGGAGAAAACCTAATAACCAATAATCATTACTTATTACTTTCTAATGTATTATAACTGCAAATTTCAAATAGTTGTGTACTAAAACTACCTGGTCATGTCCAAACCGTATTGTCTTTTTATCGGAGAAAACTTTCTAGATCACTTATTCATATATTCGGAAACCACTCATGTTGTTCCCGGTAAATGGTTTATGATTTTATAACTAAACTATTTCTCGATCTAACTACAGGGTGTTCTCGATTTTTTTAATGGTCTTTTGATTTTAATTTTATTTAAAATTTGGGGTCTTATTATATATATATATATATATATATATATATATATATATATATATATATATATATACAGTGGTGAGTGCTTTATCAACCGGCTTTTTAACGTAAGAGATAGAAAACACAGTTACCTTGTGAAATAAAAAGAGATGAAACTCGTAGAGGTGGGAAATAATCGATAGAAACCTATAATTTACATTACATTGCATTAACACTATCGATAGTCTCACACCTTTAGACGTTAGTTCAGCTAAATCACCTTGGTCATAATTATTATTTGTGACGTCGTATGTGTAACGTATTTCAGTGACATTTTTTTAAATTTGCATAAAGTAAAAAATGATTGACCACAATTAAAAGCAAAAATGTGAATACAATAAATTAATTATTAGTGAATATTTAATCTAAAGTTTTAAATTAATAACCAAAAATAATTTCTATGATTTGAGGAGTTTCATACACTCTTGTCACGGAAATAAACATCAGTCCTTTGTGGATTAGTGGTAAGAATTCGACACTGCGACGCAGACGATTAGAGTTCAAAACCCATATGTGGTTTTCTTTTTTTTTTAATAATTTGAAATTATGCAGTGATCGTTTTGATTTGAATCACTAAACATTTATGTCAGTCGTTACTAGTATTAGAAGTGTTTAAAGTTACACATAAATATCTTTTTGAATTTGAATTATTTTGTATTTCCGTTTTATAACATTGGAATAAGAATAAATTGTAAATAATGAGTTTTTGAAAACTTGTTACCTAATATGTATAATATTTTCTATTATTTTTTGATTGAGTAAAACAAAAATTTTATCCTTGGTGGGAATTGAACCCCAATCTTCTTGTCAATAGACCACGTGTCTAATAATTACACCAACTCCACATACAATTAATGTTTTCGGATAGAACATACCTACCTTTAGTTTAGTCAAATATTTCAGTTGATTTATTTTTATTATTGAATAAACTTAAAGATTTATAATTTAAAATCGCTACTAATTAATGTTTTTTACTTTAATTCTAATTTATTCAATCATTTATTCTTACATCAGAAATTATGAAAATAAAATATTTTCGCGGTCATCCGTATAATTATGACTGAAGTCAAATAGCCACGTCTAAGAACTAGCTTTATCTCATTCTTTCTCACAAAATCCATCTTCTATCCTTTCCGCTATTTTGCCGGATTTTAAAGCGACTTTAAACACTTCTAATACTATAATAACGTCTAAAGGTGTGAGACTATCGACGGTGGTAATGTAATGTAATGTAAATTATAGGTTTCTATCGATTATTTCCCACCTTTACGAGTTTCATCTCTTTTTATTTCACAAGGTAACTGTGTTTTCTATCTCTTACGTTAAAAAGCCGGGCGATAAAGCACTCACCACTGTATATATATATATATATATATATATATATATATATATATATATATATATATATATATATATATATATATATTTATAGGGTAGCTCTTTTAGACAGCAGACTCAGTAAAACTTACGTATAATTTAAGTAAATTTGACACAAATAAATAACAAAATAAAATTGGGATATAATTCATTTTATTGTACAAAATTTATTTCTCAATACTAGCGAAAACCTAAACTATAAAACTCAAATTAAGATATATGGAATGAACGGACCAAGTTCTAAAAATTCTAAAGATCATTATTTAACTTAAAAAGCAAAGCAAGGAACATATCAGAATGGCAAAATAACATAAAAGGATCAGGATCTACCAAGATCCTCAAAATAGTATATGTAAATGTGAAAATATTGTTGTGTTTATTAATTCTAATATATTGTTTTTATTATTTATCAAAGGTTTTGTATTTATAACACATACAACTTAATTTAAAGTTTATTTATTTGTACAATATAAATAATTTATTTCACATATTTATTATAATACTAGCGGTACATTTAATAACTCGACACGATTTATCTTCTGACTGCCTGTTTTCTACAAAAAGGTCCCGTTATATACCCAATACCGTTAGACTAGAACAGCGGCGACCAGTCGATGACCTTCTCGACTGGTATAGAAGTTAAACATGTTCTTAGGAGGGTCGAGCCAGTTGATGTTACCTGAAGTTTTTATTCAACCCCTTCTGGAGAGTTCGAATCGGTAGTATATGACCTAGAAAATACTTGAATGATTAAGAATATTAGTAATATTTATGTTTACGGTTTTGGGTCAGAATTTATCGTAACATTGCCTCCCTCTTAAAAGATGGTTTAAGAAAGATTCCGTTTTGTTGCAGTGGGAACACTCTGCTGGGCATAACCTTCTGGAAAGAGAATCAGCATTTCGGTGGCTAACTCCGGTCCGGTGCTCAATCTTGAAATCGTATTCTTGGAGTCGCTTGATCCACCTGGCTATCTGACCCTCTGGATTCTTAAATTGCATCAACCACTTAAAGGCGGCATGGTCGGTTCGGATTAAAACCTTCCTTCCATATATGTATTGATAGAAGTGCTCTTCTGATTTCACTACTGCCAGAAATTCTCTTCTCGTGACTCAATAATTCCGCTCAGGTTTTGAAAGAACTTTACTAAAATATCCAAGGACTCTTTCCTGTCCTCCTTGAATCTGAGACAGCACTCCTCCAATTCCTACATTACTTGCATCTGTATCTAAGATAAATTTTCCTTCTGGCAGTGGATACCCTAAAATTGGTGCTGTGATTAAATGCTTTTCTAAGGTCTCAAAGGCATTTTGGCAGTCTGTATCCCAGCGGTAATCTCTTGCTTCCTGGCTTAGCCTTAATGGCTTAGCGATATCTGCAAACTTCTTAATAAACCTCCGGTAGTAAGTACATAGTCCAAGAAAACTTCTCACTTGATGTTTGTTAGTTGGTTCTGGCCATTCCTTAATGGAATCGATTTTTCCCTTATCCACGGCCACTCCTTCTTTACTGACTATAGGACCCAGATAATTAACTTTACCTTGAAATAGCTGGCACTTCTTGGGATTTACCATTAATTGGGCAGCTTTAAGTCGGTTAAAAACGTTTTCTAAATTCCTCAGATGATCTTCAAATGTCTCTCCCAAGACGATTATGTCATCTAGATAAACTAGGCATGTTTTCCAAGATAACCCTTATAACACATTTTTCATAAGCCTCTCAAATGGCGCTGGCGCATTACAGAGTATAAAGTCCAAATGGCATAACGTTGAATTGCCACAATCCAGATCCTGTGGTGAAGGCTTTGTTTTCTTTATTTACTGGGTCCATTTCTACCTGCCAGTATTCAGACTTTAAATCCAAAGCAGAAAACAATTTAATTCCAGCCAATGTGTCCAATGTTTCATTGATCCGAGGCAGAGGATAACTATCTTTCTTGATAACGTTGTTCAGCAAACGGTAATCCACACAGAACCTCGTCGTTCCGTCTTTCTTCTTAACCCGGACCACCGGAGAGACCTATGAACTCGTAGAAGGTTCTATCACCCCGTCTTTCTTCATTTTCTAAACAATCGTTTTAGTTTCCTCTCTCTCCCCTGTGGTAATCGTCGAGCTGTTTGACAAATTGGCTTAGCATTACCAGTATCAATTTTATGCTTAATAACGGTAGTTCTTCCCGTCTTTCCTCCTTTCGGTACGAGAATATCACAATACTGCCAAAGAAATTTCCTTGATTTCCTTAATCTGATTCAGAGACTGTCCAGCAACTGCAACCATTTGGTCGAATTTGTCGTTGGAATTATCAGATGTTGTCGTCTGACGGATTATCGATGTCACAGGTACATAAGTTCCTACTTTTGTCTCTTTCTTGATGGTGATTGGATAGTCATTGAAATTGATGTCTCACAGATATTTCTTTAGCCGAAGTCACCAATTCCTTTCCAATTATGATTCCTCGGCCAACCTCGTCATATGGACCATAACCGGACGGATTATGGATGTCACAGGTTCCAAGGCTCGATCATAACAGGTGTGCCTTCGTCCACAATTCCCTGTAGCCGCGCTACTATGATCGTTTCACTTCTCACAGGCACGACTGTATCTTCTTTAATGGCTACTTGCACAGTGTTGTCATCATGTGGATGGAGAAATACCTCCTCGTTACCAACTTTGATCACCTTATTCTTAAAATCCAATTGGAATCCGTGCATATTCATTACATCTATTCCTAATATATCATCCTCTTCGATGTTAGCAACTATAGCAGTATGGACGAACTTTTCTGCTCCAATTCCTAATTGTACCTGGATTTCTTTATAAATGTTGGCATTTTCACCCGTAGCGGTCTGAAGTCGCAACCTCGTTGGTAACAGTTATTTTCGGCTGTTTATAACTGTCGGGCGTATAATGATTCTGGTCGCTCCGGTATCCATCAACAGCGTATGCTTTTTACCATTTATTTCTCCATCTACATATACACTATCTTCACGACATTTCAATATTCTCACGACAGTATGAGAGGGTCTTTGGAAAAGTTCTGGGTCGAAGCTGCCTCCTAAAGCCGACCCGTTCTAGTTTTCCTGATGGTGAGTTTCTTAATTTGCGTCGTACCTAGGGTGCTTACATGAACTTCGTACGTATCCTATTTCGCCACAATTCCAGCATCTTATCAGAGCCTCATCTTTCTTTTGTCTTCGATTTTTAGCTGCGACTGATATACATGCTCCAAATGTTCGTGGCCATATAGCATATTTAACCTCTTCTTGAGTTGTTCGAAATCATTAGTCTCCCCTACGGTTATAGTCTGAAGCACACCTAAGGCATCTCCTCGAAGAGCGATATTAAGGTTTACAGCCTTTTCTTTTTCAGACCATCCATTCGCTCTTGCAGCTGATTTGAACTGTTTCATGTAGTTGTTATATGACGATTTTCCATCCAAAGTTGGGACTTTGACATAAACAAAACTTCCACTTCTTTCAAATTTCGGCGGTGTTTCCAACTTACATTTCATCTCGTCTTCTTTTGTCTCCACTGTAATTGGATTGTTTCCTGTCTCTACTGTCCCTGTTTCCTCCATCTTCCTTTCCATCTCTTTCATCTTCTCTTCGAAGGCCAACATATCTGCAGCAACTTGGTTTTTTAACGAAGAGACACTATCGTCGAGGGCAGACATCTTAGAAGTGACTTTAGAGTTGTTAGCAGAAACTTTGTTTTCCAGAGAAGAAATCTCGTTAGAAACTTTGCTTTCTAAAGAAGCGATGTCGCCGGAAACTTTCGAAATAGCGCCAGGAACTTTGTTCTCTAATGATGCGATGTCGCCGGAAACTTTGCTCTCTAATTTCGAAATCGACGAGATGGCAGCATCTTCAAATATATAAGTATCCGGGTCTAAACCCCTTCCTCTAAAGCGTTCTTTAGTAGTTGGACTATCTCAGCCTTTTTTCTGGTAGAAGCTAATTCTCTACCCTCTGAATGTCTTCTTAAATTCGTAACTGTGAGCTCGTAAATCGTCGTCCATTTTCCTATTTTATTTAAAATTCACTTCTAAACACCAATGTTAAGTCTTTATTAATTCTAATTTATTGTTTTTATTATTTATCAAAGGTTCTATATTTATAACACTTACAACGCAGAGTAAGACACAAAACAAGGTTCCTTAGTAACATTGATGAAGATATAATAAATATGGAAATGCGTGCTTGGCGGAAGCAGGCTATTCACACCATCTCTCGATTCTACCTTATTGTTGACTCGCTTCCGCCACCGCCGTATTTACAATCTCTTTAAATAATTTTGCTTAGGCCTGTTGATTTGTGTCAGGGTCTTTCTCTACTACTTATTTATACAGGGCCACCCACAAACTCTTTCTTGATGGTTTTTTCCTCCCTTCTTCTTTGTACGTAGGCAGCCTATCTTAACAGTCTAGATGATTTCAGTCATTAAGTCTGGTTTTTCAAATAGCAGCTGCAGTTCCTGGATTTACCTTATCTTGCAGACTTTATCATTTCTAACTGGCCGATAAATTTTTCTGAGTATTTTTCTTGAGCATCTTCTTAGCCTTTCATTATTCTTTCTTGACAAGATCCATGTCTAGCTTCCATACATCTATAGTGGACGACTTAAACTTAGGTAAAAGATATTTTTGTGTTCCGACTGACCAATCTGGCCTTACAGAACTATAGGAGGCTGAAATACCTTCTGTTGGCCGATGTCATCCTGGCCCTAACCACCTTTGCTAGATAATTGTTTTCGGTCAGTACTGCACACAGATATTTAATACTTATATTTATTTATCTGTAATTATTTATGGTGTCTAATTGATCTTGTTTTTGTTCTTGTTTTCTTGATATAATCGTAAACTTCGTTTTCTAGCAAACCTCAGTCATATCTCAACAGCATGGCATTTCAGAATGGCATAGGACTCTTTCAAGTATAATAATTATTATCTTGCAAGTTTTACTCACTTATGTAATATGTAATATTTATAACTTAACATTAAAAAAAATAGTGAAAGTCAAAACTCATTGTGTCGAGAACTATCTATATTTTTTTCTAGATTTCCTTATCACTTAAAATATAATAGAATAGTTTTACTAGTGTGCTTGAGTGTAAGATAATAATTAGAATCAGTACGGCCTGTCATTACTTGAAAATTTTGTTATTCTATGCAATTAAGTCAGCTATCATTGAATCAAGTTATTCCAGAAATATATCTCAAAGAAGAATATTACAATATACTACACATAACAATACTTCATAAAATCTTTAAGTTGTTGACACACACTTTAAATTAAGTATTATTCTCGCGGAAAATTATGAGGCTGATATTATTCTCACAATAAAAATGACTTGAACTCCAATAGTAAGCACACTGTATAGCTAACTGATTGATTATGTGAAACTTATAAAAAAAGTTTTAAAAAAAGAGGTCTAAGTTTTATACTCTCCCTCCCGCCTTCTCATATTAATGGGACATGTTTACTAACGGTTAAGCTTTGTTCAATGTTTTGATAATCCACTCCACTAACCAGTCTATGAAAAAATATAATCATTTAAAAATACGTTCATTACTCGCGCAAGCGAGTATATAAAAATATTATGTTTAAACTGTTTTTTGTTGCATATTTTATAAGTCATTTTCAATAATGCAGGTATTTTTGTAGTTATATGGTTAGAAGGTTGTCTCATTATTATATGTTTTTTCAAAACTGAATGATAAATTCTCATAAATAACAGAAATGATTATATAAATAAACTAGAATAAAAATAGCGTCTTAGTGTTGTAATGTATACAGTTTTAATTCATAAAATACAATTTACTATTTATATTAGAAATAAGCCACAATTTTACATAAAAATAAGTTTATTTTGACCATTCGATTTCCACTTTGGAAATCGTTCTCAAATTACAAAACATTAAGGGTAGCCCTACATTTGCGATTTCTAGTCGCGCGATTGTTTAGACGCTAAGATTGAACACATTATTTCAATTACAAGTCAATCCATTTGCGACTAAATAATGACAGCGATTAAGAAAACGCAACCTTATTTTTACCGAGACGCGATAGTCGCTTACGACAATGAATCATACGGACAAGCATAGATAATGCCCACTTGCGATTCTGAAGCCAACTAAGCCTAGCGTGTGTTCAAGAATATTTAATTTTCAATTATTTTAAAATGTCAGACAACGAAGAATATGCTGAAAACGTTGAGGGCATTTTGACTAGTATTGATTCTGATTTTAAGTACTATTGATTTTGAGTACTATTGTTAAAACATCATGTAAAACTGCTTCTCGCCCGAAGCAAAATAGTAGTTTCGATGTCATCCATTGGAAAACTGATGTAATTCAGCGATTTATAATTCGTAGTGGAGGCACTCTCTAGATTTACTACGACAGCGATTTTTTGTCTCCGCAAATAAAAATAACAAGTGGAGGGCTAGCCTAATGACAGCGCAATTTTAAGCCTCCACCCCCTCTTCCCACAATATACCCCAAGAAACGTTATTTTTTGGTTTTCATTTTTTTTGCAGGTAGGTTGCAATCAATTGTATGCTTAGACAAGGAAAAAGAGAGGACGCGTAACCGTATCGCTAAAAGTGAAGCCAAACTGCCACCAGATGAAGTGGTCAGCGGCGTATCTTTGTATTTTTAAGGATTGACTCATTCGTATTTAAAATGAAACATTTTTCACATTAAATGTTTTATTTTATACAAATATTTTGGAATCAAAATTAAGGAAATTTATTTATTTATTTATTTATTTATCCATTTATTTATACAATTTTATGGAATATTTTATGGAATTTTAACCTTCAACGCACACCGCCACAGGCCAATCATTATGGTGTGTGAGTGAAATTATTAATTATAATACAATTACTGAAATAACTATGCATATTTAGCATTCTTATTTACTAATTTAGATCTCACCTTTCCTTAAAATACTAATTTAAATTGGTTTTGAGGTTTAAAATTGAAATAAAAAGTAAAACCAATTAATACCTAATTGCACTATTACAAATATTTACCTATGAAACGATATTCCTGGTGTTTTCTGCTCGCTGCGATTTTTACAAAGAATATACGCACAATTCACCATTTTGTTAAGTAAAAAAAATCGGTGTTCAATTTATTTTTTTTTAAAAACCACAAAAACAAAACTGGTGTCACATCTATTGTTTGCCATCAAAAACATGGCGGACACATCGAAAAGTGGCTTCACTTTTTGAAGGTTGGTTGAACGAGTGCTACCCGTCCTCTCTCTTTCCTTGTCTAATATTGTATGTGTATTTTTTATAGACCAATAGTTTGAGTGTACCTGCATAACCTAAAAATCGATACAACCTCAATGAAGTTGTTTTACATTTTATGTGAATAAAAACCAAGACTCATCGCAATTTTAGCCCGCTACTTCCAAAAACGTTTCTCCGAAACGTTTTTGGAGAAACTTTTTTTTTTCGTTGGGTTGCAATCAATTTAAAAGTTACAAAAAATGTACACGCATAGCTGAGGCTTTTACAAAACTTACTCATTTTTTATATACTTGTATCTTAAGTGTATATAACCCAAAAATGCATTGCTTCTTTCGACAAAAGCGTATAAATTTTTTTGGTGATGGCTGAAGGTCAAATTTTTTATTTTATTTTGTCTATTTATTAAATTCAAATTTTTTGTCAGGTGCGCCACATTCAATAACTTTTTTTTTAAAACGTGTTTTTAGGGTTTTTTTGGTGATTTTACCCATTTTGTAGACTTGAGTCTTGAAAGACTTGAAAACTGAGTCATTTACAATAAAATTGAGTAAAACGCCTTTAAACCCCCAAAAAACTATGTTTCTTTAATAAGTCATATTAGTCAATTAGTCATATTTTTTTGGATCGATATATATATATATCGATGGGATGGGATCGATGGATAACATGAGTATTTTGTTTATTTTTTTATGAGTTTTAGTGAAAGAGTTTCATAACAAATAACTAAGGAATTGCAGTACCTTTATTTACAAGTAAATCAATTATTTTTATATAAATATATAATATTTGGGTATCACATGAACTTATTAGTTCGTAAGGTATTATTATTCAATTTGCACTTTATTTAAATTTGGTAATGGTTTGTTTATTTTAATATCTGGTATTTTGCGATATTGACGATTTATATAATTTCAGTAAATTTGTTTTGTTGTTATTTTAAGTTGGATTTTTTGTGTTAGTTGTGTCTGCGACTTCCTTTAATCCGCTTATTGGTATCTTCTTGTTGTTAACTTTTTCTTTTAGTATAGGTAATCAAAGCCTTCTACACTCTGCTGATGGGTATGCTACACATTTTTCTTCGTTAAATAGGATGAGAGCTAATTTATTGACATTTCTCTTCTTCATGTCTGTTTCTTTCATAATTATTGATGCATCTTCCATTGTGCTCGTTATCACAGGTATATTTGCATATCTGAAATTTGTCAAATTATTTTGACGCTTAGTGGTCTTTCGGTTTTTCTCACATCGAAATTGTTGCATTCACAGGATATTTTAGATGTGCAGTTATTTTATTTTTCTTCCGTGTTATTGGATTTGGTTTTGGACAGGATAAATCTCAGTGTATTCGTTGTTTTAAACATTATTGAGATGTACTTATTTTCTATCCTTTCCATTTTTTCTGACCCCCTGAATGTTTATAAATGGGTACCTAGCCATTATTAGTCAAAACCTTTACTAACAGGTTTTTTTTCGTCCTGTAATGGATTTTAATTGAAACAGGTGTTTCGGGCTCTATCATATAACGGATGGTACTTAATACCTATTTTGATGTTTACGTTGTAGTCTGAGTGGTAACTTAAATATCTGTTGGTGTGGGTTAGTTTTTTGTAAACTTTGGTTGCATATCCTATGTTCTCATTCAAAAAGGGAAGTAAATTATTTAATGCTTCTGGTCCGTGAGGCCAAATGGAGAAACACATCATATACATATTTCCACTATGTTGTGGGTTGTTGATCGTATTTGTGTATGATGTTTTATACTTATTCGAAACTCTTAATATATATATATATATATATATATATATAATATATACTATCCTAAACCATCTTAGATTCGCTGATGACATCATTCTAATTGCTAGAAGTCCTGAAGAATTACAACTACAAATTAATTACCTTAATACAGCCAGCAATGAGCTAGGCCTAAAAATGAACCCAGCAAAGACTAAAATAATGTGCAATAATCTGATCGCCAATGTGGAAATAAAAATTAATGAAACCTCGCTAGAAGTAGTAGACGAATACATATACCTGGGACACCTCATACATAAATCGGGATCACTACTTCCGGAAATTAACAGACGAATAAAACAAGCGTGATCAGCATTCGGACGAAATTCCATAGTCTTCAAGTCCAAAATGCCACATGATTGTAGTATTGAATTGATGTAGTACAAGTATTGAAGTATCAACTGCATAAAGTGTAAAATGTACAGCAGAATTTATTGAGACAATATCATTTAAGTAAATAAGGAATAATATTGGGCCAATTACAGAACCTTTCGGAACACCCATATAAATGTAAATGTAATCTGATTTGCAAATATTTTCTGATTGTTGGGATACATCTGTTAATGAGACATACTATCCTATTAGAGAGAGATCTTTTAATATTTTCTAATTTATTAACGAGTAAGGTATGATCGACACAGTCAAATGCCCTACTGAGATCACAAAAAATCCCGACAGGGCATTCATCCGCATCAATATAGTTAGTTAAAGTCTCATAAAATGAATGAACTGCTGTATTTGTCGACTTACCTGCCTGAAAGCCATGCTGATATTTTCTAACAATACCGTTCTCCAATAAATAAGAGTTTAATCGGTTAAAATAATAGTATTCGTATATTTTCAAAAACACTGAAGACACAGTTATTAGGCGATAATTACTAATATCCTTTGGATCACCTTTCTTATATACAGGAACCACTTTTCCCACCTTTGTATTAATGGAATTATTATTTTAATAGAAATTGAGGTATTTCATCAAATCCACACGATTTTGAAGATTTTAAGAGAATTCTTAAAGAAAACATTAAACATATTAGCAACAATAGGGCATTCCTCTATTACACAATTTTCGTCTGATTTTAGGCATATATTTTTCCTTCCATTATTGTCAACATTATTAGTCACGTCAGCAACAAGTCTCCAGGTACTTTTTGTAGAATTATCTGAAGAAATAATATTCTGGTAATAATTTTTCCTTGTCAACCATAAAAGTTTCTGGTGTTTTTTTTTTCTGACTTGTAATATTCATGAAGACACGGACAGGATCTAGATAAAACATGCAAGTTTTAAGTTATTACTAGATAAGCATACTTCAGTGTTTACCCATTTTTTACGATCATTTATAATAATCTTAGTATATAACTTCATTTGAAGAACACTTTTGTATTATATTGTGAATTTTGCTTATATATTATATCTTATCTTCTTTACTAAAAAAATTACCAACGAATTCTACAATTGATTTACCTGAAGGTAAAGGAAGGTATATTTTATTCATAAGAATATTGTGGTTTTCGTTGACCGATCTGACGTATCAAAAAGAAGGATCGATATATATGTAATAAAAAAAATTACACTTTCTGATTAATATTTAAACGAAATAGTAAGCTACTACTCGTCTAGTAAGTATTTAAGGATTGATAATGTTCAAAATCCTGCACCAAATTTTTATTTGATATTGAAGATTAATAATTAATAAAAAAAATACCGGACGAATGACAAAGCAACAAAAAAAATCAAGAACAAATTTGATCAAAGTCGAATAATGTATTCTATGTTGTAATCAATATTATCTTAGACCTTTTATATTTATTTTTCTCTATCTTAGTAAAAATGAATATGTTATGTATTATATTTGTTATAAACTCTTATCTAAATAAGCAGCTCATTAGACCAGCTTTATAAAATTTAAGCACTTACAATTAATTATTTTTTTATAATTATGTTTATTTACAATCTACATCAAAAAAGAGTATTAAGTAAATGTGATACAGGTTTTGCGCGTGAAGTAGAGACATCCAATGATGTCTCACCTTATTCTATTTTGGTTTAGTTCTGAAGAAGTTCTTGGGGCCAGGTTCTATCTAGTCTTCTTGTGACTGGTCCATTGTTGTATAATTCTCTTACTAGCTCATTTTCGTGGTGAATGGTATATTCATTTTGTGACTCCATGACTCGATGGATTTCTTCTCTGATGAAAGGAATCTCTAAGTCATAGTGGAGTGTTTGATTACTTACGTACCATGGCGCATCCACTATCGATCTTAGTACTTTAGACTAGAATTTTTGTATAATATTCAGCAACGTTGGCTTTGCACAGCCCCATAGGTGTAGTCCGTAGTACCAGATAGGTTTGAGCATGGTTTTGTATAGAAGAATTTTGTTTTGGATGTTAAGTTTTGATTTACGTCCAAAAAGCCAATACATTTGACGGAATTTTAAGTCTAGCTGCCTTCTTTTGGTCTGTATATGTTTCTTTCAAGTGAGACGTTGGTCAAGATGGAGGCCAAGGTATTTAGCGTCTGTTACTGTTGGTATTCTTACATTTCCCATTCTTACAGGTGGGCATATATTGTGACGGATGGTAAATGTTATTTGAGTTGATTTTGTTTTATTTACTTTTGTTCTCCATTTCGTATACCAATCACTGGGTATGTTCAGATGATGTTGCAGGTTTTGTGAGGCTTGTATGGGATCTTCATTTACAGCTAGTATTGCTACGTCGTCAGCAAAGGAAGCGATTGTAGTATTATTAGGCTGTGTAGAGTGAAAAAAGCAGCGGCCCTAGAACACTACCCTGCGGGACTCCGGAGTTGATAGGAGAGAGGTTGGATTGTTGGTCTTTGATTTTACAGAGAAATATCTATTTGATATCTAGGATTTAAGTAGGAGGAGTAGTTACTGGATAGTGCTATTTTTACTTTGTAAAGCAGACCTCTGTGCCAAACTTTGTCAAACGCTTGTGAGATGTCCAGAAATACAGCAGTATTTCTTTTCTTTGGAGACTTTTTGATATTTTATTTATTAATCGATGAATTTGTTGGGTAGTGGAGTGATTTCCCCTAAAACCAAACTGATGTTTTGGAAGTAATGTTAGAAATTCATGATCTGCGATATCCTTTGTAGAAGCAATCTTTCAAACACTTTGCTTACAGTTGGGAGTAGGCTGATGGGTCGATTTGATGTTACTTCATTGGGCTATTTTCCTGGCTTGAGGAACCAAATGACTTCAGCAAATTTCCATATTTTTGGAAAGTATGATAAGCTTAGTATGCGGTTAAATATAACTGTTAGCAAAGTTATGGTCTTGCGAGGAAGTTGTTTTAGTACTTGTGCCGAGATTAAATCATAACCTGGAGACTTTCGTAAATTAAGTTTATTTATTTTTTTCCTGACTTCTATAGGAGTAAAACTTTTAATTGGGAGGGACATTTGACATGCTGTGCTAATTAGTTCTTCCACTTCTTCATCAGGGTCTGCTGGCTCTGTTTAAAATACGTTTGTAAGATGTTCAGCAAAAAACGTCCGCTTTTTCTTTGTTGGAACAGGCCCATTCGCCATTTGGTTTACAAATGGGAGGAATAGTTGTGTATGGTTTCTTAAGCTTCTTAGTAACCTTCCATAACGTCTGGTCATTTGCTGTACGGTTTGTAATGTAATGTTCGAAGGTTTTGTTGTTTGCGCCGTTGATGGTACTCTAAGTTGCCTGCCCAGTCTATTGAATATATGTAGGTCTATGTTGTTTCTAGATCTTTGCCAAGTTCTCCTCGCATGACGTTTTTCACCAATATGTGCAGGGGAACATTTGTTGTATGTGTTGGTTTGCGATCAGTTCGTGGTGTAGATTGCCATGCCGCTTTTTGCACAAGTGTGGTGAAGTATTGAGCTGCTGTATCTATGTCATGTGTAGATTTGATTCGCAGATTAAAATTGGTGTTTTCTTCTAGGTAGAATTGAAAATCTGCCCAGTTGGTGTTTTTTGACGTGAGTCGAGGAGGTGGTGGGCTGTTTATAACTGTGGTACTCAGGCTCATAATAACCAGTGTATAATCCGATAAGAGATTATAGCTGGATTCTATTAGACAGTTGTTTCTGGACACTCCTTTCCTTATGTAGTAGTCCAGCAGATCTGGAAGTTTTTTGGGGTCACTCGGCCAGTACGTAGGGATTCTGTTGGTGTGGCAATCATAATTGTTGTCGGTCATTGCTCTTAGAAGATTACGACCTTTTGTTGTTGTGAGTCTTGAGCCCCAGTGTATGTGTTTCGTATTCCAGTCTCCCTCGGCTACCAATTTGCTGCCAAGTAATTGGAAGAAGGCTTTTTATTCATCTGTGGAGATTATGTGACGAGGTGCGCTATACATTGCAGATATGTTAAAGTGCCATGGCGCTGCATTTACTTGAACAATTGTTGCTTGTATTTTTTCTGTTGCATAATTCGGCAATACATGATGTGATATGTAGCTGCGGATGATTACCGCCGTGCCACCATGAGCTGTGCCGTGGATGAGGTGTGCTGTATGTGGTACAGAACGAAATATTGAACGTAGTTAGATAACTGATAACGGTAAAGTGAGTTTCTGAAAAAAGCATAACGTCAATTTTATTTGAGTTTAAAAAAGTAATTACTTTTTGCTTATGGTTTGGCAGGCCGTTAGCATTCCATGTGGCAACTTTAAGTATGTTTAAGAATTTCTTTGGTTAATGACTTGTGTTAGTAAGTTTAATATCATACTATTTTGACTCATGAGTTGCGAGAACATGTTTTTGAACTCGTTTAGGAATGTTAATAGTTGTTGTTCTATAATAGTTTTAGGTTCCGAATCGTGATTGGTTTGATGTGCTGTCACGTTTGCATATGTCCTTTGATGGTTTTGTAGAGTATTTAGCTGATTTGTTTCAGTACATACATGTGGACTGTTGAATGTTGGTCTTTGAGGCTGTTGGTTTTCTCTTTTCTGCATATATATTTCTGTATGCAAGGGCACACAGCCCTTATAGTTAGCGGGGTGATCTTGTTTGCATAGTGCACACTTAGGTGGAGTACTTCTAGGTTTTTTACAATCTTTTGTATTGTGTTGTAACCCACATTTGACGCAGTTATGCGGTTTAGTGCAATATGTTTTACTATGGCCATATGCTTGACATTGCATTCATTGAATAATTGAGTTTCTCTTATTTGGTGCCTCGACTGCTATTTTAGTGTGACATGAGAATTCTGGGTTGAATATATCTTTGTTGTTACTGTTGAATTCAAGATCTATGAAAAACAAAGATAAGGGTTCCTTTGTTTGTCAGTGTCGAATGTTAGTTATATTGCGAACTTTATGGCCGGCTTTTTCTAGTTTATTTGTTATATCTGTTGTGAGTATAGCGTGATCAATATATCTTATTACCACTCTATAGGCACGTTCTTCCTTTATTTGGAAGGTATGGTGAATTATTTCTTCTTCTCTTAAATATCTTATCAGTTTACGGTATGTATCTATTGTATATGTTGTTACCTTGACATTGTCGTTTGGTAGAGTTCTGGTATAGTAAGTTTCTTCCTCCACAATTTGTGCAAAGTTATTGACCATATCTTTAAAATTTTTGACGCCATATACGAATTATGGAGATGGTTTTGGTATTTTCTGTTGTTTTTCTGTTTCAATCTGTTCAGAGCTCTCGGCGTTTGATAATGCACAATGTATCGATTTTGTATTTTTTTAGTGGTGAGCTTGGGAGAATTGGGATCATTATTTTATTTTCAAAATTTACGTTTTTTGACTACTTGACATGAGTTTTTATTTTGGGTTTCTTGATCGTCGTCTTCGCTAGACTCCATATCCGAGTTTTCTGAATATCGAATTGCAAGTATTAGCTTTGTCTTTGAGGACTGCTCTACAGTAGATGGGCTCTTTTGGTTGTAGTAAATTGGTTGGGGTTGTGGGGGAAATTGTTGTGGTTGTGGTGGAAGAGAGAATTGATTTTGTGGAATATTTGATTTAGGAGTATTTGCGGGTTGCCAGTATATGTGGTTTAGTGCATGGTTGGATATGTATTCTACTGGAGAATATTGTTGAGGAGTTGGGTACATGTTCGTAAATGTTTGTTTAATAGTGGACCTGCTGCTTACCTGCAATTTCTGCTGATACTACAATAGTCACTAATTGTTTATGTTCCGTATGTATGAATTGTTCATTGTTCTTCTTCCTCTCGTGCCACTCCTAGCGGAGATTGGAAATCATCATGGCCACTGCGACTTTGTTAGCAGCGCGCCTAAAAAGTTCAATCGAACTACACCCGAACCATTCACGTAGATTACGAAGCCACGATATTTTTCTTCTTCCCACACTTCTTTTGCCCTTAATTTTGCCCTGCATGATGTTTCTTAAAAGTTCGTACTTTTCACCTCTCACAATGTGCCCCAAGTATTCCATCTTTCTAGTTTTTATCTCATTTAGAATTTCGCATCTTTTGTCTAAAGTTTGGAGTACTTGCGTGTTAGTGACGCGGTCCATCCATGATATTCTGAGAATGCACCTATAGCACCACATCTCGAAAGCTTCGATGTTTTTTATGGTCAACTGTTTTAGTGTCCAAGCCTCAACTCCATATAACAGGGTAGAAAAGACATAACACCGCAGCATTCGTATTCGTAACTTTATATTGATATCACGATTGCAAAAGAGTTTGCGCATTCTATTAAAGACTGATCTAGCGATTTCTATTCTACATCTAATCTCTTTTGTTTGATCAGTATCGTCTGTGATCCAAGCACCTAGATATTTATAACAGGGCACACGCTTAATCGTTGTATTGTCTATTACAAGATTAGCTCTTATGTTCTTTGATTTCGTGATTTCCAAAATTTAGTTTTTTTCAAATTAATTTTCAAGCCGTAACTGTTACAGTATATATTGAGACTTTGAACGAGATGTTGTAGTTCTACTAGCGTTCCCGTTGTTCATTGTAGAAAATATAATTTGGTACGCCACTGCCACTTTACTGTTTATTTTAATAACTATAATTTTAATAATTAGATTTTAATTGTTCTTATCGGTGGTCACTTTTTGCTATCGCACTCGGCGGGATACGTCCTTACTCTACGATATACAAGTGAACACTTACAATTAATTTGAATAAAAGTTTTCTCTTTATATTATTCTTGATAGTGGGCTTCCCCGAATTTCTTTCAGTTCTGTCGGTCTTGAGCTTCCTACAGCCAATTACCAGCGAATCTTTTGACGTCTTCTGTCCATCATGTAGATGGTCTACCTCTACTTCTTCTGACAGCTCGTGGTCTCCACACTATAATGTTTTGGGTCCACCTCCCATCATTCATTATGTCCATATGGCCGGCCCTGTTTCACTTCAGTCATGCTATATGCTCTATAACATCTGTGACGCCTGTTCTTTTTCATATTTCGAAGATAGTCCATTCGTCACCTCCCGTCATTCATTATGTCCATATGGCCGGCCCTGTTTCACTTCAGTCATGCTATATGCTCTATAACATCTGTGACGCCTGTTCTTTTTCATATTTCGAAGATAGTCCATTCGTCAGAGACTTGACCCCTAAAAATTATACAAACAAGCTGAATTTTACAGAGAATATTAATTTTGAGAAACCAATAAAATGCAATAAAGTTTATTACTTTTACCCCCGGCTTCCCCCTAAAACTCCTTTCGTAGGGGAGTAAAAACACAAAAAATCTATTTACCACGAATCTGTACACCGTAGAAAAAAATGTTTCAAATAAAAAATGTAACTGAGATAATTTTAAACAAAAATTTGTAAACGTTTTTTTGTTTAGAATGAACAGTTCTCTTAGAAACAACGCTTGAAACGACCGTCGATTTTGCATGTCAATTATTTGCACAAATCAGTGTTTAATAAAATTTGTATTAGCTCGATAGTAAAAATTCCATATCTTTTGATCCAAATGTCCTAGTAACAAAATTCAATGCGTTTTAAAGGCAAAGAGTGTAGCTTTGGTATTCAGTTTTTATATTCTGCCAATAATAAACTCAGTTTTTATAAAGGTGTTAAATAAATTAAGTGGCGCGAGTTTTGCCATTTTTTACGATTCTCGTGAGATCAATAAAATTGGTCACTTTTATTGACCAGTTGTAGTAAAATTTCCATTTTTAGAGATCAGTCTTTAAAACGTATGACATGAAATTTTAATTTTGAGTTATGGTAACAAATATGAGTTATTTGAAATATGAATAAAAAACACAGAATTTAATGTTTTACATTACAAACGATCACACGTCACGGGAAATACATTTAAGAAGACGATTTTGGATGTAGTTTATTGCAGAAGTTTTGTTCTTTTAAAAACGTACTAGTGTTACGTGTGTAGTGTGGTAAAAAAACAGTTTAAAATATTTTAGATCATTTGTTGAGTGCAAGTTTAAATCTAGCATTTTTTAAGCATATTTTAAATGCCTCCCATTTGTTGTCAAAAGTTAAAACTAAAATTTCATGCTATGGGTTTTTAAGGTTAGGCTCTAGTTATCGAAATTTCATAGTGACCAGTCAATGAAAGGGATACATTGAATTGATCTCATGAGAATCATAAAAAATGTCAAAAATCGCGCCACTTTTATTTATTTAATACATCCATAAAATCTGAGTTTATTGGCGGCAAAATACAAAAACTCCATACAAAAGATGAATCAAAATCACTTGAATCAAAAGATATCGAATTTTTACCGTCGAGCTGATACAAATTTTATTGAACATTGATTTCGCGCGCGTAACTGACATGCAAAATCGACGGTCGCTTCAAGCGTTGTTTCTAAGAGAACGGTTCATTCTACACAAAAAATGCTTATAAACATTTTTGTTTAAAATTATCTCAGCTACATTTTTTATTTGAAACATTTTTTCTACGGTGTACAGATTCTTGATAAATTAATTTTTTGCGTTTTTACCCTCCTATGAGGTGGGTTTTAGGGTGAAGCCCAGGTGTTAAAGTGGTAAACTTTTTTGCATCTTTTTTGGGGTCCAAAAATTAATATACCAGGCTTAAATTCAGCTTTTTCGTATTTTTACGTAAAAAAATATATGAGTCATATTAAAAACCGTAAACATATTTATTCATTCACAATTTTTCTAGGTAATACCTACCTGGCAGACGATCGGTTCTACGTGCCGCTATAAAAAACAGGAGGAGGACAGTTGGTCAAAAAGAAGTCCGTGCTCGCGTTCAAAATTGTATTATTTTCAACACGTAGATAAATTATTAAGTGTAAAATAAATTAGTAGTAATAAAGACTTTGATAAATTGAGTGTTATATATATTCAACCTTTCGTAAATTAAAATAAGAACAATAAATTAGAATTAATAAAGACTTTACATTGGTGTCAGAAGAAAAGTGGAATAGTGAATAATTGTGAAAATGACGACGATTTACGAGCTCACAGTTACGAATTTAAGAAGACATCTCGAGGATAGAGAATTAGCTTCTACCGGAAAAAAGGCTGAGTTAGTCCAACGACTAAAGAACGCTTTAGAGGAAGAGGGTTTAGACCCGGAAACTTATATATTTGAAGATGGTGTCATCTCGTCGATTTCGAAATTAGAGAACAAAGTTCCTGGTGACATCGCATCATTAGAGAACAAACTTTCCGGCGACATCGCTTCTTTAGAAGACAAAGTTTCTAACGAGATTTCTTCTCTGGAAAGCAAAGTTTCTGCTAACATCTCTTTGGAAATCTCTAAAGTCACTTCTTAGATGTCTGCCCTCGACGATAGAGTGTCTTCGTTAAAAAAAAACAAGTTGCTGCTGATATATTGGCCTTCGAAGAAAAGATGAAGGCAATGGAAAGGAAGATTGAGGAAACAGCGAGAGTAGAGATGGAAAACAATTCAACTACAGCGGCGACAAAGACGAAATGTAAGTTGGAAACACGGCCGAAATTTGAAGGAAATGGAAGTTCTGTTGATGTCAATGTCCCAACTTTCGACGGAAAATCGTCATGGAACAACTACATGAAACAGTTCGAATTAGCTGCAAGAGCGAATGGATAGTCTGGAAAAGAAAAGGCTGTAAACCTGACTATCGCTCTTCGAGAAGATGCCTTAGATGTGCTTCAGACCATAGCTGTAGAGTAGTCCGATGATTTCGAACACCTTAAGAAGAGGTAAAATATGCGATATGGCCACGAACCCTTGGAGCATGTATATAAGTCACAGCTTAAAAATCGAATACAAAAGATAGATAAGGCCGAGGTATAGTCAGATTAGTACGATATGCTTATCCAACAGCTCCCGAAGACATGATGGAAAAGTTGGCCGTTCAAACGTTTATTAATTGTCTTCGTGATCATAAAATGCAGAGAACACTACGATTAGCTCGTCACAAGACGCTGGTTGATGTCTTATCCTCCGCCCTCGAATACGAGTCAGCTACGCAGGCCTGTGGCGAGTACAGTAAAGTTAGGACTGTAAAAGAGTAAGTAGATGAAGATAAACTTCCAGCTCATTAGTATGATAAAAAGCATGACGTACAAGAAAACGAAGACTATAAGATGCTGGAATTGTGGCGAAATAGGACACGTACGAAGCTTCTGTAAGCATCCTAGGTACGACGCAAATCAAGAAACTCACCATCAGGAAAACTAGAACGGGTCGGCCTTAGGGAGCAGCTTCGACCCAGAACTTTTCCAAAGACCCTTTCATACTAATAGCTTCTTTGAAATGTCGTGAAGATAGCGTATACGTAGATGGAGAAATAAATGTTAAAAAGCATACGTTGTTAGTGGATACCGGAGCGACCAGAACCATCATACGTCCGGCAGTTATAAACAGCCGAAAGAAACTGTTACCAACGAGGTTGCGACTTCGGACCGCTACAGGTGAAAATGCCAACATTCATGGAGAAATCCAGGTACAATTAGGAATTGGAGCAGAAAAGTTCGTCCATACTGTTATAGTTGCTGACATCGAAGAGGATGTTATATTAGGAATGGACGTAATGAATACGCATGGATTCCAATTGGATTTTAAAAATAAGGTAATCAAAGTTGATAACGAAGCCCGTTTGAAAGAATAGCTTTGGACATTGCAGGGCCATTGTAGCCAAGAATTGTGGCAATAATCCAGTGGCAATTTACATTATTATGAATTGCAATTGCATATTTATTTATTTGGTACAACTACTCTCGTCGAAGTTCAACGATACACCGAGATTCCATTATTTCCAATCAATAAAGTAGTTTCTTATATTTTAATCCACAACTCAACAAAACCTCTTACAGTGTTTGCAAAAATGCATAAATATATTAAGGAAAATGTCTCAATTTTTCACGAATCAATTCTAAAGTAGGCACTCTATTTTCTTTGTAACAGTTATAAACTATTCGCTAAATAACGTCTTTTACAACAATGTTAGCTTAACCAAATTTGTCTTGGTCGCTTTCGTTTTAAGGAATGATCCGTAATAGTTTCTAATTTAACAATTCTATATAAACGTGCAAGTCTTTGTTCTTTATTTCGATGCTGTCATTCATATTATTGTCATTAATGATAATTCAAAAGATGATGCAACTTGACTCGTTTCAAATGATTGCCAAAACGTCACTAGTATTATATATAATAAATTATTTAGCAGCAAAAATATGTTATAACTTACCAGTTAGGTACTCCGCTACTGTTGAAATGAAAGAATACTCACAAGTGTTCAATAAGCCATTCCTGGTAATCGCGGTGTTACCATCATCAAACACGTTAACCAACGTATTTTAAATAAGTCTAAATTAATTTGCTTCTATGGTAATGACGAGACATTTCTATATATTTGACACTTAATAAAATGCTTGAAACCGTTTTTAAGAAATTAAATTCTTAAAATTTGTCTATATTTGATTTCTTAACAGTAGGCAACCAAAATACATAACACCAAATCTATTTAAAAATGTTGCAGCTCATGGTCTTCTCTGCATGATCCCATTGAATTTAAAAATTATTATTAGATCTTGAGATATACTTTTTAATGTAAAAAATGGAAGGTCTGCCATATATTCACCACGATTTTAAATTTAAAAATAAAAAAAACATTTTTCAAAATTTTTTATTTCTAAAATAGTCTTTCACGGGCCTAAAAAGCCGAAAATTACAAAAAACCTTTATTTACATTTATTTTCACCGATAATCTTAAACCCTCAATTTTGTGAGAATTAAATATGAAATCATAAAACCACGACTCTAAACCTAACTTTAAAACCATCAATATGGCACCATCGATTTAAAACTGGCTATTTATTTCACTCCACTACAATATTGCCGGTACTCCAAAATATCTTTAATATAAGTAAGGCCGTAATACAAAGTTGCTTTAATTTATTATTGAAGACTCCTAAAATATTAAGTACCTAGGTAATTAATTTATATATTTTTTAAAAATATTTTCATATTATCTTTCTAAGATTGTCATTGACTAACAATTGAATACCAAAGTAGAGAGAACATTTTTATAACATATAAACTTAGGAATTTTAGGAAATATATCTGACAACCTTGATTCGAAAGTCGGTATCTTTGATAGCATTAGGAGGCGTGTTTATGTTGGGAAATTGTACACAGATAAACTATAAGCAAAGATCTCACAGTAGTCTTAACATATTACCAATAATAATCCCCTTATTATTTTGTTACAATTATTAAGAAAACCCGAAAATAGATTCTGTTTATTTTCGATATATCTCTGCTCAAATAAAACGAGTTTTTTGTCTTGTTAGTTTTCCGTTGAAACTCCAGCTAAAACAGGCTATTTCTTTTGGTATCCAAACACATTTCATATTATTTTACCGCCAATTCTCCTATTCTCAATAGAAAAAGTTATCATTTTTATGACCATAACTGGTCATCAATGTTTTGTCATCGTACCAACCGCTTTATTCGTTACAAGTTTTTTTCTACATAAAACTAGGTCATCAATATTTATTTGTTTTCGGAACTCGTAAAAGGGCAATAAATCTTTTAGTTTTATTGTTTTATTATTATGCATTTTTTTTATAAATTTATAGAAAAAGTGGCTATTAGAACCCATCGCTGGCGCATTTAAAGTTCGTTAAAACCGTTAAAAATTGGCGGTTCCTTTTCCTATAAAAGGTTGATTTAAAGCAGCATTAAGAGACTAAGTTACCGGTCCTCGTGCCGGACAGTAGTTACATTCAAGACTTCTCTCTCGCTTCTCAATTGCATCTGACTTCGTCCTCGATCCTTAAGTGGGATAGTCATTTCAGACTTCTCTCTCGGTTCTCACTCGCACTCAAACTTCGTTCTCATACCTGATAGTAGATACATCTCAAGATTTGTGTAAAAATAATAGCGCTCTATGTAAATTTTCGAACAATAATTTTGTAAATAACTATCTTTTGTAACAGTGCAACGTAAAATAAAGTGCCCTTAAATTCATCAAGCATTACTATTACCATTGTCACTTAGAAAATTGTTTCGATGAAGAAATATTTAATCCAAGTCTACACACTTAGCTAGTTCCAACGTCCGGCCCGCTACTTGTGTTGTAGAAAGGAGACAATTCACAACAAGTAGATCTGGTTGTCCAGAAAGTTCAAGATCTTTTAACGTTATTGAAATCTCTCTAAGAGTTTGCTCCGTGTGAACCATTACTGAGGTTAAATTCTTTATACGAAGAAGGTTGCATTTCGATTTAATTTGAGTCTCTTACCACTCCCTGACACGTGTTTCTGTGTCTACCCGTCATCAGAAGGAGTTTGTAAGAAGACTCAAACTAAATCAAAACGCACCAATTACTCTTGCAATTACATGAAAATAACTACCAAAGTATACAAATAGAGAGCTCTAGTGAGGAAACATGAAGTTAAATACATCGATAGCAATTAAAGTAAACTCTATACTCAAGCTTATTTAAGCCATTCAGAGCGGCCCTGGGAATAATTTTATTCCACTATGCACCAAAAATTTACCCATATAAATTACCACCATTCTTGTACTTATTGCGTCGAGTAAGGACGATAAATATACGAAGAAGGTTGCGTTTCGATTTAATTTGAGTCTCTTACCACTCCCTCCCTAAATTATTTACCCTTTTAAATAAATCAAATGTTATTCGTCGTTGAAATTCACAAGTCTGATTATTTTGCTTATTTTGATTTTATGACAGAGATATATGTACCTACTTTTTTGTCAATTCTACCAGTTGATTTTGGATGGTTAGGTGTTTGCTGGGAACGAAATTTGTCATAAATATGGTCTTACTGATGTTCAAAACATCAGTAAGGTCTAAAGCCTACGATTCTGTTAGCAGAAAGGCATTGAGGAAGACCATGGTAGAATTGGGAGTACCTGGAAAGCTGGTACGATTAGCACAGGTGAGCACGGAGAACGCTTCCGCACGGATCAGAATTGGCAACACCACGTCGGAGGAATTCCACATTGACACCGGGCTTAGACAAGGAGATCTTCTCTCTCCCCTGCTGTTTAACTTCGCACTGGAACATGCAGTAAGGAAAGCTTAGCCACAATTGACAAACGGATTTGCCGCACAAGGATCAAAAATACTATTAGCCTTTGCGGATGACGTGGACACAATAGCACAATCCACCAGAGCTGCAAAAGAAGTTTTCACCCTATTCGAGACCGGAGCCAAGGAAATTGGTCTTAAGGTAAACGAGGATAAGACCAAGTACATGGTAGTTACGAAGAACCCAAGACCAATGGTTAGGCAAAACGTAACAACTAACGCATATAACTTCGAAGTCGTCAAAGAGTTTAAGTATCTGGGAGCGATCATAACATCTGAAAACAAATATGAAAATGACGTGGCAGCCAGGATAATAGCAGGAAACAGGACATATTACTCTTTAATGACCATCCTTAAATCAAAAATACTCTCAAGATCAGCAAAAATAAGAGTATACAAGACAATAATTCGTCCCACAATAACGTATGGAAGCGAGACATGGACGCTGAACCAGCGGGAAACGACAAAATTACTGGTTCTTGAAAGAAAGATACTGCAGACTATCTATGGGCCTTGTAGAGAAGAAACAAGAGGAGAGTGGAGAAGAAGACATGGGCGGGCCACGTCCTAAGGTCAAATAACGAAAGACTTCTGAACACCACATTCTGGGAAAGGCTCGATGGCAGAAGGTCAGTTGGCCGCCCAAGAAAGAGATGGAAGGACGCAGTGGCCAGTGATCTACGTAAAATGGGAGTGCAGCAGTGGGAAATAGCTGCACAGGACCGACAACAATGGAGGGAAATAGTAAACGCGGCCAAGACTCACCTAGAGTTGTAGAGCCAAATGATGATGTGATGATGATGAAACGTTTGTTTACTATACAACAATTTCATGATGTGAAACTTTTTGTTTAATATTTGGTAAACAATTGTGTTTATGTTAGTAAGACTTTTTTTAAATTTTATTTTTTTTAAATTATTTATGATACGCTGAAAAAATTAACCTATTGATTAATTCTTCGAAAATCAATAGTGAGTGTAAATATTATGTGACTATTTAACCCATCTTTATATCGATAAGTACATGTGTTAGCTTTTAGATCCATAAAAAGTGTATGAAATTGCGTGACTCACGAATTTTCTTTAATTTACCGATATTACTCCCTAGATATTAAAATTTGATGGCTATTATTTTTCAGTTATAGCTATTTCTTTATTTCGCACGTAAACGTGTAATAAAAGCGTGTGATCTAATAAACAGAGATGTGTCTGCCTTCAAAGTGCGTGTTAAACTGCTTATAAGTATTCATGCTAAGTTTATTAGATAACATTTCGTACCAAAATAAACTAATTATGGGAATATTAGTATTGTGTTTAAGTAAATATTTGGTCTCTTATGCTTCTTTTTCTAAGGTTACTAGTTTTTGTTTATTGGGTAACGTTGATCTTTAATTAGAATGACTAACTCTTTGGTTATCTTTTGTTATCGACGTATAAACTCTCATGTTACTTGTTGGTTCCCATTTATGGCTTTATTCTCTATAGAAAAGTAAATATTTGCTTATCAATTATTTCAATAAAATCATAATACGACTAATAGATCTCGAAACACTGTAAGTCTAATCTAGTCTTTAGGCGAAGAAACGAAGCACTAAACCTACCAATTTTCCGCAGCAAGATTAATCGCTGTAAAACTTTTTGCGTTCGATTCCGGAAAGTGTCAGCAAAGTTTGTGAGCAAAACTCATGGTGGTAAAATAAAAATTGCATTTTGTGCATAGGAAAAATGCATTTCAAAAGTATATAGAAAATGAAAAATTTGCAACTGAGAAAGAACCGACAAGAATAAATTTAATTTTGTTACTCGGCAATTTTCGAGGTCGCTAAACACGAACATGATAATGACGAGGTCCTCGAGCTTTCTGGTATTCAGTGTGGACGTCGTTTCCTGGAGTATAATAGTTTTATTCTAAATAAATCGACAGTCATAACTTTTGAATATTTGAGGTCTCTGAATACAAATATGATAACGATGATGGTCCTCGAGATAACTGGTGCCCAAGGTGGGACTCGTCTACTGGATTTTTATGTTTTTTTTTATTCTAAATCAGTCGAAGGTCACTGCTTGAAAGTTTTCGAGATTACTGAACACAAATATTATAACGGCGATGATCCTCAAACTACATGGTGCTCAGTGAACCTTGTCTTCTAAAGTCTTGTGCAATTTTTATTCTAAATCACTCAAAAGCTATTACTCGGGGAGTTTTTGAGGATGATGAACACGAATATTATAACAGGGATTATCCTCGAGCTACCTAGAGCCCAGTGTACACCTGGTCACCTGCAGTTTTGTTTATTTTTTTTATTTTGAAATTAGTCAAAAGTCATTACTCGGAGGTTTTTGAGGATGTTTATCACGAATATTATGATAGCGTTGATCTCCAAGTTATCTGGTATCCAAAGTAGATCTTGACAAAGTTTTTTTGTTAATTTGTTATTTACGATTTTTATTGACACAAAACTCTAGGAGACGAAGTTACCCTTGGTATCAAATACCTTTGAGACCAACGCCGTCCTAATATTCGTGTTCAACAACCACAAAAACCGCGAGTAAAGACTTTTGACTGAGTTAAAACGAAAACAACATAAAGCTTCAGAAAAATACACTTCCCAACAGGTAGATCGAGAACCATTGCCGTCATAATATTTGTAATCAGCGACCTCGAGAACCGTCGAGTAATGACTTTTGACTGATTTCGAATAAAAATAACATAAAACTCCAGAAAACGAGGTCCACCCTGTGCACCAAGTAGCTCTAAGATAATCGTCGTTATCATTGTCGTGTTTGAAAACCTCCCAAGTAATGACTGTCAACTGATTTAGAATAAAATTAACATACTCCAGGAAATGAGGTCCATATTTGATATCAGATATCTCGAGGACCACCGTCGTTATAATATTCGTATTCACCTACCACCAAAACCCTCAAGCAATAAAACTGAACGTATTCCTGTCGATATTTTTTATGTTACAAATTTTTAATTTTCTATGTACTTTGAAAACGCATTTTCCTTATGCAAAAAATGCAATTTTTATTTTATCACCATGAATTTTGTTCACAAACTTTCCTGAGTCTTTTCCGAATCGAATGCAAAAAGTTTCACGAGTTTCACAGTGATTTGGTAGGTTTAGTTTTTAGTGCTTCATTTCCTCGACTATTTACTCACTACAAATCACTACTGAGCGGTTTAACTTCTTCTTTTTATGGTGCCCTATCCAATTAGTGGATGTTGGCGACAATCCTGGTATCCTTCTCTCGATCTTGTGTGGTTCTAAAGAGTGCATGGGCATCGAGGTTTGTCCAATCCCTTATGTTTTTAAGCCATGAGTATTTATTTCTTCCGATGCCTCGTTTTTCTTCTATCTTTCCTTCCATAATAAGCTTTAAGAACTGGTACTTGGAATTTCGAAATATATGACCCAGATAAGCAGATTTTCTTCTTTTTATTATTGGTAGCAATTCTCGTTCTCTGCCCATTCGATTTAATACTTCGACATTTGTTGCATGATCTGTCCAGAGAATTTTAAGTAGTCTTCTAAATACCCACATTTCAAAGGCCTCCAATCGGTTCATCACATTGGCCTTTATGGTCCAGGTTTATACACCATATAGCAGTATGGAGTAAATGTAATATTTTACAAAGCGATATCGAAGCGTTTAGTTAAGGCTGCTGTTGCTTGCAAGGTTCTCATTTTAGTTAATGCTGTTCTGACTTGCTCAATTGCATAATAATTCCCAAGAAAGTTATGCGTGATGTCATCGAATGGAATGCCTCGGATGTTGTCACGCAGCCCGGTTGACGGTCGGCGCTACCTTGAGTCCGGGTCAAGTAGTGTAAAATTGGCCACCGGCCACACAAATGCTAGTGACCAGGCATCGTGTGGAAATTCAGCTACTGGTCTACAAAAAGATAAAGTAAAACTCAGGCAGCTATTGAAGGTCGGTACATGAAATATACAAGGGCTAAAAACGATCACAGGTAAGCTAGCATGTATTGAAAACGAGCTAGCAAGATACAATATAGAAATCTCTGGACTAGCTGAAACTCATTGGTTAGGAGAAGGCCATTTTAGAACAGACAATGGCAATTATATTTACTACTCTGACGGTGAGACCCAGAACTATACAGGTGTTGCCATTCTGGTCTCACCAAGATTACAAAAGTCAGTTGTCGAATATAAAGCTGTAAACGATAGGATAGTACTCATTAAACTGGATGGCAAACCACATAAACTTAATATCATACAAGTTGACGCGCCAACCAGCACATCAGATGACATAAAGATCGAGGAGTTATACGAAAAACTGGAGACCACAATCGCTAACATACCAAATAAAGAACTTACTATAATATGTGGCGACTTTAATGCAAAAGTTGGCAACACTACACAAAATGATGACTTAAAGAATGTACTTGGGAAAGTTTGGCATTGGGCAGAGAAACGAATGAGGAAGACCGTTTAATCAAATTTGCTATCAACAAAAATCTACTCTATCATGAATACTCGATTTAAAACATGTTACGTCGACTCTATTCTTGGAAAAGTCCTGGAGATAGATTTCAGAAATCATTATAGATTACGTCCTCACCATATATTGCTGGAGATCGTCCATTCCAAACAGTCAGATCAATCCAGGGGCAATATAGCGGGGGGGAAACAAAAAAAATCTTTTCCCCGATCCATACTCTCCTCGTAGCTAAGTAATGTTTATAACTTAAAGCACCCAACAAACAAAGAGAGATAAAGTGGATAGAATAAGAAAGACAAGAAACGAAGACTCTCTACAGGAGAGTAAGAAAAGTATGCCCTCTATTCCGTAACGGTGGATCGCCTCAAAGAAAATAATCCGCTGCTGAAACGGAAACTGGATAACAGATTGATGTGATGAGTTATTTGATGTGATTTTTGATGGATGAATGATTTTGATTTGATGATGATTGATGTTGTTGTTGTTAGATGACTATAGATTGATGATTGATTGGATGATTGTGATTGAATGAAGTGTTGTGTTGATTTGATGTGATGTGACATGATGATGTGATGATATTGATTGATATGATTTGATATCGTGATTTGTTGTTGTTGGCTTATGTGATGTTTGTTTTGATGGATGATATGATTGATGTGATGATATGTTGTTGATGTGATGATTTTGAAAATGAATTTGATTTGTGTTGATGATGGTGAATGAAAATGAAAATGATATGCTGATTTGATGGAATTGATGTTGTTGATTGTGTGTTTTGTATGATGAAATGATGATTGTGAATTGTTATGTGTATGATAGATGATGATTGAAATGTGTGGATTGAATTGTTTTTGAATTGATTTGAGTATTGAAACTGAATGATTGAAATATGATGATTTGAATGATGATTTGAATGAATGAATGTGTGATTGAGTGTTTGTTGTGGATTTGATGAATGATTGAATGAAAATGATGTTGAATGATGTTGTGAAATGTGGATGATGATGATGATGGATTGATTTGAAAATTGATTTTGATTTGTGTGAAAATGATGAGGTGAATGTGATGATGTGACTGTGATGAATGTGATTTTGATATTGATGATGATTGATTGAATTTTTTGATCTGATTTGAATGATGATGTGAATGGAATTGATTGATGTTTTGTGAAATGAAATGATTGTTTGAATGATGTGAATGAATTGAAGATGTGTGTGGATGATTTGATGTGAATTGAAATGAATGATTGGATAAATGATGGAATGAAATGTGTGATGTGTGTTGATTGATGTGATGATGAAAATGATTGTGATTGTGGTTTGAAATTTGAATGATTGATTTTGATGCTGAAGTATGATTTTTGGATGGATAACATGATGATGTCGATTAAATTGATTGTTTGTTTGATGATTTTGTTGATGTTGGATGTGATTTGTGATTTTGGATGTGTTGATTGGATTGTTGTTGATGAATTGAAATGAAAATTGGAATGAATATGATGATGATGCATTGGATTGATGTTGTGTTGACATTTTATGATTGATGATGTGAGCGATTGTGTGGATTGAATTTGCATTGATGTGATTTGACATATGATGTTTGATGTTTGTTTGTAAAATGAATGAATGATGTATGATGTGATGTTGATGAAATTGTTTGATGATGAATTGAATGAGAAATGTGATATGATTCTGATGATGAATCTGATGATTTTGAAATGTATGATGATGTGATATTGTGATATGTGAATTCTTAAAAATAATTGAGAATAGAAGAATTCTTTGTAACAAGTGGTGTACATAGTGTAAAGAGGGATAAAGCTAGTTTATGAACCTCAAAGAAACTTAAACGAAGATGTAAGGCCGACAAAAACTGTTTTATAGATTACCGTAAAGCATTCGACAGGGTCAAGTGGAGAAACTTATGGCGAATACTAAAAGAAGTAGGCGTACCACAACATCTAATTACGCTTATAACTGAACTATATGAACACACCACTGGATCAGTTAAAGTACTTGACACACTTTCGAACGAATTTCATCCAGAACGGGGTGTCAGACAAGGATGTATACTATCTCCACAATTATTCAACATATATGGGAGTACATATATTATGCGAAGAGCACTTGAAGGATGGGAAAAGGGCATCTTAATAAATGGTCATAAACTAAATAACCTACGTTGCGGAGATGATACAGCCCTTCTTGCAAATAGTCAAGCAGAGCTGATAGAACTTATACGACTGATCTAAAACAAAAGTCAAATATTTGGTCTGCAATTAAACATATCAAAGACAAAGATCATGATAGTGGATAGACTACACAACAATCATCCACACATAACCACAATTGACCGGTTCGAGGTTGTGAGCTCATACTTATATCTGGGATCATTAATCACAAACACAGGATCATTACAAGAAGAGATTAAACGTAGATGTGATCTAGCAAAAGTTGCCACAGCAAAAATGACCAAAATATGGAAGGACTGTCAAATTTCAAGAGCGATAAAGATGAGGTTGATCAACTGCTTAATATTCCCAATACTGACCTACGGATGTGAATCTTGGACTCTGAGACAATCGGAGAGAAGAAAGATAGACGCCACTGAAATGTTCTGTTGGAGACGAATGTTACGAATTCCTTGGACCGACCGTAGAACAAATAATTCAATTTTAAGAGAGCTAAAAGTTAGCCAACGACTCTCTAGTAAAGTCCATCTCCAACAATTAAAATATTTTGGGCATGTTATGAGAGCAAACACAGAAAACATGGAAAGACTCATAATACAAGGAAAGGTAGAAGGCCGAAGATCACGAGGAAGATCCCCAACAAGATGGATAGATCAAATTACAGGAATATGCCAAAGACCTATGCATGAATTAAAAGAAATGACCAGAGACAGAGATCTCTGGAGACGGACAATACACGACATCACGTCGACCACTACACTCCCCCTGGGGGTCAGGATTGAAAAGAGAGAGACTTGCTCAATCCTGCTACGTATCTCTGTGTCTGGATCTGGATCTTCAGCTTTCCAACTACCAAGATATCTGAACTTGTAGACCTTTTGGATGTTCTTATTGTTTACTCTTATATTTAATTGCATATTTCATGTTCTACTAACCACTATTACGTTCGTCTTGTCTATATTAATCTTTGAGCCAAGTCGTTCTTCTTCAGTGTTTATTCTATCTATTAGTCGTACCGATTCTTGGCTATCAGCTATTATGTCTGTATCATCAGCATAGCGAAGATTAATAATAGCACAGGCCAACGATGAAAAAACTTTTTCACTAAAAATACCCTATTCTAATGTCTTTCAGGTCGCTGAATCCAAATATGATGCTTACAAAGCTGTATCACCCACAATTTCTTCACATTTTGTAGTAACATTTTTTTAATTAAGCGATTTCTACAGAATTTAACATATACTATAATAGTTTAAATATAATCAAAAAAGTAGAGGTAATGGACTTAAATTGTGTTGGTAGCACTGCTGAAACATACTAAAAGATCAAAAAAGGTAGATTCCATTTGAACGTTAACAGCTGATGTTTGTTTACTGTCAATCTAACCTCACTTTCACGGTTTTTGTACACGTGCTCAACACAATGTCTAACCGCGGTTGTAAAAACTCTGTTGACAGTTTTTGTTATATTTGTGGTGAGTTTGTGATTAAAAAACACCAAAGAAACATTACGGACTTTGTGAAAAAGGTTTATCGATCATACTTTGGAACTTTACTTGGCGATCAGGATAAATCTTGGGCGCCGCATAAGGTATGTTATGTATGTGTTGAAGATCTAAGAAAATGGTCAAAAAAGGAGAAAAAATCCTTCAAATTTGCAGTTCCTATGATATGGAGAGAGCAAAGAAATCATTCTGATGATTGTTACTTTTGTAGTGTTGATGTAACTGGTCACAACTCAAAAAATAAGAAGGTAATAAGCTACCCTAACCTTATGTCTGCCATCCGACCAGTGAAACACGGTCAAGATATGCCGGTCCCTGAACCTCCAGATGATTTGGATTCCATTCAAACTGAACCATCTTATGATGTAGAATCTGAGTTAGGTGAACAAGATGATGAAGAATTTCGATGTATTACAGAAAATGTAGAGCCTAAATTGTTTACTCAGATTGAACTTAATGACTTGGTTAGGGATCTAGGCTTAACTAAAGAAAAAGCTGAATTGCTTGGCTCTAGACTAAAAGAAAAGAACTTGTTGGGTGCTGGAACCAGCATTTATGTGTATAGAAAGAGAGAGCAACAATTTTCAAAATTTTTTGAACAAGATGGTGATTTGGTGTACTGTACAGACATTCCAGGTCTGATGAATGAATTTGGTGTTGAGTACAAAAAGGAAGACTGGAGGCTGTTCATTGACTCATCCAAAAGAAGTTTAAAGGCTGTTTTATTACACAATGGAAACCAGTACGCATCTATACCTGTTGGTCATTCTGTACACATGAAAGAAAGCTATGAAAACCTAGAAATAGTGCTGAATAAAATAGGCTATTGTGATCATGGTTGGATGATATGTGGTGATTTAAAAGTAACATGTATGCTACTTGGTCAACAAGGTGGTTTTACCAAGTTTCCATGTTTCTTGTGTGAATGGGACAGTAGGGCTAGAGATCAACATTGGTGCAAAAAGAACTGGCCTGCTAGGGAATCTTTAAAACCAGGTGAAAAGAACGTTCTTCGCAAAAACCTCGTAGATCCAAAAAAAGTGCTCCTACCACCTCTTCACATAAAGTTAGGCCTCATGAAACAGTTTGTGAAGGCTTTGCCTAAAGATGGGCCATGTTTTATGTATCTCTGCCTAAAGTTTCCACACCTCTCAGAAGCTAAACTGAAAGAAGGCGTCTTTGTCGGACCAGACATTAGAAAAATGATGTTAGACCTTAACTTTGAATCGACAATGACCTCAAATGAGAAAGAAGCATGGGTGTCATTCAAGCAAGTGGTTACCAAGTTCTTGGGGAATAAAAAAGATCCAGAATATGTTGCTATTGTTGCTAACATGTTAAAGAACTTTAAAAAGTTAGGATGTTTGATGAGCCTGAAAGTTCACTTCCTGAACAGTCATCTTGATTACTTCCCGGAAAACTTGGGCGATGTAAGTGAGGAGCAAGGAGAGCGTTTTCACCAGGACATTAAACTGATGGAAAAACGCTATCAGGGCCGCTGGAACACTAACATGATGGGGGACTACTGTTGGTCACTTCACAGAGAAGTTCAGCAGGCGACTCATCGTAGAAAAAGCTACACAAGAAGTTTCAAAGAAAAGAGGGAAAGAAAATACAAACCAATCCCAGATGACTAATGGAACCTGTATTATATCATATGTATAACTGTTTCAAGTAACCTATTGTAATAATATATTCATGATTATGATGTAACATAGTGTTTCATTAATTTCACCATATACCGTATTTATACTACATAAGAAACTACATAAAAATGTATACTACATAAAAACCCAAATTGCAGAAAAACTATGGGTGATACAAAAAAACTAAGGCCAGATTTGGATTCAGCACATAAAAATCAATAAAAATCAGCTATTAAAGTAAAAAAAGTTTTCACAAAAAAATTTTTCGTCGGCCTGTGTAGTCTGTTTTTTGATTTTGATTCCAACTTTAGTGTCACTTAAGGCTCTATCGAAAATTGTTTTAGGGTAAAGATTAAAAAGGAGGGATGACAGAACAAAAACTCTGTCGTACACCTTTTTCGATTAAGAAATATGATGTAGAATCCAGTCCTACTCTTACAGGCGCCACTTGATTCATATAAAGGTTCTTTAAGATTTTAAGGTCATTCGCATATATCGAACGTTCCTGGAGCAATATTACTAATTCTAAACGATTAACACAATCGAACGCTTTCTGGTAATCTATAAAGCATATGAAGATATATTTTTGCTGATCTGTGCATTTCTGAAGTATGACAGTTAGGCCTTAAAGTACTTCTCTTCTGTCAAATACTTGTCTGAAACCAAACTGTGTGGGGCTAATGTCTCTTTCACATCTGTTGTATATTCTTGTGTGAATTATCTTTAAGAAGAGTTTTAGGACCTGGCTCAATAAGCTGATCATTCGAAATTGGTCGCAACTATAAGCATTTGACTTTTTTGGGATTGGTATAAATGTTAATTGAAGCGAGTTCTGTGGTATTTGAACGGACCCATAAATGTCATTAAAAATATCTACCAAGGCCTTCTATATTCTCTTCACTTAACATTGTTAGAATATCTATGTATATGTCGTTTGGTCCTGGTGCTTTCCCCATTTGCCCTGTTTTATTGCCCTTACAACTTCTGACTTTAATATTTTGGGGCAGGATTTACTTTTATATTCACTTTCAGAGTTTCTTCTAGTGTTGTCTGAGTTACGGTTTAACAAGTTTAGTAAAATATTTATTTTTTCATATTAGCACTTATGCTTGAGCTTGCCAAATATTAACTTTTTGTATTTCTCTAAATCTCCAACTCTAAATTTCCATTTTACGTAAGAAAAAGACATTGAGGAATCAAAAGATAAATAAAATAAAAAAAAAATGTCTAATTTTAAAATAAAATTTAACTTATGTAATAATTGTGGATAAATTATAACTATATTATTTATTCAAAAAATATAAAGTGTTAAGTAACATCGTTGATGCTCCTTGGTATATCAGAAATGTTATCCTCTACAAGGACTTTGAGATAGAAGATGTAGATAAAGTTATTAAGAAAATGTCAGATAGTCACGAACAACGGCATGATGTTTAAATAATCATGTAAACATCAAGACCATTTCCTCGATAATACTAGGTTGGTTAGAAAGAAGACCCAAACGAAGAAAACTATTGGAGTTAGTCTAAAATATTAGTCTATGTAAAACCAGAGCATAGTGCTATGATTGAATTGGGTTAAGCTCTTAGAACAAAGACATTAGAAGACTAGCACACTAGACCAGTTTATCTGTGAAAAATCAATGATGTCACTTAAAAATCTTATACAGATATTTAAGAGTTCTAAAAGGTATATGAGAGGTAGCTGATGACAAATCCCTGAAGACACGCTGATTTAGCTTTTTTGTTTGTAACAATCTTTAAACCATTAAAAAAATGGTTCAAATAAAAGTTGTAGATTATAAAATATTCTATAAATATGAGAGTTTCCAAATTAAAATACATAAACAATTGACCGAGATAATTGCAAAAATCCTTATTTTTGCAATAATTTATAAATGTTAATAACTTTGTTTTTTGCTTATTGCCATATAATATAACTACTCAAAATTATGGCAGTTAATGAGTTATTAATGTATGCTAAATTTCAAGCAGATCGACCAAATAATTTATATTATTAAATTTGTTTATCACGAAGCGCGATTATTTAAACAATTGTACTTGCCCAAACAGTAACTCCAGAGATATTTTGTAAATAGCAATTGATTCTTCGAATGTCATTTTTAGGCGAATTAAAAAAACTTAAAGATGTTATTAAATTTGTTAGAGTAAAGTCGCCCACAAGAATTTTTAGTTTATGACCATTAAACCTTTGGTTGTTCTGACAGTTGATGTGATTTCGGTACACATAATATTTTTAGGCAAGTACATTAAAGTTTTAGTTTAAACACTTTTGAATGTAAGTTTACTTGATATAAAAAGTGTTGCCAATGTCTCTCTTTCGAAGGACCTTCAAGAAAAACGAATTGAGCACTAAAAGAAAAACCGATCGAATTTTGATTGATAAGTTTTGAACTTTACTAGAAAAAGGGTTCTAAATTTAATATTGCAGCAAACAGTGTTATTTATCGTGGCTAAATGGATCAAGCAATCCAAAGCCATTAAATAAATGGGTTTGAATATATCTAGACACTCCTGACGTTAGAGTAGTTAGTTAATAATCTTAGAGCTAAAGTTCCCCAAACTACTGATATAGTCTTAGACCCTAGTGACCTGAATAAATATTACTGCTCGGTAGGTCCAGAATTCGCTGGAAAAATTAATTCTTCTTCTGATCCATGTACTGGAGTAAACATTAAAAATTCCCTTCATTTTCTTCCCACTAACTCAGCTGAAATAAAAAGTATTACAAAAGGCATTAAAAATTCTATGGCTGCAGGCTAGGATGATATCACATCTAAAGTTTTATTCCTTTTCCTGATAATGTTCTGAGAATTATAGCGGAGGCAATTAACACATCTTTTACAACGGGTCACTTAAGCGATTATTTAAAATATGCTAAGGTTATTCCTCTGTATAAAGATGGTGACCACGATTTACCTGCTAATTATCGTCCTATCTCTTTGTTACCGTCGCTTTCAAAGGTTGTAGAAAAATTGGTAAAAATCCGAATGATGACTTTCTTACAAAAACACAATTTACTTTCTTCCTTCCAATTCGGTTTCCAGTCATTAAAAAGTACATATGATGCCATCTTCGAATTCATGGAAAAACTATACTTGGACTTAAATAACGATTATGTTGCTGCCGCAGTTTTCTGTGATCTATCTAAAGCCTTTGACTGTGTCAATCACAAAATACTTCTTAATAAACTGGAAAGATATGGTTTTAGAGGCACTGCTCTAAAGTGGTTCAGTTCATACTTGGAAGACAGATGCCAGTCTGTATCAATCAATGAGCGCTACTCTAGTAATATCTTTATTAATTGTGGAGTACCTCAAGGCTCTGTCTTGGGTCCTATCTTTTTCTTGATATATTTTAACGACATAACTAACCTCGACATTAATGGCCGGTTTACTATATTTGCAGATGACACCACAATTTTATGTCAAAACAAGGACTCTAAGGTACTGAACAAGATTATTAGTAGTGATATGCTAAAAATCTTAGAGTGGTGCAGAGCTAATCATTTGACATTTAATTTTTCAAAAACCAAATTAATTTCTTTTAAGAATGATATAAACAACATTACTCTGGGCAATGAAGGCATTTGTTCTGACACCGTACACAAAAAATTTTTAGGTCTCTGTATTGATAATAAACTTAAATTTGAGCAACACACTGTATGTTTAAGCAAAAGATATCATCGGGTTGCTTTGCGGTCAAATCAGTTGCTCACCATTTAGATTTCAAAATTGCAAAAAGTGTTTATGTGGCCCTGATTGAATCTAATTTGAGATACGGTATTGCCTTTTGGGGTAGTTGTTCTCTCCATCAGTTCAGTAAAAATTTAATGCCACAAAAGAGAGCACTTAGATATTTATGCAAGGTCAAGTTTGGTACATCATGCAGGCCTCTCTTCCGGAAACATAGTATCTTGACACTTCCTTGCATGTATATCCTTGAATTAGCGTCCTTATTTTTAAAAAAACAAAGAGGATATTCGGACAGTTTCTCCTTATAACACATGTTTAAATCATCTTATTCCATTTCCAATTCCCTCTTCTACATTAATTAAAAAATCATTTATTTACACTGGTAAGAAAGTGTTAAATCACCTACCACTCGATATAAGGTCCTCTATAGTAATATTTTTGTAAGCAATCAAGAGCAATTTCTTAATAATAGCAATCAAGAAGTTTTTATTATCTAAATGTTAGTATAGTATAGAGAATTTTTTTGAGGACAGTTTGTGTTAATTAATATATATATATATATATATATATATATATATATATATATATATATATATATATATGTGTATATATATATAATATACATATATAAATATATTATATATATATATATATATATATATATATATATATATACATCATTTTTTTTTTCCAACGAGAACTTTAGCAATCTTTATACATCACATTTCGATGTAACATCCTTTTCAAAAGGAAACACATGGTTCCCCAGCCATGGTCATCGATACATTTTATTACCAACCCTCTTATAATTAGTATTGTTCTGAAGCTATTTTCTTGTGGCATTTTAAATTAATTACTATTTAACTGGGAATAAGCCACAATTAAAGATAAAAATACGTTTATTGACGTTTCAATTTCCACTTCGGAAATCGTTCTCAAAATACAAACAGTAAATTAAACAAATTTTGTTTTTTGTTACATAGTGAAAAATTCTTCTAATAATTTAATTTTATCTGACTCATTTATATTGACAATTCAGACATACATTAGCATTTTAAAGTAGACGACTTTAAAATGATATTGCCAATATTGTTGAGTTGCGCTCCTGGGACGACTTTACTTATAAGATAGTTCATTCGATTACATAAAATCAACTTTAACTTGAGAATATCCGTCAGAAAAAAATCATAGCATATAATTCGTCTTTAAAAAGACAAACACATGACATGATGACAGTAAAATTCTCCTGTTAGTGATTCCATAGTAAATTATGAAGGAAAAACCAGGAAAAAAACCTCATAATACTATCCCGACATGGTAAGTATTTGTTCGTGCATTTAGTTTACCTTCAATAAACACCAAAATTCTGATTTTATATGTTTCGTTATAAGTATCTATATCTTATAAGTAAAGTCGTCCCAGGAGCGCAACTCAACAATATTGGCAGTATCATTTTAAAGTCGTCTACTTTAAAATGCTAATGTATGTCTGAATTGTCAATATAAATAAGTCAGATAAAATTAAATTATTAGAAGAATTTTTCACTAGGTAACAAAAAACAAAATTTGTTTAATTTACTGTTTGTATTTTGAGAACGATTTCCGAAGTGGAAATTGAAACGTCAATAAACGTATTTTGATCTTTAATTGTGGCTTATTCCCATTTTAATAGAAATTTACTCTTATAATTAGATTTTAAACAAATTAATCAATTAATTTTTCATACAGAGACTGATTTCCAAAGCTATTTTATTTCTTGTTTTGCTTTTCGGAATAGCAGATCCCTATCTATCAAAAATAGTTCCTTTTTTTTTAATTACTTTCGTGTATCTAACAATAAAGTTAACTTCCATGGTTTTTTCAATAAAAATAGTTTTTTCAAATTGTTCACTGAGCTCTAATTAAAACAAGGTATTTTTTCTCCTGGCTTCATGTTTCGAGATATTTTACATCAGCGATAGAATAGAAGTGTTGTATTATATTATATTGTTCTTGTTAACATATTGTGACATTTTGTAGCTTTTCAACTTTGTATAAATTTTAAATAAAATTCTGAATGGAATTTTTTTTCCATAACTTATATGGTATTTATTTAATGTATTTTATAACATCTCAACACATGCATTTGTCATTATTTGACATCTATATGTGACTTTACAATCATTAGAACTGAAGAGCTGCAGAAATACTGCACGAAACGTTTTCGATTAAAAGATTAAAATAGTTTTTTCATTTTTTATTTCTTTTCATCTCCTTGACCGATATCCTCATTTATAGCGAGATTTTAATCTCACTCAGTATTTATTTATATATATATATATATATATATATATATATATATATATATATATATATCTATATATATATGTATATATATATATATATATATATATATATATATATATATATATATATATATATATATATATATATATATATATATATATAATTCTTTGGAGGGTAACTTTCGGGAAAGCGTCAAAACAAGGATCAGCTAGAGATGGTATAAGCCAGTTTGGTGTAGAACTTTATTCTAAATGTGAAATTTTCGGTGATATGTTGTCACCTTCATCAGCGAAACATATCACCGAAAATTTCACATTTAGAATAAAGTTCTACAAAGAAAGCCAACGGAGAGGGGAGTAGTGGGGACGTGCCAACCGTTGGCTTCACGAGGCTTCAGTTCAGTTGTGTCTAGGATAGAGCCGTATTCAGTCATGGAGTGGACAAATGGTGAAGTTTGTGATTTAATTAACCTATACCGAGATCGTCCTGTTTTATGGGACTGTCGTTTAAAGGAATACAAAGACAGGAATAAAAAACATGACGCTTTAATTGAAATCGCTGATAGTTTTGGTGTAGGTGCACAGGAAGTGGAAAGAAAAATTAAGAACCTAGTATGTCACTTTTTACGAGAAGTAAAAAAGGAGAGAGATTCAAATAAGTCTGGTGCGGGAAGTGATGATGTGTACAAAAGTAAATGGTTTTGTTACAAAAACATGCTTTTTCTCAAAGACCGAAATCAGCCGAAGACAATGATGGATACAATCCCACAGGTAAATATATCAAGCATTATTTATTCACGTCTGTAAAAGTTGTTAATATTATTTATAATAGCAGTCCTCAGTGAACAGTGAACTCAACAAATTAATTGACAAAATGCATATGCATTCTAAAACTAGATCACATTTAGGCTATCTCTAATTTCTATGTTATTATCAGATCATTCACTGTTCCTATAAATATTTAAATGTTCCAACAATTAATTACAAAATCTGTACAATTTGCCTAAACGGCCTGGCACTTAGGGACAACATAATGAGTTATTTAATCAACACTGTAATTAGAAATTGTTATTACAAATAAATATACGACTACAATAAACACAGGTTTTAGCTTATCATTTGTCATGTTGAAAAGGTAAAATACCAGATGGGGAAGTAAAGAACTCTGCAAATTCATTCCTAACGGCTTGTGCTTCATTAGTGCTTCTTCTTGAAGTCCGAGGTATGTTAAGAAATGCTTCATTTGAAGGTGATTGTCTCCAAATTCCTGGCCTAATCTCACCTGTGGTTGGGCACTCAGAATCGAATGTCCCGGGGGATTGTATATTGATTTGGAGTTACTTTTCCTTAAGTAATTGTGCAGATAAAGTACAGCCAATACTACGTTCGTAGCCCGCTCTGGTTGTAATAGCATAGGTCTCCGTAGTATGCGATACACAGAAGATATTATACCAAAGACATTCTCAGACACTCTACGTGCTCTGCTTAACCGACAGTTGAACACTCTTTGTTTGGAACCCTTTATTTGAACTCCTGGAAATGGTTTCATAATGTGTTTGTGCATAGGAAAAGCATCATCTGCTACAAAAACAAACGGTGTTGTATTGCTTCTTCCTGGCAGATAACCAGGGGGAGGTAGATGCAATGTGCTATTCTTAAGACATTCTTTGAATGCTGTTTCACTAAAAACACCTCCGTCCGATATCCTGCCTTGACAACCAACATTGGCATAAATGAAGTTGTAGTTAGCATCTACAACCGCAAAGAGAACTATACTGAAGTACCCCTTGTAGTTGAAGTATTCTGTGCCACTATTAATTGGTGATTGCAAAGCGATATGCTTACCATCAAAGGCTCCTACACAGTTTGGGAAATTCCACTTATCATAGAACTCCTTTGCAATAACGTTCCATTCAGCTTCATTTTGTGGCATCTGAAACAATAACATATTGTAGTATTTTTAACTTTAAAATAAGTCCCTATTATCTCCCTATCTTATCACAAATCTTTCCTGTTTTTTAGGATCAAAATACAGTTGATGAAGTTATTATTGAACATAATACTCCGAATGATGAGGAGGAGCAAGTGGCTAGTCAAGTTGCATCTGAAAGTTGGGAAAACCGGAATAAAAGATTGCCAAAGTCGCCCTCTACTCGGCCAAGGTCACAAAAGAGACAAAAGACTACAGCTACAGAAGAAGCTCTTTCTATTATGAGAGAGGTTCAAGGACGTAGTCCACTAGTGCCAGACCAGTTCAAATGTTTTGGAGATGAAGTAGGACTGCGTATTAGAGACCTTCCTTCATCAAATGCACAAACAATTGTAAAATACTTAATTAGCAATATTCTTTTTGAAGCTGAAATGGGTAAGTATAACAACGGCAACCTATCAACCGCAACTTACTCACAGCCTTTATACCCGATGACGAACTATACACAGCAACAATATTCTGTTCCTGTGACACCTGCACATCCAAAATCAAACAGACATTTTGAGCAGCTGTCTACTTCAGGACGAATGCAAATGACCTCCCCACAATCTGCAATGAGTTCTGTGTCATCTGCCCATTCGTCAACAGACTATGACTCTATTGACAATATTTTAATGGAACTCTAGTTCCCAAGTTGTATTAAACTTGCAACAAATTTGTAATAAATACATTTGACAGTTATAATAAATAATGAATTATTACAGTATTTTGTTTTATTTAGGTTGTACTGTATTAAACTCTAGAAAAATGTTTAATAAATAAACTGTTCATTTACAATAAATACTTATTTTTATCTTACCTTGATGTATTGTTGTAAAACTTTGACAATTGCCTCACAAACATTCGGGATGATGTTTGAAATCGTTTGCTTCGAAATCTTGAACATGTAGCTTAACGAGTGATAAGAGTCCCCCGTCGCTAAGAATCGTAAAGTAACTGCAAGACGTTCCTGGGGAGGAATACATCTTCTGAAGGATGTGTCTTCCTTTTTGATGATATGAGCTATCTTATTCAGAAGAATTTCAAAATCAACACTTTTCATACGAAAAAAATTTCTGAAACCACATCCACATCTGTACTCGAGATTTAATTCGTCAACGTCATCCAATATTAAATCCTTAATTAAGTCACTAGTTCCATATTGTGCTCTACTTTGAAGACTTGGACGCACCCAAAACCGTCGTTTGCGCCGTTTGCGTATTTTTTCATTATTTTCAATGATTATTAACGCAGCCGAAACAACAAGTAAATCCTCTTCGGCAGACATTGTGTGACTAAATGCCAACATTGCCAACCAGATGTGGACGGGAGACCAGCATTTGGCTTTGCCACTTTGGCTTTGCCAATTTGGCAGTGCCAACGGCCAACATTGGCATAGTGTGGATGCGCCTTTAGACATCGTGACAGACACGCTTATTTGCTGATTAGCCAATTCAATCCCTTGCATAATCTTTACCATTGGAAAGGTATTATTCTTATATTTTACAATTTTGTTTGTGACCGCGTGTTTATATCTTATCTACAGTTTTCATGTATATTCATGCATTTTGCCTTCTTAAGAGATATATTTATATTGAGTTTCCCTATAGAATTGTCCTCGGTTTCCTCGTCTTCTGGGAGGCAGACCCTGATGATTCGTTTGTATTCGTTCTTCCCCAATGCGGACGTTAAACACTCCAAATTTTATCCGTTAATAAATTAAAAGTACTTCGACTTAAGTCTATCTCTTTTTCTGATTTGTTCTGTTGTGGAATGAATTCGTCGTTGTTTATTCCCTTTTATATTCTTTTCTCGTATTTGTATATATTATGTTATTATGCGGATCTCCTTTAGAAATAATATTGAGTAACCGAAATACTATTTGCTTCTTATTAATACCTAAGTTATTATGTATAACTGATAATAAGCTATTTTGTAAATGGCAAGAAACTTAACTATAAAGGCATTATTTTCTTTGGTTAGTTCAATCCATTCTCATAACTCTTCACGTTTACGTAGGTGCAGTAAGTCTGAAATGGAAATGTGATTCAAATTATTAACAAATTATTTTTAAGATCATAAATTATTTTTTAATCATAAGTAATTACTTTTGGATAAAGTAACGATTTCCAAATAAAAAACATTAGGAATATTAACCGATTAGAATCTTAGATTCCTGCTTGTAAAAACTCTATAGCAAACGATTTTACATAGAGGTTATGAACCCTAATAATAATTGTGTTGTATTGAATTCTCGTCCCCTACCAAGTGACTCTACTCAATATAAAATTATGTTACGTTAACATCAATAATTATGTTATTTTTACATATGTAAAATTGTTTACAAATATTAAGTAATATTTACATGCGACATACATTCAGTTACATTTTTTTGAGATTATATAATACCTTCTTCCCCTTTTTTTGTTACATATCAGAATTATTCGACGTTGGCAATTACCAAGGCAAATGCTTAACGGTTTCCTACGATTCGTATTTTGATCGAATTTTGAATATTTCTTAGGCAAGAATGTTATTTTATGCCTATTTCATATATATCTGCTCTTATAAATTTAAGTATAAGATATCAGCGACCGATGAGAACGGTTCGTTACCGCTGTCCAAAGAAAATGAAGGAAATGTAGTAATGAAATGTTGTAACAAATCGTGTGCGGTACACGTCTGTAAAACACGCTTTTCTATTTTCCATAAAAGTTGTGTTGAACGGGAAAAAGGATATTTATCGTAGAAAATGGAAACAAAATCTTTAGTTGTAAAAGTGGAGCTATTTCACCACGTGATGCCGATTAAAAAGGTGAAACACTAGAATTGGAATTGGCAAATATGTATTTAAAGAACTAAGTAAAGGGACAGTCAAAAAAAGTGTTACACATTAATAATCAATTATTGTTAGACAAGATTAAGAATATGGAGAAAAATGGTGTAGACAAGAGAGTGAGTACTACCACCATGATCGAAATCGTAAGTGCGAAGTCAAAAGATTCTTTTTGACTCTTTTTTATTCTTTGTGTAACGTTACACAAAGATCCGACAGAAAAATATCAAAAACAAAAATTAAGCTAGCATTAGAAAATTCAAAATCAACAGTAAATCCTATAGAACAGAAATACCTTAATATCATGAACCCACAGCCTCCTAAATTATACTCTTTCATTAAACTACACAAACCGGATCACCCAATAAGACCTGTAGTTTCTTTTTATAAAGCTCCGTCATATAAGCTTTAAAAAAAACTGTTAGACATTATTTTAGAACACACTAAATTTTCACCTAAATTTACCATAAAAAATACAATAGAACTAGTTAATAAAATACAACATTTTCAATTACCTAACAACTCCAGATTAATTTCATTTGACGTAAAAATCTTTTTCCTAGTATCCCTCCTACAGAAACTTTTATTCTAGTAAAAAACCTTTAATAATACTTTTTAAGTAAAAACCAAAATAGTACAAATCCAATAATTACATCTGAAATTTTACATCTTCTTGAAGTTTGCATAAATCAAGACTACTTTGAATTTAATAATCAAATATATACAAATAACAGTGCAGAACTTATAATGGGCAATCCTCTAAGCCCATTGCTATCAGATATTTTTATGGATCATCTAAAGACAAAGATTTCAAAACATCCCGTATTTAAACAGTTTTTATATTGATGGAGATACGTAGACGACGTACTGGTATGTTTCACAGGAACTAACAGGCAACTCGATCAATTTTTATCGTATATTAATTCACTTCATAGTCATATGAATTTACAATAGAAACATAACAAAATCAATCCATACATTTCTTAGATTTAAAAATTATCAGACTTAAAAACAAACATGACTTCTCCATATTTCATAAACCTACCCATACTGACACAACTATACACAATTCATCATCCCATCCAACACAACATAAACTGGCAGCCTATCATAGTATGTTACATAGATTAACAGAAATTCCGATGTCAAAATACAACTTTGAGATAGAATTAAATATTATTAAGCAAATAGCAGTAAACAACGGATACAACGAACAAACAATTAATAAAATGTTAAATCAAAAACTAAACAAGAAAGCCCTGAAATTAGTATTTCCACCACCAGAGAACAAACCCAGTACCTTCCGTTCGATTACATATACAGACAAAATATCAACAAAAACAGCCAAACACATAAAAAAGAAAGGAATAACACCAGTTTTCCGAACAAATTACAACCTAGGTAAAGATATTACAAACAACAAGAGCCAAAATAAAAAACACTTACACAGTGGTGTAGGGATAGAGAGAAAGAACAAAAAAGAAGAATGGTATAATCAAGACTGTCATAACATGTTAAAAAAGAAGATAGAAATAAGACAAAGGTGGATCAGAACAAATAGACAAGAATATAAAGAAGAATACAACAAATTAAGGACAGAATGTAAGAAACAAATAAGAAAAATTAAACGAACCTGGTTAAATGATAAGATAAATGAAATAGAAAAAGAAAACACAAATAGAAACACAAAAGCATTTTATAAGAAAATTAGCGAGCAGAACAAAACCTTCAAAGGAAAGATAAAAGGCATAAAGGATAGAAATGGAAAAGTATCAGAAAATGACAAAGAGTTTAAAGAAATCTGGACTGATTATTTTAAAGAATTATTAACAGTACAAGAGGACGAAGACTTAAATGAAAATGTGGAAGAAGAGACCACGATGATAGAAACCGAGCTAGAAAAACCAACGAGAGATGAAGTTGAGGAAATTATAAACAGTAGTCGCAACGGTAAAGCACCAGGTATAGACGGTATAAACATGGAACTAATAAAATATGGTGGACATGAACTCAGAGAAAAAATATACCAATTAATAAAAGTCATATGGGACGAAGAAAAGATGCCAGAAGAATGGCACAAAGGACAAATTATCACAATCCATAAAAAAGGAGACCAACAAATGTGTAATAATTATAGAGGACTGACATTATTAAACACAGCGTATAAAATCATGTCAACCTTAATACAACGAAGACTGGCCAAAGCGACAACAAATATCATGGGACAGTATCAATGCGGATTTATTAGGGGAAAGTCAACAACAGATGCCATACATACGGTAAAGCAAATTATGGAGAAAGCTTATGGATATAAAATAGAAATTGAACTGCTTTTTATAGACTTCCAACAAGCATTTGATTCAATAAACAGAGCGAAATTACTTACAGCTATGAGAGAAATGAGAATACACAACAAATTAAGACGATTAATAAAAATGACAATGAGCAAAACCGTAGTAACTGTAAAAACACAAGAAGGAGACACAGAAGAATTTGTTATAAATAAAGGTGTACGTCAAGGAGATTCATTATCTGCAACTCTGTTTAATCTTGCCCTGGAATATATAGTCAGAAAAATCAACAAAGGTACACTTAGAACGAGAGAGGGACAAATAATAGCATATGCCGACGATATTGTGATAATAACAAAGAACAGAAAAAAAATGGAAAGTATGTTAAAAGAATTGGTAGCAGAAGGGAAAGTAATGGGATTAGTAATAAATCAAGAAAAAACAAAAATAATGAGATTTGACAAAAAATATGAAAACAAAAAGGTTAGACTGGGAGAATATATATTTGAAGAAGTAGAAAAGTTTAAGTATTTGGGAATATTATTAGCAAACAATGGAGAAAGGGAAACAGAAATTAAAGAAAGGATAATTACAGCAAATAAGACATACTATGCAAATAAAAAGCTTCTAAAAAATAAATTACTGAGCAAAAAATCGAAAATGAAAATATATAAAACAATAATTCGACCGACTATGATGTATGCTGCCGAAACCCTTAGCATGACAAAAAAACAAGAGGAAGACCTTAGAATACTAGAAAGGAAAATACTAAGAGCAATATTAGGACCAATAAAAATTAATGAAAACCAATATAGACAAAGAACGAATCATGAACTACTAAACGAAATTAAAGAGGATATAGTTTGTAAAATAAAACAGCAAAGGGCAAAATGGCTAGGACATATATGGAGATCAGGACCATCTACGACAATATTCTCAATATTGGAATGGACACCAGCTGGTAAACGAAGACGTGGAAGACCAAGATCTACATGGCTACAAGAAGTAACAAACGATCTCAACAGGGCGGGCGTACGACAATGGAGAGAAAAAACCAGAGATAGGAAACAGTGGAGAAAAATAACAAGAAAAATTAAATAAAGAAAATGAGGACTGATCTACCTCGTAAAATAGATCTAGAGAGCTTAAGCGGCGTAACCCCGTACGGGGTGTTTAGCCACAATATATATACACAGTGGTGTGTACAAACTTAAAAGTGGCGACTGCCCAAAAACTTGCATCTGTCAAACTGGTAAAAACTTTAACAAACGAATAGCAGAACATAAAAGGGCTTTCAATAATAAAAAAACAGATTCTACATACGCACTTCACCTTATAGATCACAATCATTCTTTTACCGAATTTAAAATTCTTCACATTCAAAATAAAGGCCTTAAACTATCCTTATTAGAATCTATGGAAATCAACAAATTAAAAATCACAGATATAATTCTGAATGACCAACTTGAGAAACAGATTCTCCCTCCTCAACCTATTTCATTAGACACTATAAAGTGTAAACGCATACCAAAAATAGATCACTTGAGAAAGGCAATCAGTCGAAACAGCTGTAGTGATAATAATTTAAAATAAATTTTGTGGAAGTTTGAAAACGAAGTTTTCAGTGTTTTATTGTTACATATTATTTAAGAATAGTCAACATGCATATATCTTAAAGGCAAAAGAACACAAACTGCCATATCAATTTACTCAAGAGTTGATGTAGAACCGCCGACGAGTTAACATCGTGAGCGTTCAGCATCGAATATATCGTTTAAAAACTGGTGTAGTGTGCCCGATGTGGTTTTTGTACGATAAGAACAATTAATACCTTTTTATCAGAAAGTGATTTAAAACATTATTGTATAAAAATAGTTAATACAAATAATTTGCCGGCCCTATAGGCCAGGCATTGAGTTCTTTAAAAATTAAATTGTTCAGTTAATACCAACAATTGACGTGTAGCTTATGTGTACATGAGCAGCACAGGAAATACCATCAAACCAACTGTTCCTTCACAACAATGTCACAACAAGATTCAACAATCCGCAACAAACAAGATACATCAAACAACAACACTTCTACAATGTCATATGTAACAGCAGCAAAAACAACACCGAAACCAACCTACCCAAAGAAAGAACAAGCAATCATACTCCATGCCGAAGACAGCCTCAAATTATTTGATTATGTAAAAGCAATTGGTGATATTATCGAACCCAGGAACATCTGTTTCGCCTCCAGAATCTCCAACAACAGGGTCTGTATATATTTAACTAATAAAAACATAGTAGATGAACTTGTAAAATCTCATCCTACCATACAAATCGGCTCCCTAACTCTAAACATACGTAAACTTGTTTCTCCTACAAAGAGAATCTTAATATCCAATGTCTCACCGTGTATCCCACATGAAATTATCGAAACCGCTGTTAAAAGCCTAGGTCTAAAAATTGCTTCCCCAGTATCATTTCTTAAAGCAGGTATTCCGGGGGAGGAATTCTCACATATCCTTAGCTTTAGAAGACAAGTTTATGTATTTCCGCCCTCCGAAACTTTTGAGCTCCAAACCTCCCTTGTGCTCTCTTTCGAAGATAATGAAAACCGCATCTTCCTTTCTACTGACAAAATGGAATGTTTCGTTTGTAAAAGATCAGGCATGTCGCTTAAATTGCACAAATCCGCCAGAAAGTACCTCTTCTGACCAGACAATTGTTTCATCTCCTTTAAGAGCCGAATCCACGTCTACTGAAAAAAGCCCAGAAACCAACACTGTACCTTTCACACCAACAGAGATATCTCCTCCAGTCAATAATATACCACTTACATCATCAAATAACAACTCCTCATTAGAACAACCAAGTCAACATATGACAGATACACAAACACACTATAAACGCACACACTCAGAACTTTCATCTCCTAGCGACAGAACTAGCATAACTGAAGAATCTACTTATAGTGAACAAACTAATATTCATGCCGAGTTTTCCAAACCACAAAGCAAGAAAAAACTTAAACGGTCAAATTGTGACTCAACCCTATCCGAAATGCAAAAAAAATTATACGCGAACTTTATAAAGAAACTCCACAAATATTCATAATCCCAGTTGCTCTTCTTGAAAACTGTCACGGTAGTAGCGATCCATACACAGAAGCATTAAAATTTACACCAGATATCAAATCACTTATTTCTACGTTATACCAAATCTATCCCAACCTTAATGAAAAATCAACCAAAAATAGACTAACTCGTCTTATAAAAAAATAAACCGAACTCTTAATGGGCGATTCTACAAAATTACCCAATCTTGACTTCCCACACGAAACAACTGATGATATGTATATCTCTGATACATCTCAAAACTCACCTTCATTAACAAATTCATAATTATTCAATGGAACTGCGATGGATTCTATCCTCGCCTGGCACGCATACAACAACTTATTTCCGAAACCAATCTTGACTTTATTTGTTTACAAGAAACAAACTTTACAGAAACACACAACTCTCATCTAAAAAACTTTGTTAGTTATCACTATATCAGAACTACACACCCACGCGCTAGCGGAGGAACATCAATTTACGTATCAACTGAAATTTTTCACCGTAAACTTCACCTAAACACTGCATTAGAAGCTGTTGCTATAACAGCATGGTGTCCAGAACAAATCACAATATGTAGCTTATATATTCCTCCTAATTATACATTGAAAAGCACTGAATTAGAAAATCCAATATCTCAAATTTCTGGCCCATTTATTATGGTTGGAGATTTTAATGCACACAACACTATGTGGGGATCCAAAAATACATATGGTAGAGGTAAAATAATCGAAAATGTCATTAACAATACTGATATTAACTTATACTTATACAGGAAATAGTACATACTTTCATATTCAGTCAGGAAGCTTCTCATCAATAGACTTAAGCTTAGGTGATCCCTAAATACACCCGTTATTAACTTGGCATACTCTAGATAGCTTATTCGATAGCAATCATTTTTCCATTATCATTACTAACAATGCAGTCAAATCGGAACATAGAAAAACGAGATGAAAGATCTCAGATGCTAATTGGGAATTCTTCAAACTAACTGTAAAAGGACGCACAGATGTACTCAAATATCAAAATAACATAGACGAAGACATAAAACAACTAAACCATTGCATAGTTTCGTCCGCAGAGGAGTGTATTGGCAAATACAAAATTAACCCAATAAAAAAACACGTTCGCTGGTGGAATGACTCATGCAAAACAGCAATTCAAGAAAGCAAGAGAGCTTTAAACAGATTCCGAAAATCTCGCACTCTAGCTGACTTAATAGATTTCAAAAGGCTCAGAGCAAAACCAAAACGCATAATAAAACACATCATACAAAATTCCAGCTCTCACCATTCAGGACAAAATAATTACAGATGACCAACAAATCAGTGATATGCTTTCTCAACATTGTATCAATAAATCAAATAATTTTACTAATTCACATAACGAAATTGATGCTACTCAAACAACGTACAATACTAATCATCCCATTAATATACCTTTCAGTTTCCAAGAACTAAATTATGCTATTTTTTCGACAAAAAGCTCAGCTGCAGGTCCTGATGATATTCCCTCTATCTTTTTAAAAAACCTTCACCAAAATACATACGAGAAAGGAAAGTTTAAGAAGGAAACACATAACACAGACATATTATTTGTGAGGATATGTAATTGTTTATATTTATGTTTAATAATATTATATGTATGTTATTATATTTAACAATGTTAATATAATTGTATAGTATGTCTATGATTGCCGAAAGTCAATTAAACCGGGTTAATTTTTCTATGCACACCACATAAACAACACTGGTTCCCTCTAAAACATGGCGGAACGTCTGCGCGAACGAGATGCGCGTACTTAATTTTCCATGGAGAGTGGGCATTCTGATTGCTTATTATTCTGTGCTCCAACTATTCAACAACATTTGGTCTTTCCAAAATCCAAAAAAGGCGATCAATCACTAGATACGCTAAACTCATACAGGCCAATCTCTCTCACCTGTACATTATGTAAACTTCTAGAAAAAATGGTTAATAAAAGATTACTTTGGTACCTCGAACAAAATAAAATCCTCGACCAATTTCAATCAGGCTTTAGACCAAATCGATGCACCTTGGACAATCTTGTACTTCTGCAATCAACAATTGCGACTGCGCTATCTAACAAAAATGAAGTCATTGCAATCTCCCTTGACATCGAAAGCGCTTTTGACTCTATACCGATTTCTGTGATACTAAACAAACTAAGCCAGAACAAGCTATCCGGTAATATATATTCGTTTATAAAAAATTTCTCACAGAGCGATCCTTTAAAGTAATTACTAATGGCAAAACTTCCTCACAACACACAACCACAAACGGTGTCCCACAAGGGTCTGTCCTAAGCAGTACACTATTTCTCCTTAGTATTAACGATTTTAGTTCATTCATAAACGACCCTGTGCAATACGGAATATATGCCGACGACATAATATTATTCTGTCATGGAAAGGTCACATCCAGCACAAATACTTTACTACAAAACACGCTAAGTAAAATAAACAACTGGGCCAGTCAATCCGGCCTTAACTTTTCCTCATCCAAATCCAAAGTTATTCATTTTACCAGAAGACAAAACACGCAATCTCCAACCATTACTCTGAATGGAAATTTTCTCCAAGTAGTAGACCAAATAAAGCTTCTCGGCATTATTTTCGATAAAAAACTTTCCTGGAGACCACACATTCGGAACTTAAGGGTAGCTGCCTTCAAAGAATGAATCTCCTTAAATCACTAGCTCATTATAGTTGGGGAGCCGATGAGGAAACACTACTAAAAATATATCGAGCTCTTATTCGCTCCAAACTTGACTATGGTAGTGTTCTCTACATGTCATCAAGTAAATCACTACTACGTTCACTTAATGTAGTCCAAAATACTTCTCTTCGACTTTGTTTAGGAGCATTCCGATCCAGTCCGGTGGAAAGCATTCATGTAGAATGTCTCGAACTTTCGCCTGATCTAAGACGGCAACCACTTCTACTGCTCTATTAATGACTAGTTACTAATAATTCTAGAATGATATCGTTCACTATACAGATGTTAATCCCTTATTTAGATATCAATATGTTGTCGACCAGCCCTTTCACGGTCCCTCAAACCCTTCCATGGATATGTAAACTTCCAAATTTTAATATCGAATTATCCAAATATAATAAGAATAAAATATCACCTTCCATTATCAAACAAAGATTCTATGAAATACTACATCAATGCAACTTGATAAGATCCTTTACCCTTTACTCAGACGCATCTAAGACTGAAGAAGGTGTTGGCTGTGCTGTTACAACGACTACAACCACCGTCAGCTTGTTTCGACTCTCCAGCAATTGCAGTATTTATACTGCTGAACTATATGGAATACTACAAGCGGTGAAAACTCCACTCAATGATGATATGATGATGAAAACTATAGTAATCTGTACGGACTCTCTGTCCTCCATCCAGTCCATAAGAAACGTACATTCTATCCACCCAATAGTTTAAGAAATCCAGAGTATATGTAATCGCCTTCAAACTAATGGAATTACAGTAACGATATTGTGGGTCCTATCACACGTTGGTATTCCAGGTAACGAAAAAGCCGATCAAGCAGCAAAACAAGCATGTTCTCTTAACGTTACAACAGACATTCAAACATCATCAGATCTAAAAAGAACAATCAAACATAAAGTAATGGACCTTTGGAATGATCAATGGAAAAGAAGCAATACCAAGTTAAGCGTTCTACAACCAAACATCTACCACCATCTCTCACCAATGAAAAGAAAGGACAAATCTATCATTCGAAGATTGAGAATAGGGCACACACGCCTTACACATGGACACCTAATGAATTCCAGTAATTAGATTTTGTGCCAGTACTGCAACACCACGACTTCTGTAACACATGTACTTCTTGACTGTCAACACTACCTAGCGGCCAGAAGAAATATAATCTTGGTAACAACCTAAAAGACATACTTATCTCAAACAGCAGCAACTACGAAAATGTATTAAACTTTTTAAAAAACACACAGTTATACAATTTAATTTAAAACAGATTCCTAGTCGAAAAGCCAACGAGTCAACACCTCGGCTTATTCTAATAGTATTTGTAATAAAAAACTTGTCAGTTAATGTGATTTGTTATCAAGTAATTAATGAAAGTGAATAGTTTTTTGTGAAACAACTTGGTATGTACTTTTGTAGAGAACATTATATTTGATACAAACACACTAATAGGCCAGGCATTGCGCCTAATTTTCATTAAATATTTTGGCATCCAGAATATTTAAAAATGCTTCTTCAACCCACCGCTCCTAGCTACGCAGCTGTTACCACATCAAATACAACAAAACCTACACCGGCTACATCATATCCTAGCAGAAAGCAAGCGATAGTTTTAAATGCTCTTCCGGATACAGCTCTCTTCGATTACATTAAGGCGATCGGTGAAATCGTAACACCAAAACGTATTACCCACGCTTCCCGCATATCCAACCAACGCATTTTCATCTTTCTTGCTTCTATTTCTGACGCCGATATTCTTCTCAAAAACAATCCCTCCGTTTCCGTTAAAAATGAAATCGTCCACATCCGCAGACTCATTTCCCCAACTAAAAGATTGTTAATATCTAATGTATGTCCATCGATTCCAAATCAACTCATCGAGCAGCATTAAAAAACGAACTTGGTCTGCAACTAGCCTCACCTGTATCTCAGATTCGTACTGGCTCACCCGAAGAAGATTATTCCCATATATTAAGTTTTCGACGGTCTATCTACGTAATACCAGATAAAGAAAATTTCGAAATACAAACCTCCGTATTAATACAATTTGAAAACACTTCCTTCCGAATCTTCGTTACATCAGACAAACTAGAATGTTTTCTTTGCCAAAAAGCCGGACATACGGCTGAAACCTGCCAAAACCCACCGGATACCACTACCGACCCCCGTTTCGCCCACGTAACTAATAAATCCACCAACAATAGCCCCACCGCACCTTCTGGCACCTCTCACACTTCTGACCCAAATTCTCCCTCTGACAATTTATCTAACATCACACCCCTACCTTTAAATCAACCTCAACCTACACCTCCTACTATCGCCCTGCTCAAAAGAGCCCATTCAACTGACTCAAGCCTCGATTCTCCCCCTGTAATTGCCAGTTCAGATCCCACTACTCACAGTCCAATCGATCCACATTCCATCCATGACAACTCCTTTCGTACCCCAAATCAGCCCCTAAAAAAAAATCGAAAACCAAAGATACAGAACCATCAGCCACCATCAGCCCGTCTGCCCGCTCAATCATAGAAAATCTTATAGGAGCAAACCCATCATCCTTTTCAATTAACTCGCTACAACTAATTGCTTTCTTGGAAAATTCTTTCGGCTGCCATGACCCCTTAGCTGAAGCATACCAATTTACTACGAACATTAACGCCCTTCTTGATGACCTCAAACAAATCTATCATAATATCTCAGATAGATCACTTAAAAATCGTATAACTCGCATACAAAAAAAAATTAAGGCTACGATGAATCTAAATGATGTTATTGATACTGTTAGTCTTGCATCTGTTAGCTCTAACGACAGTGACCCCTCCTTAGACAAAACCGACCTGCCTTAATTTATCTTTCATATTCACTATAATTCAATGGAATTGCGACGGATATTATCCGCGCTTAGAACGTCTGCAGCTACTGATATCTCTCCACCACCCCACCTACATTTGCTTACAGGAAACTAACTTCACGTCAACTAATCTCCATACACTCAAAGATTTTGAAGGGTATCATTACATCAGATCTGTCTGCTCCAGAGCTAGTGGAGGTGCATCTATATTTGCTTCTAAAGACCATTACTCCACTCTTCTTCCTCTGACTACCAATCTCGAAGCTGTCGCCATCACTACTTACTGCCCTAACAAACTTACCATATGCTCTATATACATCCCTCCTGACTACATTCTAAAGGAAGAAGAACTCCTTGATTTGGTATACCAACTCCCCCAACCCTATATAATTGTAGGAGACTTCAACGCCCACAACACTATGTGGGGATCCTCGCGTACATTTGGACGTGGTAAAGTTGTTGAAAATATTCTTGATTGCACTAGCTCATGTGTCCTCAATACGGGATCATACACCCACTTTAACATTGCTTCAGGTACTTTTTCTGCCATCGATCTAAGCATATGTGATCCCAAATCGGCCCCCAACTTATCCTGGCAAACAGCAGACGACCTTCACGACAGCAACCACTTCCCTATAATTATACGTGACAACACCTATGACCAAGTTTCAGTGAGAAGTTATTGGCGCTTCAACAAGGCTAATTGGCCAGAATTCTCCAAAAAATCTGAATCCCTTATATGCGAATTACCTTACTCTAATAATATTGATGATTCCATAAAACTATTCTCAGATGCCATAATTAAAGCAGCATTAACTCATATTGGCAAAACCACAATTAGTTCCCGACATAAAGTTGTACCTTGGTGGAACTCTCAATGTGAACTCGCAATTCGACAATCAAAGACTGCTCTCAATCAATACCGCAAACATAAAAGTCCTGAAAATCTAATTAAGTATAAAAAGCTGAAAGCCAAAGCTAAATACGTTGTCAAGCAGAGCAAGAAAACATCCTGGCATAACTATGTATCGTCTTTGAATGATAACACAAATCCCTCCCAAATGTGGAAAAAAATTCGACAAGTTCAGGGACAAAAAACTAACACAAAAATTAACCATTTAATCTCTAACAGCATTTCTTCTAGCAACAGCCAAATTATTTGCAATACCCTAGCTAATACATTTGAGGAACAATTTCACAACAAACTCAAACCCGTTATTTCATCCTCTACACAAGAACCGCTCTCCTACAACCTCACTTCACAGCACTTACAAGATATCGACAATATTAATTCTCCTTTCTCACTTTCTGAACTTACATCTGCTTTATCTTCATGCAAAAATACTTCCGCCGGCCCTGATGATATCCCTTATATTTTTCTTAAAAACCTACCCAACCGCTGCCTCACTTTTCTGTTAGACATGTATAATTCTATCTGGTCTTCTCAAATATTTCCTACTCAATGGAACACATCCGTAATTATACCTGTCCTAAAACATGGCCAAACACCAATTTTTCCTCAGTCCTATAGACCGATTTCTCTCACTTGCACCATGTGCAAATTAATGGAGAAGATGATAAACAGGCGTCTTTTATGGTTTATTGAAAAACACCAAATTTTACCTAAAGAACAATCTGGTTTTCGCCGACATCGTTCCACAAGCGATAACCTCGTCCTCCTTCATACCCACATCGCCGAAGCTATTAACAACAGTCAAGAAGTGATTGCCTGCATTTTTGATATTGAAGCTGCTTTCGATAAAATACCTAGACAGATTATTCTCGATAAACTATTATTATACGGCCTCAACGGAAATATTTTTAAATTCATCAAGCACTTTCTTAGCTCTAGATCTTTTAGAGTCTCTGTAAATGGTTGCCTATCATCACCCCACATCCAACAAGACGGAGTCCCTCAGGGCTCTGTATTAAGCCCCACATTGTTTATTTTATCGATTAACCATATATGCCACAGTCTTCCCTCCCCAGTCAAATTTACTACATATGCTGATGACCTTGTAATTTATTGCCATGGTGTTGCGACCACTACTACTTGCAAACTTCTCCAAACATCAGTGGACTTACTACAAAATAGATTGACTGCCATCGGCCTGTCCCTCTCATCCACTAAATCACAACTTATTAAATTCACCAGAAAAACACTCTCCACTGCCCCTAAAATCTTAGTGAATAACCACCCTCTCCCAGTCGTCGATCACCGCAAAATTCTAGGATTAATATTCGACTCCCGGCTTTCTTGGAAACAACATATTCAGGAAACTAGAGCAGAGTGCCTGAAACGTTTAAATATTATCAAAACACTTTCCCACTACCAATGGGGCGCTAGCGAATGTACACTATTAAAAGTATATAGGTCTCTTATTCGCTCTAAACTCGATTACGGCAGCTTTATATATATGTCAGCATCCAAAACATCCTTACAAACCCTTAATTCAGTACACAATACTGCCATCCGCCTCTGTTTAGGAGCTTTTCGTAGCAGTCCAGCTGAGAGCCTCTACCGTGAAGCCAACGAACCTCCTCTTTGGCTTAGGCGCCAATATCTCCTCCTTTCTTATGCTGCCTCTACTTCAGCTAACCTTTCTAATCCAGTACACACACTGCTGACATTACCGAACTATACTAGTACTCACCCTCCTGCTCCCCGCATACACACTATCGCCCTCCTACTTCCAACTTTAATACCACATATTAATTTATCCCTAACCAACCCTCTCCCGATCCCGCAGAATTCTCCTTGGACCAAAGCTTTACCGAAATTTAATGTGTCACTTACAAAGTTTAGTAAAGCAGAAACCAACCAGGATTTGATTAGGAAATCCTTACTAGAAATTCTTAATTTTAAGAAATTCGATCGGGTCCTCTACACTGACGCATCAAAGAGCGAAACGGGGGTTGGTTGTGCGGTTGCTACTACGGAAACAGTCGTTAGTTCATGTCAAATACCTGTGACATGCAGCGTTCACACTGGTGAACTGTATGCTATTTACCAAGCCTTCAAACTCTGCACAACACCCAATCAACATATTGCCATCTGTACAGACTCCCTTGCCTCTATTCAGTTCATCAATAATCTATTTACTTATCACCCCCTTGTAGAAAAAATCCATGACACTTACCAAAATCTTATCATCCACGACATCTATATCACTATCATATGGATTCCCTCCCACATCGGGATTACGGGTAACGACAACGCCGATCGCTTTGCCAAAGAAGCTGCTGTATTCAATTGTATAGTACGTAATATACAAATCGCCAGTGACCTAAAAACTAGTATAAAGAAACTCGTTCGAAATTACTGGCAGAATCATTGGAACCAATCCACTACATTTTTACACCAAGTAGATCAGACGATTGAGCGGTTCGTTATCCCCGGTATAACTAGAAATGAGATGGTAGTTGCCAGAAGATTGCGTATCGGTCACACCAGATTTACACATGGTCACCTAATGAATTCTACACCTGAGCCAATCTGTCACTATTGCCAATCTCCACTAAGCGTTCTACACATCCTTGTGGACTGCCCTCATTACAATAAACGACGCCAAGAACTGGGCATGAAGGACGACATCACAGATATATTATCGAACCAGAGCCAAGTCATCACGGCTATCCAGTTCCTAAAGCTAGAAAACTTACTAAATAATATATAACTATAGTATATTATAATATGTAATTGTACCTTATATATAATTGTAAACAGTGCCTCGTGCTAATGGCCGAAGCTGTCACAAGCACGTTAAATTAAATAAAAAAAAAAATAAAAAAATTCTTTTTTAAACAAAATGTATTATAAAAAATGTATTGTAACTAATTTGTACCCAATGTAAAGTATTAACCATGTAAACATGAATGTAAATTGTAGCTGTGTCAATGACCATTAGCTGTCGAGACACATATTTTCGAAATAAAGAAAATTTTACAAGTGTCTTACAAGCATTAGAACAGAACGGGGCAATATTAGGGTTATTTCTAGATTTAACAAAAGCATATGATTGTGTAAATCAAGATTTACTGGAAAAACTAAGCTTATGTGGTGTAAATTATGTAGGGGTATAAATCATTTTTCTTCAGGAAGATCATAAAGGGTAATTTTAACAAAGGATAATATGAATATTAAATCTGAAATTAACCCTATAAAACGAGGCATTCCTCAAGGCAGCATAATTTGACCGATAATTTTCATTTTGTACATAAGCGATATACAAATAATATTCTAGTAACGGCAGGTAATTTGGAGATTCTACTAAATGAAATTGTCAGTATTTATGAAGAAATGTTAAAGTGGTTTTCCAGTGAAGGAATATTTATAAAGAAACAAAAAATGAATTGTTTAATGTTTAGAAAAACCAGATAAAACGTGGAATGTCCAAATGATCTGCTGTTAGATAATGCAAACGTTGAAACTGGCACTAAAACTACATTTTTACGCATGACAATTGATGCAACATTGACATGGAAAAGTCAATGATGCAAAATTGACAAGTTTTATAATATTTTGGAAATTATATTACATGGAGATTGAAAAAATAGTATCAAGAGAGTATTAGTTGGAGACTAAAAATTATATTATGTATATGGAGATTAGAAGAAATTAAAATTATAATATTTATATGGTGATTGGAGATTGGAAGAAGAAAAAATAAGATTATTAGAAAGAAGAATAAACAAGAAATCAATAAATAAAGAAGAATATTATGCGGATTTATAAATGCTATTAAGAAGAAAATATTTTAAAATGGTGGAAGCTTATAATTAAAACATTGTGGTGTATTAGGAAAAAGCAATTTCACAAAAACAAGGATAACCGATGCTGATAACGAAGATTTTGAGTGGTGATTAAACCCTTTATTTTGGAAAACAGTTTCATTTAGGCTTTTGTTAATATAATTTAATTACTATAAGAATTTCAATTTTAAGATAGGTTGTTTTAAATTTATATTGTCTATATTAGATATACATATATATATATATATATATATATATATATATATATATATATATATATATATATATAGAGTTTGTATAACGACGCTAAGAATACAATTCTTTGGAGGGTAACTTTCGGGAAAGCGTCAAAACAAGGATCAGCTAGAGATGGTATAAGCCAGTTTGGTGTAGAACTTTATTCTAAATGTGAAATTTTCGGTGATATGTTGTCACCTTCATCAGCACCTAAATGGAAAACCTATTTTAGTACAAGTGGTGGAAATTAACATTTAAAACCTACATTGAAAATGTTCAGTTGGTCCTAGAGGTGAAGAACACTGTCACAAACATGTTAAAAATATTAAAAAATACATTTAAAATTTTGAATAAAAACATTACAACACAACAGGGTATTATTTAAAATACAAACACAACAAAAATCTAAAAATTACAACCTACAAAAACTGCAACTTCATGTTAAAGGTAGAAAAAAAGAATTATTCTTCTTTTTTGATGACATATTTCTGACTTCTGTCAATATCCGGGTGTCATATGCAACGAGGTTATAATTTTCACGTTAGAACCTCATGGATATGGAAAGAAAGAACCCCAGGAAACACAATCAGCAGGGAAATGAAGTCTTTTCTCAAGTACAGGTAGGCAATCTATGCATGCTATGATAAGTTCCCTACATTCTCCAGTTTGTTACATCTTGTCAAGTCCTGTTGAAGTAGAAAGGAATAAATACAACTTAAGTTTTCAACATCTTTCTTACAGTTCATAGAAGAACTGCAGTTATGGATGTAGCACATTTCTATGAAGTTTCTCTTAAATTGGTTGTCAACCCTCTTTAGTACTTGCACATTTTCATAGTTAGCAATGTGTCCAGTATTCTTAATATGTTGGCTAAAGGTTGTGCAGGTGGGCTTCCTCACTACATCACTCTTGTGCAAAGCTAGTCTTTTTGAGAGTTTCTGGCTGGTTTGACCGACATACACTTCTGAACAGGAACCACATGGAATAGAATACACTACATTGAAGTTATCCAGTTTTTTAACTCTTTCTGTCAGGTGAGTAAAGTATGTCCCTAATCTTTTGTACACTGAATTTGCTATCACTATGTTGAACTGTCTGAAAAGGTTTGTGATCTGTGGTGATAAACCTCTGATGTAAGGTAATCTCCCATAGAAAACTTCTACTGTTTTTCCTTCTAATGTTTGTCTTTGGTGTGTTCTAACTGTTGGCATATCTTGGAATAGCAATTTATTAAGAAGCATCTTAGGGTAGTGATTTTTTCTAAGAATCTCATACAATAATTTGATGTTCTTATTGTAGTTAGAAGGGTGACAAATTCTTTTTATTCTGTTTTTCAGACCTTTGATGATGTTAATCTTCTGTTCGTCTGGATGATACGAGTGAAAAGGCACATATCTACCTGAGAATGTTTTCTTTCTGTACCAATCCAACCTTACTGTGTTGTCCTCATGTCTGGTAACATGAGGACAACACAGTAAGGTTGGATTGGTACAGAAAGAAAACATTCTCAGGTAGATATGTGCCTTTTCACTCGTATCATTCAGACGAACAGAAGATTAACATCATCAAAGGTCTGAAAACAGATAAAAGAATTTGTCACCCTTCTAACTACAATAAGAACATCAAATTATTGTATGAGATTCTTAGAAAAAATCACTACCCTAAGATGCTTCTTAATAAATTGCTATTCCAAGATATGCCAACAGTTAGAACACACCAAAGACAAACATTAGAAGGAGAAACAGTAGAAGTTTTCTATGGGAGATTACCTTACATCAGAGGTTTATCACCACAGATCACAAACCTTTTCAGACAGTTCAACATAGTGATAGCAAATTCAGTGTACAAAAGATTAGGGACATACTTTACTCACCTGACAGAAAGAGTTAAAAAACTGGATAACTTCAATGTAGTGTATTCTATTCCATGTGGTTCCTGTTCAGAAGTGTATGTCGGTCAAACCAGCCAGAAACTCTCAAAAAGACTAGCTTTGCACAAGAGTGATGTAGTGAGGAAGCCCACCTGCACAGCCTTTAGCCAACATATTAAGAATACTGGACACATTGCTAACTATGAAAATGTGCAAGTACTAAAGAGGGTTGACAACCAATTTAAGAGAAACTTCATAGAAATGTGCTACATCCATAACTGCAGTTCTTCTATGAACTGTAAGAAAGATGTTGAAAACTTAAGTTGTATTTATTCCTTTCTACTTCAACAGGACTTGACAAGATGTAACAAACTGGAGAATGTAGGGAACTTATCATAGCATGCATAGATTGCCTACCTGTACTTGAGAAAAGACTTCATTTCCCTGCTGATTGTGTTTCCTGGGGTTCTTTCTTTCCATATCCATGAGGTTCTAACGTGAAAATTATAACCTCGTTGCATATGACACCCGGATATTGACAGAAGTCAGAAATATGTCATCAAAAAAGAAGAATAATTCTTCTTTTCTACCTTTAACATGAAGTTGCAGTTTTTGTAGGTTGTAATTTTTAGATTTTTGTTGTGTTTGTATTTTAAATAATACCCTGTTGTGTTGTAATGTTTTTATTCAAATTTTTAAATGTATTTTTTAATATTTTTAACATGTTTGTGACAGTGTTCTTCACCTCTAGGACCAACTGAACTTTTTCAATGTAGGTTTTAAATGTTAATTTCCACCACTTGTACTAAAATAGGTTTTCCATTTAGGTGCTGATGAAGGTGACAACATATCACCGAAAATTTCACATTTAGAATAAAGTTCTACACCAAACTGGCTTATACCATCTCTAGCTGATCCTTGTTTTGACGCTTTCCCGAAAGTTACCCTCCAAAGAATTATATATATATATATATATGTGTGTGTGTGTTTCATAATAATTATAATAAAAATAATTTAAAAAAGTACTTACAAACTAATTCTTTGAGAACCGCGATAAAAACCCTATACTTATATATGTTATTCTAAAAACACTCATTGCTCATACACAAACAAAACATCATAGCAATTTTGGCGCCCAACGTGGGGCGCCATCCTTGTTTAAGCCCCATTGTTATTGAAAATGATTCAGACATAAAGTTTTCTTCTTTAACGACACTTCTTGCATTTTTGTATATACGAGCCCTAACAACTATATGTTGGAACAAGCAGTTATTTTGCGAATGTATTGCCAATTTACCAAAATTTTTTTTTTTTAATTGTAAATATGAAATTATAAATATTTCTTATGATGTATGGAGTTATTTTTGCGGCTTAATTATATATTTTATATTAATTACTATGTAATTAATTGTTTGATAATCGAAAACTGCTGACAACTAAATATTGGAACATTTTTCCTCACGTTTCTTAAATTTTATCAGCCTGACACAAAGAAGGCTTTGAAATCAAACATAAGAGTAGGTAGTGCATTGTCAACAATAAATGGCATGGTTTATTTGAGTATGCATAAAGACAACTGTCAGTTTTATTACGAGTAAAATATAATAACGGAACTTGGATACCCTCCTGCTTAAAAAGTTAGAGATATTATTATTCATCAGTACCATAAAGGAAAAACAATGCGTGAAATTTCCAGTGAATTGACTGTAGTAATATCTACAATGTTTAGTATAATTAACAAATATGGTGAAACTGCCAGTACTGATGTTTGCAGCAAAAGCTCAGGCCCTCCAAAAGCTATTTCTCAAAGGAGTGTAAAGCATTTAATTCGAATATGTTAGTCGGGCAGAAGAAATACATTACGAGAAGTAACCGCTAGAAGAAATAGAGAAACTGGGATGAATATTGTTGAACTGTTGCAAATAAATCCACAAAAGCGGTCTTAGTTTTTATAAGGTATATTTTTGATAGGTTCTTCTTTCTTCTTCTTTAAGTTCCATCTTCTATCGAAGGTTGGAAATCATCATGGCTGTGCGGACTCTGTTGACTGCCGCTCTAAAAAGTTCTGCACTACTGCATTCAAACCATTCCCTCAAGTTCTTAAGCCAGGATATTCTTCGTCTTCCCACATTTCGCTTTCCTCGGATTTTGCCCTGCATAATAAGTTGTAATAATGCGCATTTTTGCCCTCTCATCACATGTCCCAAGTACTCAAGTTTTCGTCTTTTAATAGTTAATATTATTTCCGCCTCATTTCATATCCTTCTAGTTACTTCCTCTAGGTTCTTCTTTGCGATATAAATTTTCTATTTTTTGATTTATTCGAGTTGGCCAAAGAAAAACGATTATTGATGGAAACTTAACAAAGAAATTGTTACATTTGGGCTTAATTAAAACTTTTGTGGACCAAACATATCTGCGACAAAGTTACTATGGCGACGAAAGCAAATTTGATGTCTGTGTGGGAGATTATCGAAAGCGTGTAATTTGGCAAAAAGTGTAATTCGAGAATAATTTCATAAGGATTTTCTTTAAAGAACTGTTAAGTTTTCACAGGACATCATGATGGGGTTGTATAACGGCCAAATGGTTCGAAACATTACATTTTATTGAGGCCATAGTAAATGCAGCTAAATATCAATATTTCCTTGAATATTCGTTTCTACCAAGTGCGGCAAAGTTACATCCATCCGGAGATGTTATCTTTTAGCAGGACGGAGCCTTATACCATACGGCTAAATCTACCAAATATGGATGGAATAACATGACATTCAAGTTTTACCGCATCCTTCTAGCAGCCCCAATCTTAATCCAATAGAGACACTTTGACATAAAATATGACAACACCTAAGGAATAACCCTCAGCGTACTTTGACACAACTATGTGCTAAATTACAAGAAATATGGGATAGTTTCATCCCTGAATTCTGTGAAGGCCTAGTTGGTACAATCCCTAATAGAGTTCAGGCTGTTATTCAAGCTAAAGGCGACGTTACGCCTTATTAATATTTAGTTTAATATGATAAATTCCTGTTGTTCCAATATTTAGTTGTCAGCATTTTTGGGTATCAAACAATTAATTAAATAGTAATCAACATAAAATACATAATTAAACTGTAAAAATAATTCCATATATCATAAACAAATGTTGTTAATTTCATATTTACAATTAAAAAAAATTAAAATAAAAGAATTTCAGTAAATTGGTATCTTATTTGCAAAATAACTGCTTGTTCCAACATATAGTGGGTAGAGCTCGTATTTACGATAGCATTCACATACTCTCTACTGAGACCTGCTTTCGTCAATGTTTGAAACAGTTTTTTTCAAAGGTACCGTGTCCTATGCCTTCTCTAAATCTACAAATAATAGGTGGGTAGATAAATTCTTTGCCTTCCGTTGTTCGATTACCTGCTGTAGAACGAATATACCATAAGTGCACGATCTTCCTGGACGAAATCCATTTTGTTCTTCTATGTCTTCGTATAAGAACAAAAATAAAACTATTTTCGTTTATTTTGATTAGCATTGATCATTACCAGCGGCTTTTACGTAAGCTGTGTTTTTCACAGATTGTTTGTTATTTTGGTAATGATAAATTTAAAAAATAATTATTTAATATAGATATAATTGTGTCGGTCAGATAGCTCAGCGGGCTGTGCGGCTGCCTCTCATTCGCTTCACTGTCGAATGGTTCAGTGGATGTGGGATCGAGCCCCAGCTCGGTGTACAGAAAACAAAAAGTTTAACGCAGCAGTTTAAAATTCTAGATGAATCTGCGGCTTAGACTAGAATATGCTGGGATCTGATCGGCCTATGGTGGAGCAGTACGGCAAGAGATAAGGGCTTGCGGCTCGGTGATACTCCTCCATAGATCCCTACCGGACGGGCGTAACGCCTAAAAAACCGGATATATATATATATATATATATATATATATATATATATATATATATATATATATATATATATATTATATATATATATATATATATTATATATATATATATATATATATATATATATATATATATATATATATATATATATAATTGTTTCACATAAATATAGAAAATATTGTTTCTTTCATGGTCAATTGTAGGTAGTATGCTTAAGTGTTGGCAAACTATCTACTTTGCGCATTTTCACGCCTGGCAACACAACGAAAAATATAGTATATCACTAGGTTCTTCAATAAAAATAATCGACATGAATGCAACCTATTTAGCTAATGGTTGCTTTTATACCAGTGAATTAGCTCCTTTTTATTGAACTTAATTAATTTAATATTAATATAAAAAAAATTAATAAAACTCAGCTAATAATGTAATAAAACATTTCTTATATCTAATGCGGTACGAAGTTTGCCTTGTCAGGTAATAACATTATAAAGGAATACAATTCTTGCAATTCTAGGTAAGTTTAATATTCGTTAAATTAAATCATCAATTTTCATAATTTATATGGTAATCCAAGTAAGACAGAGTAAAACTTTCCATGAGAAACCATGTGTAAATATAATTGTTTTTGTCAGCACCAAATTTCCACGAAGTAAAGAAAAGTATAGAATGTACATAACAAAATATTGATCATAATTTTTCTGTCGATATATTCCCATTACTTTAAATAAATATAGGTTATAAATATCCTTGATTCAACTAATTGTATACATAAATGTGACACCGTTCATAGATGACTATCTAAAAATCTGTATTTGTTGTACTGTACTTAAAAAGTTCGGAACAGCATTATCCTTAATTTATTATATTTTTGATCAAATATGTACACTTCGTTGCTTACCTTGAACTTGAAAAATTCTGATAATTTTTAAATATATTATATTGATTTTGTAGCGTTAATATAAAAATCAATTATTTTAATACAACAACGTTTTTAACTTAACTTTTAATACCAAGATATACACAACTGATTTTAAATTAGTTACTAGCAGCAATAAACAAAGCGATACATATTTCAATACAGCTTTACCAATAAAATGGTGTAGTTTTATTTTATTAAATTTAATTATTATTATTATCTTTATATTTTTTTCTTGTAGTGGCTACACATTACGGATGTTGACTACCAACATGCCTATTCTTTATTGACTCTAATCTAAAATTTTCTGTAGTAGTTCAGTTGTATCAATCTAGCAAATTACAAAGCTATGTATCCTACGCCTTTCTGGGCCTCTCTTGCCATGCACCTTACCCTGCAGAATGATTTGGAGCAGGCTATGACGATGTTTAATACAGATTGCGTGGCCCATATATTTCAGTTTGCGTCGTTTTATAACTATGCTTTTTTACGACCCTTTCTCACTCATGGAAGATCTCATTATTGGTAACTCTGTCTATCCAAGAGATTTTCAGTATGCGTCTGTAGCTTCTTCTTCTTCTTCTTAACTGGCTTTGCAACTCGGGGTGAACCTTCGCCACATCTACCATAGTCCTCTATATTTCCCATTATTGTACCTTAATCCTTTTGTTAGGGTTTAGGTTTAAGACTTAATAAAAGAATGCTGGATGATGATGAGGATAATCCCAATCCTAAATCGGCTTCAATGCCATCCTTCCATCTTTTTCTAAAATGGTCTACTGATCTTCTATCGTCTGGTCTTTCAAAAACACTGTCATTAGCACTCTGTCTTCTGTCTTCTGATCTTACCACATGACCTGCCCATCTTATCCGGTCAGCGTTTACATGTCTGACGATGTTTTTAATACCACACAGAGTCACCAATTCAGCATTCTGGCGCCTTCTCCAATCTTGTCTCAATTTATTTGTTTAAAAATATTATTTTGAGAACCTTCTTTCAAATACCAGCAGCTTATGTATTTTTCATTATGCAGAGAACAGCTTAAGATAGGAAAAGATGTAGAGAACTGGGGGAGACCTATATCCAACAATGGAAGGATAGAGAAGAGGTTAAAAAAAATGTATTTTTCGCTAATGTAAAGTCCATGTCTCATTTCCATATGTAACGACTAGGCAAATAATTGACTTATTATATATATATATATAGATATATATATATATATATATATATATATATATATATATATATATATATACATATATATATATATATATATATATATATATATATGTATATATATATATATATATATATATATATATATATATATATATACATAACTTCCATCCTCTTCTATCGTGGCAATCTTCCGTTGATAGATTCCGTTCGCTCATTGACTTTTTTATGTTTTGCTGCCACTCTAGTGTGAGTCTTCCTCATTTTCTATTCCCTATTGGGCTCTAGTTCAGAATTTTTTGGGCCATCTAGTATTTTGCATTCGCTCTACGTGTCCGTACCAGGTAAGTTGTTTCTTTTCAATATCCTGAATTATCGTATAATTGACTTTTACAGTCTTAATTTAGATTTTCTTTTTAGCAACTTAAATCTTAATAATAATGATAGGGAGCATATTGCTCTATTCCTCGCAGCTATCCTTGCTGAGACCTCTTTTTTTCTATGTGATTGTCATCTGTGATTACCGTCCCCATACTCTTTTACTACTTCGAAGTTGTTGTCATTAATTGTTATGCTCTTCCCAATTTTTGGTCATGAAATTTTGGTTTCTAGCATGTATTTTGTCTTCTCTTCATTTATTCGAAGACCCAGACTACCTGCTTCCTCCTCGAGTTGTTAAAACATCTCTTCCACGTCTCTTGTAGAATGAGAGACTGCATCTATATCATGAGCAAAATCAACAATAGTTTTGATCCTCGATTCGCAAATCTCACTGTCAGATCAAACTATATTCTACTTACTGCATATTTTAAGGCCGTTCCTTGCGTTTCTGGGCATACCTAAGTTCCAATGTAAAAGTTTATATCAAATAACGCAAAAACTATGGCAGATATTGAGATGATTCTTTTTTTATATGAAAGGTCTTAAAAAGTTCTAGTGCACTATTTAGTTGTAAATTAATAAATTGTTTAAACAATATTTTTTTTTCAAATATTTTTGGTTAAAATAAACATAAAAAATTTTTTTTTGAAATAGGGCACTACAGAAATTTGACCCACTTTCCGAATCTGTTTTTATTTTTAACATAAAGTGTAACACAAAGCAGCTATTTGGTATAAACTTTTTTTAAAATCTCAAATTTTGCTAAATGTAACTTTCTCTCTCGGCCAGTACAGGCTGTCCTTGTCGATAGTTTCTGGATTCTCGTCGACACGGTTAGGTAGGTTAGGTAAGAAGTATAATACCCTCTCGAAGGTGGGTCATAAATAATGTTGAATAACATTATTAGGGTTTATTTCGACTTTTGACAAACCAATTTGTATTTCAATCAGAATTATTATTTTCTTTTCTTCTTTACATAAAAGCTTAGAGTAATACTCAAATATTTTGCAGTATTTGAATACGGAATTTGATTATTTATATTTATTGGACAATACCCAAATATTTTGCTGTATTTGAATATGGAATTTGATTATTTATATTTATAGGAATATTTATTTTCAACGTTTTTGTTAGTAAAGTTTACATAATATATGAAGTTTGTTTCTTCACTTGCTTGTCCAGCCATATTAGTCCAGACTAATAAGGATTTTTTCGTGACACTCAATAATCCAGGTAGCTGACAACTTTTTTAGTTATTGTAGACCTATAAGAAGAAAACCTACCTGTTTCCTGCGTAGAGTTCGGAGCCGTTTTTTAATGATTAACAATTAATGCAAAAAACGCGATTCTTTCGATTTTTGCACTCTATTATTTATTTATTTATTTTTACGCACAATAGGCCGTTAAGGCCTAAAGCATTTTTTTACAACATAATTCTAATATTAACTAATTAAAATTATTTTAAACAAAACTTTAACGTAAATATGTATATATAACATTCTTAACTACTCTGAAGGACCTGGTGTACAATATTTTTCCATTCGCTTCTATTTTGTGCTTTTTTTTCCATTCCCTCACCTTCACGTGTTTAAGTTCTTCCTCCGCTTTACTAATCCACCTCGTTCTGGGTCTACCTCTTCTTTTGGGTTCGACTAATTTTCTGGTTATTACTAGTTTAGGAATTCTGTTTGCTGCCATTCTTCCCACATGTCCCAACCATCTGATTCTTTGTGCCTTGACGAACTTGGTAATAGTAGGTTCTTTGTATAAAGCCATTAATTCATTGTTGGTTCTTCTTTCCCAACCATCTTCTGCCTTTCGTCCTCTGAATATGCATCTCAATATTTTCCTTTCCCATCTTTCCAGAGTATCCTCTTCCTTCTTATTTAATGTCCAGGCTCACCGGCATATGTTACTGTGGGTCGAATTACTGTTTTATATATTCTGAGTTTATCTTGTCTAGAAACGTATTTTGAGTTCAGTAGGGCTCTTAAACCACCTAATTTTTTATTCCCTTTTGCTATTCTGGCTACGAGCTCCCATTTATCTTTTCCATTTTCATCGAAAACTACACCTAGGTATTCAAATTTGTCCACCCTTTTAAAACTATAGCTTTTACCACTTACTGACCTCATACTAAAGTCTTCTTTTTTCCCTTCTGTTCCTTCTATGATCATATATTTAGTTTTGTCTTCATTTAGTTCCAATCCAAATTTCTGTGCTTCTTCGATGATTTTGTTCACAACTCTTCTTAATTCTTACTCGGTTTTTGCTAGGATCGTTAGATCATCAGCAAATGCCAAGCACTGGTGCTCATTTTTCATGATCGTTTCTTCCATCTTCATGCTGCATTTTCTGATTACAGTTTCTAATACTAATTTCAATAATGTAGTGGATAAAGGATCTCCCAGTCTCAAGCCTTTTGCAACCGTAAATTGATCTGATATGTGACCCTGCCAAGCAGGGTGCTAACAGGTGAAGATGCTAACAGAGTAATGCCTCTATAGTTCTTACAATCCAGTTAATCGTCCTTTTTATGCAACGTATCTTATTTCATTTAGCCACTCTTCTGGAACAAATTCATTTTGCCATATAAGTACTATTAGTTTATGGGTTACTGCAAAAAGCTGATCATCACCTTTTTTTTATATATTTTCCAACAGATTTAATCGATTCCTGTGGCTTTATTGTCTTTGAGTTTTAGGACGGCATTTGACACTTCTATTATTGTTGGGTGTTCACTGTGTAGTTGTCGATGTAGATTTTGTTGATTGTCTATGTTGTAACCTCTTTCAATATCGTTTATATCATATATTATATAAATATATATAAATATATATGTCGGTCAGATAGCTCAGCGGGCTGTGCGGCTGCCTCTCATTCGCTTCACTGTCGAATGGTTTAGTGGATGTGGGTCGAGCCCAAGCTCGGTGTACAGAAAACAAAAAGTCTAACGCAGCAGTTTAAAATTCTAGATGAATCTGCGGCTTAGACTAGGATATGCTGGGTTCTGATCGGCCTATGGTGGAGCAGTACGGCAAGAGATAAGGGCTTGCGGCTCGGTGATACTCCTCCATAGATCCCTACCGGACGGGCGTAACGCCTAAAAAACCGGATATATATATATATATATATATATATAAATATATATATATATATATATATATATATATATATATATATATATATATATATAAATATATATATATATATATATATATATATATAATATGATATAATAATAATGTACTTATTCTTCTTCTTCAAGTTCCACTCCTATCGGAGATTGGAAATCATTCTGGCAATTATCATTTTGTTGGATATGCGCCTGAATAGGTGAGTTAAATTGCATCCAAACCATTCACGGAGATTACGTAACCACTAGATTTTACGTCTTGATGTGTGATGTATGATGTGCCCCAAGTATTCTAATTTCCTGATTTTTATGGAATTTAAAACTTCGCATTGTTTTCCTAGTTGTTCGAGAACTTGTTCGGTTGTTTTGCGATCCGTGACCAAGCTTGAATCCCATATAAAAGGGTAAAGAAAATATAACATCAAAGCATTCTTATCCGGAGCGATATATTGATATCTCGATTACAAAAAAGTTTTCTCGTTCTATTAAAAGTTGACCGTGCAATTCCAATGCGGCATCTTATTTCTTTTGTCTAATCAGTATCTTCTGTGATCCATGCTCCAAGGTATTTGTACAAAGATATTTGTTCAATTTCTGTATTATCTAGTACTAGCTTAACTTTGATGCTTTGTGCTTTTGTAAATACCATGAACTTGGTTTTCTTCAAATTTATTTTTAGTCCAAAAAATGTACCTATAATATGATATAATCCTTATAAAATGTCTTCGGACGTTCATTTTTCATTCAATTCGTTGTTCCATTGTTCTTTAAGTTCTTTCGAGCTCATTAAGTTTCTTATTCCTTCCATCCGTGTTTTCTAAGGTAATAATCTCTTCTGGATTACGGTAGGTGTTCATACAGGTACTTGTTTTAGGAGTCTCTTGTCTTTCATTTATTGGACCTGTACCCATTTGAGCTGCTTTCGTTGTATGCCATCCATGACTGTACCTTCTATTCTCATACTTTATTGCATTAAGTTCGACGAGATATCTTTCTTCGATATTAATCTGTCTCTGTTAATCGTCGTGTTTCACAACCGTATAAATAAAGCATGCTTTTTACCACAGTTTCATGGCTTGTAGTACTAGAGAGAGCATGTCAGCTGTGCCAAAACGAAAAATAATCCTCCTTATTGCTTCCACTGGAATAAGCTTGACCATTTAACTGGGCCCGGGCTACCTCTTTCTAATTCTTTAAACTCCTGTTTTGAAATTAATAATTATTTTGTCTAATTACCTATTTAGTTGTCAAAACAGATACATTGTTAACTAAAGAAGTGAAAGTGGTTCAATTTAGAAATTATATAGTAAATAATAAATATTTGAAAACTGATGCACATATTCCTCCCGCGATTTATGCTTCAAGTAGGTACTAATTTTATAAATCGCACTTCTACTAATAGACGTAAATTCTTTCATTTTAATTTCATGAATGTTTTTATTCAACATTATTTCAAAACCACACTGAATAGAAGGCCGCCCAGTCGTTTATTGTATAGACCCAAGACTTTACACAATAGGGGGTTGTATAAGGTAGGTATAAAGCTTACCTCTAGTACAAGATGACGTTTAGAATATTCTTCGTGAATGGATTTTGTTTTTGTAAAGAAAGATATTTTTGAAATAGACATCTCTCTGAATTTTACCGTTACAATTATCGAGGATAAGCCTTAAGGCCAAATTGAATAACAACGGTGATAAGCTGTCTCCTTGTCCAAGTCCTGATGTTATACTAAATGGTATCGATCTTCTCCCATCTTTACATGTGCATGTGAGTCTGTCATGCACATTTGAGTTACCTCCACTAATTTTTCTGGTATTCAAATTTCTAACATGCTAGCCATAGTCTATCTTCTTTTTATTGAACTATATGCTTGCTGGAAACCTATAAAAATTTGGTTCACATCATCATCATCATATTAAATAGCTAAAAAATATTCTAAAAGCTGGTTTAAAAACAAAACTTTTCAAAACTAAGAAAAAAATGTTTTAGCACTCATAGGAGCCTCTTTTTTTTTAAATCACTGTTACGTTAATTATCAATATTAAAGGCTAAAATTAACCAATCTTTTATAAAAAAAATCAAAGTTTTTAACAAAAGTTTTAGCAAATAAAATTACTAAAAACTTTTAAACATGAATGTTGCAAACAAAGAGTATTTTGCAAGTTATTGATTCAAATATCCTTATTTGGAAATTTTACTCTACTTCATCAGTAATAATTTTTTTCGCAAAATTGTTAAAATATAAGTTACTGGAATAGATAAGAAGATAAGATTACCGAAGGAACAGGAACGATTTACTAAAATAAAATAAAATAAAATAAAATTATTAACTACCACTATAAAACTAACTAAAACTATAAAATAACTAAAATTAAATAAAATTAAATAAAATTAAATAAAGGTAAATAAAATTAAGTAACATTAAATAAAATTAAATAAAAATTAATATAGCTAAATAAAATTAAATATAATTAAATAAAAATAAATAAAATTAAATAAAATTAAATAATATTAAACAGAAGTAAATAAAAAAAAATTAAATAAATTTTAATTTGGATCTTTTACCGTTGTGGATAATTAAAGTTTAAATCTTATTTAATATATATTGTAACTTATTATATATATATATATATATATATATATATATATATATATATATATATATTTAGGCGGCACACGCCCTTCCGATAGGGATCTATGGAAGAGTATCACCGAGACGCAAGAATAAGCCGCAGATTCATTTAGAATTTTAAACTGCTACGTTAACCTTTTTGTTTTCTGTACACTGAGCTGGGGATTGAACTGACACCTCTCGCAGTTAAGCGAATGAGAAGCCAGCCGTCCAGCCCTATTGGCTATTCGATCGACATATCCGAACGAAGTATTCTTTTATTTCTTCTTTTATATCGTTTTGAATTTCTTCGTTTCTTGTAATGAACATTTTTGTGGCCATTTTTGTAATCTCTTACCCAGTCTGTTTTATCACTGATATTATTTTGTCTGTATACTTTCTAAATCTGGTGGTGAATTTCATCTGATTTTACGTCTTTAACACTAAGAAAGTGAATAGCAGCATTTATTTCACAATCGACGGAGACATTTTGAATACTCAGTATCTATTTCGAACAGATGTAATTACACATTATTGCTGTAGCACAATCGACAATACCGCTGCAGAGTCGAAATATCCAAACCATACTTAAAACGAATCTCGTATATTATAGAGAGAAAATAATTTATAATGTTATGTTAAAATAAATTACTTTATGTTTACATTTGATGTACTTTAATTAATTCTAAACATTTTTAGACAATTATATTGGAAGATGCAGACAAATCAGATGCAATTCGGCAAAAAAGAGGTATTGAAAAACAATACTCTTTTGATGTTGTGTTTGGAGAGGATTCGACACAAGAGGAAGTATACAAAGTTACTACGAAAAATCTCATAACTGACGTTCTCAACGGGTAAGTAATAACACCTTTAACCTCCCTAACAATTCAACCTCATTAATATGATAAGTACTACAAAGGCTGTTACAATTTTAATATATTGTGTTTCTGTTTTAATGTTTGTGCCATCCAAAAAATATTTAATTAAATTAATTTATACATCTTAACACAATAGCTAAAGACAAAATATACAGTATAAATAAAAAATAATAATAACATCTTGATATTCAGCTTGATTCTAAGATTATCTTGAAATTCAGAAGTACAAGTGAATATATTCCTTAAGGGGGAAGGTGATTCTCAAAAGTACCCTAGTATATAGAGCTTTCCTATATCTGACATCTTTTAGTTTTTAATACATATCAAAATACCGTACTGGGGCCTGATGATGGGGCAAATATTGTAAGCCTTGAAACCGGTAGCCCAAAATTTACCAACATTTTTTAAATAAAAGTATTGACTCATTTCCAGTTCCCCTGTGAAGATATTTTACTTATATCTACACATAATTTATAAAAATATAAACTGGACTAAATAAACCTACAAGCTATTAAATGAAATGCTTAAATTGCAAACCATTTCCTCTTAACAATAAGCAAGACGATGTTGAAACTCTTACAAAACAATATTAAGGGTATCAGCATTATTTAAATGAATTTCGGTCCTTTTTTTTCTTTTTTTTTTAAGTTCCTCAATATTATTAGGTCAGTTAACGTAAACTTTAGACTTAAAGTATCCCCGTAAGAAAAAATCTAGTGGAGGCAAGGGACAGATCAGCAGCCTGATCTGCCACTCAAAAATCCTCGTCTGACAATTCATATATTATGCAAGGGTTTAGTCCGTGGCCTCATTTGAGAAAACACATTTCCGTAGGAATTGGGGATCATGATTACATTAATCCATCGTTAATTCAACAAAATTCTTGTCTGCGATCGAAATCATCTTCATTAAGTTCATGAATCACTTGTACTTATATCTGTGCCACCTATTCTCTTTAAGAGACTTTAAAACAGATGTTTAAGATATCGATTTCTCCAATGCAACTTGACAGGTAGGTTTATGAGGATTTTCTTGCACTGATAATATTACATTCCATCGTTGATCTTGTGTAAGGCTTGGACGGCCTTCCGTATATATTTATCATCGACATTGTTAAAATTTCTAAATTTTACTTCATCTTTGCTCATCGTTGATTGTGTAATAGGTCTATTGGGATATTTATGTTACAAATCTCAGCATATGTACGGATCCTATCTCCATAACCTACCATCATTAAAATCTCTGTGCATTGCTTGTCGCTTACACAGGCCATGATGTCGACAACTTTTTTAAAACACAGCTACTATTAGATAGCTAACTATTAATTTGAAGTCGAAATAGTGCAATTTAGTCTTAATGAGACATGTTTTTATCTACTAAAAGATTTAAACCAATAAAAAGTGATTTTAAAAACTATTTACAGGCAGCGGCGTAACGAAAATTAGAAAAATACGTGTTTTAGTATTTTCGAAATAATTTCTGGAAATGTTATGTGACATAAATGACATAAAAAAAGATAAGCTCTTTTAGATAATAGTGTCAAAATAAAGTATTGTATAATAAAGTATTGTGTCAAAATATAGTATTACAATTAAAAAATAATGACGTCATAATTAGAATAGTGATGAAGTCATCAAAATATGAGTTCAGCAAAAAATGCGCAACTAAAAAATAAAATCGACTTGTCTGAGCTTTTTTACCCAGTTACTAAATCAAGCGTTTAACGAACTTATTTCAACCTTTACGTACTCACTGTATAATATATTTATTACTATTTATAATGTCGCTTTAAACCGTACAAACAATATCAATTTATTATTTAGACTAACTAAAATGGAATTCGATCTGTATTTATATATTGTCCCGTTACTCTAAAACTCTAGCTAAGACCCCTCGTGGTGTCACCTGGGGCCTTATTCTTGAATCGAGAGAAAATTTTACTCCCCACTAAGCTAACTCGCTTTTCTACTCCATCATAATTTCTCTCGATTTTAAAAAGTTGTATTCTTGAATACGGGCAGTAGAAACAAATGAGAGAAACTATCAACAGTGTTGCCGGGTTTTGGATGAAAATTTTAACCAATCACAAAAGTTAATTATTGACAAAGGACAAGATACTGTCAACCGTCAACCTCAACACATGCTCACTACTTTTGTTTTTGTATTGGCTGTTTTGTTAACACAAAGTTTTTTAAATTAAATACAGGTTGTATTTTTAAAAATATTTTTCAGGTAAGTCAACCATCTTTTTTGAATATGTATACCTTAAGTTTTAACACTTCATAGCATGAAATTTACAAAATATAAAACCTCCAATTATAACCTCATTCTTTGTAAACAGAAGCATGGCACATATTTCGGCAGAGCAAAAAGAAATTATGTTGGAATTCATTAAAACAAGGCCAAAATTATATGCTGGGAAATTTTCGCCAGAATTTACTAGGCAAGATTCGAGGGCGTTATGGCAGGAATTGGCGACCATATTAAATTCCCATTGTAATGGCGCCAAAAAAGAATGGAGTGCTTGGCGTAAGGTAAGTTATAAAAATACACTTATTATTTTTTAATAAACTTTTAAAATTCAGAACTAAACAACTTTTCATCATATAAAAATATTATCTCTTCTACTTCTATAAAACATAGAAAAAACTATTTTCCACATTCCTTGTTTTCATTGTAGACCTGGATTGATATTAAAAAAACTGTAAAGCAAAGGCTGCTAAAGTAAAAAAAGAACAAAGAGGTACAGGAGGAGGGCCAGCAACAGCTTCAGATGCCTTTGAGGATGGAGTAATAGAACTTCTGAGCCCTGTATCAATATTAGGAAATATGCAGGTACCAGAGCCAAGTATAAGCTTAGAGGGTGAAATATTCCCAGCGAATATAGAAGAGGAGGAATCAGTTGAAAACATAAAGGTATGTTATATTGTATGTTTTGAAGGTATTTCTTATTAAAATAGATAGAACCCAACAGTTTTATATCAGGTCATACACAAAAGTCAAGCTTTTCTAATGAAGTATATTAAGTAGAAATGTTAAACTACACAGGTTATAGGACTGTAATCACAGCATTTTTAGATCAAATATTTACAGTAAAACAATATATACACATGATTATCTACTGCTTAACTACAATCAGCTAATTAATATCTTGTTTCACAGCTCGAACATCAATACCATGCATCCATCCATAAAGATGACCAACCATCATCATCAAATGTATCAGGAAAACGTAAAACAAAAACTCAGAGACTGAATGAGTCGATAAAAAACCACTCAAAAATGGTAAAAATTGCAGAGTGTGGTATGTTTGACACACAATCATACCAAGAAAAAAATTAAAAATGATGAGTGATCAAACTCAAGCAATAAAAGAACAAACAGAAGTCATCAAAACAATTTCTAGGGAGCTAGATAGTATAAAAGGCTTCTTAAATGAATTAATTTAAGTTTTTTTTAATTAAATTTTTAAATTATATGAAGTTTTGTTTGTTTTTCTGTCCCTTCAATCCTAAACCTCTAGATAGAGTGTAGCAGTTGTCTTATGTATGTATGCAGATACTATCAGTAGTGTTTATTATTACATCTTGGACATCCACTAGTTTGTTGTACATAGTTTTTTTTCAAGTTTAGTTTTAGTTCAAATTCATTGTTAGCTACATTTAGATCGCTTAGAAGTTCTGCAGGATTAGTAGCAATCAGAACAATGTCATCTGCAAACCTCACATGGCTAATGTATTCTTCATCAAACGATAGGCCTTTGTTCTGTCAGTTCATTTTGCTTGATATATTTTCTAGAGTTGCACGGAAGACCTTTGCCAAAGTCTCTATGTATGGATGGTCAAAACTTCTAGTACAGCCTTGTAATGTATAGAATTTAAAGTCTGTTTAAAATCATTTTGTTATACAGTAGGATAAAATAATACATACAATTATTTTAGTAGCATAATATATTTGTAGCTTGGCCATATGAAATACAAGACAAGTAAGAATGAGATCATACACTTGTGTATCTATAAAAAAAGAAGATTTTGACAGCAGCAATATCTAATACATCCACTTACATTTTATTTATTAACAAAATTATACATTGATTATAACTGATTAGCATACATGAGAAGACTAAAGCAAAAAAGTTGGTTTGCTAAAAAAAGTATAGTTGAAATAAAGGAATCAGTCATAAACAATATTTATTATTCTAGAGTACAATTAGAAATATAATAAATGTACATCTCTTTCTGGTCCACCCAGAACACAAGTCCACATTCTAGTATAGGACATATGATTTATTGGAGATGTTTAAGGTCTTTTCACGAGAAAAAAGAAAAAAACATTACAACCGAGTTAACATTGGATACAACAAAGTATAGAGTACGTGCATCAGTAAAATACCTAGGAATGTATCTAGATAAAAAAATGACATGGAAAAATCACATAGATTATCTAATCAAGAAAACAGAAAAAGGAATTAACATCTTACGGTCAGTATGTGGAACAAAATGGGGATCAGATCCAAATGTAGCAATCCTTCTGTACAAATTCTACATTAGGTCAATACTGGATTATGGTTGTTTCTTCTACGGCCAAGCTTCAGAAAGTCAACTAGAAAAAATAGACCACATAGTAAATAAGTGTCTAAGACTATAGCTAGGGGCTTTAAAAAGTACACCAATTGATTGTTTATTTGCAGAAGTAGCGGAAACTCCACTAAAATATCGCCGAAAGATTTAAGCTTCCAATTTTATAGCTAAATTAAGCTCCAAAAAGAGCGACTTAGTCTAAAAAATTAATATACTGTTGACATCGGATCTTACCCATAGTTATTGGAAGTCGAAAAAAAAGTATCTATTATAGAGTCATATTATGTAATACATAACGTAATAGAAGAAAATACACTCTTCAGATATAGATCCATTATATAGTATAAATATTATTATATCCATTATATATAAAATAACATCCATCCAATTAACTGTGTTTTTCTCTAAGATTATTCAAAATTTCACCCAAGAATTAGACAATACATATTTAAGCAAGATTTAGAAAAGTATCTTCCCAGATGTCGATATATATTCACTGATGCATCAAAGAGTAACAATAAAGTAGGTTGCGCTATATTTGATTCATATAATAACATAAAAAAATCTTATAAATTAAATGAAAAACTAACAATATATATGGCAGAATTAATCGCCATATTAGAAACTCTTCTCTCCATAAGTAATATGAAAGTTACAGAAGAATTATTTGCAATTTAAAATATATAAATAAATAAATAAATTCAAAAATAAAAAATATCCACCAGGTTAATAGTAATTATATTTTTACCAAAATAATTACTAAACTTCATGAACTACAATCTCAAAAAGTTAATGTATCACTTGTTTGGATTGCAGAATAAAAGAAAATAAAGATAAAATGGAAAGTAGATCAGGTTTATATATTAAAATTATTATTAATTATGTTTTGTTGTAAGCGTCTAGCAGCTGCTAGATCTGGGTTGGATGTTGGTCATATATTAACAACATTGCCAGCAGCATATATGCCATAATCTGGCTCTACATACAGGGTGAAGTTCGTCTGGTATTGGTATGTTGTTCTCTATAAACCTATTATGTAAAATGCAACAAGCATTTACAATTTTGCCACTGGTCGTAGGATTGTAGTGCAAAGTTCTGTATTTTAAAATGCACCTAAACCGATTTTTCAGCACCCCATTACATCTTTCAATCAAAGCTCGGATAGAGCACAACCTCTCATTGAACAGTTGCTCTCCTGGATTAACTGGATTTGGTAAAGGTGTCAAAAGCCACGGGCGTGTTGGATATCCTAAAAATAAATGATTACTAAGAACATGCAGTATTAGTATGTCATTCTTGTATCAGACTTATTATTCCTTACCTGAATCCCCTAACAAATAAAAAACATTAGCAAGATTTCTGCGATAACACTTGTTTAGTGATTAAACTTGAGAGATCGCTGGTTAAATTGTATTGAATAAATAATTATAACGAAAAAATGCAATATTAGATTGTATATAAGATTAGCGAAAATAGCGAATATTTGTAGCAAATATATGTAAAATAAAATGAATTCAAATAACAATTGGCAGATTTTATATCTTATTGTCAATTCTATATGAGATTCACTTACCTTTTGTCGATGGTTGGGCCCGACTGGAGATGGCGTGAGATACACTGCTGTGGTGATCTGCTTGGCGCTTGCTTCCGTACGGGACGAGAGTTTTTTGAAGAATGAATTCATATGCAAAGGCGCACGTATCTATTACCCCAAATTGACTAGAGGGTACTGTTTTTAGAGACCTCCGTGAATAGCCGTAAATTAAACTTAAAATGACATTCTTTACTTGCTACACAAAGGCGGATACGTTTTCTTAAGGAATCTGAAGTGTTTTGGGTTGATATATGTTTCCCAAAAACATGTTGAATTTCAGACAAGTGAATTCTCAGAACTTGACAATAACTAATCAGCCAATTTGAGTTCGAGAATTTAAAAATAAACTAAAGCGATATTGCAATTAGGTAATATATTATGATTAAATAAGATTTAAAACTAAATAAGGTCATATTCGTAACAATAAAAATAAAATATTTAAATTACTTGACACTTTTCCAAACATTCTCCGCCCCAAAACGAATGTTTTTTAAGAAACAACTACAATAATAAGAATAAAAACGAACACTAAATTATAATAATAATAGAAATGAAGAAAGATATAGTTGTTAACAAATAGGTAGTGGACAGATCTTGACCACCGGACGTTGTAGGATGCCATCTGAAGCTGTCCTCAGAGTAACAACCCGTACAATACCGTCGGTGCCATAATGCAACTCAATGATTCTGGCCAACTGCCAGCGAAGAGGAGGCTGTTGTTCATTTTTTATGAGGACTAGCGAACCTTTAGCGAGAGATGGGGTTGGACTATGCCATTTAGATCGCTCTTGAAGAGAATGAATATACTCTTTAGACCATCTTTTTCAAAAATCCCCCTTTATCCTTTGAATTAACTGCCAACGATTCAGACGGTAATCTTTAAAGCGCTTAGATCTGGATCGGGAATTGAATCCACTAAGGGTTCAAAAATCAAAAAATGACCAGGAGTCAGTGCCTGCAAGTCATTAGGGTCAGAGCTTGCTGCACACAAAGGACGAGAATTAAGAACTGCCTCGATTTGAGTCATAAGGGTATAGAACTCCTCATAAGTCAAAATTTGTGTACCCAAAACACGATACATATGGTTCTTGAATGATTTGATGCCAGCTTCGGCTAACCCATTAAAATGAGGGGCACCGGGCGGATTAAAATCCCAGGTAATAGAAAGAGTCTCAGCAGCAGATCGAGCTAGTTTTATGATTTCGTTGCTGGCTCCCTTAAAATTGGTACCTTGATCACTCCTAATAGTTAGGCACTTACCGCGTCGAGATACAAGAAAAAACGTCAGCTTGTACATGCTTAACAATGTATCGTAACGCAGATTCCATCTCTAAATGACTGTTCAGGGAATCTGAAGAGGCAGCATTGTTTTTTCTTTGAAGTTTAGCCACGAATTTTAAGACGTAAACCATGACTTTCTGAATTTTTATCAGGGACGAAAATTTTGAAAGTAAAGTAGAGATGATATTATCCGAAATGACCGGTATCAATGATAATACAGTGGGCAATTTTTCTTCTAACATTTCCGTGGGATGGGAGGTGTGAAAATTAACCTGAGAGGGCCAACACTCGCTTGACTTTGAAAGAAAATCAGGACCCCGCCACCAGAGGAAAAATTGTAGTAGTTGTGCCGGTGTCAAACCCCGACTAGCACAATCAGCAGGGTTTTGATTAGATGGCACGTAATGCCAAGAAGAACATGGTATAAGTTCTTGTATGTGCCTTACCCGATTGGCAATAAAGGTTTTCCATTTATGCGGAGAAGAATTAATCCAGGTAAGAGCAATCGTGGAATCCGACCAAACATGAATATCGGAAAAAGAAAAGATATGCTTAAACGACTCTTTAATGAAGGCGACTAGATCCGCCAGCAATACAGCTGCCAACAGTTCCAATCTTGCAATAGATTGTGTCTTCAGAGGAGACACTCGACATTTAGCACACACAAGTACAGTCTCAAATGTGTCAGAAGTATTAAATCGGAAATATACAACGCTGGCGTATCCTAACTCTGAAGCATCGCAGAATCCATGAATCTCGACTTTAGAAGATTTATTAAAGCCGAAGTGTCGAGGGATTTGAATGTTCGCAAGGTCAGGTAACTCGATTTTAAACTGATGCCATACCTGTTGTATTTGTTCAGGTGGTTCATCATCCCAAGATACATTGGATTGCCACAACTGTTGCAGCAGACGTTTGGCCTTTAAAAGACACGGGGAGATGAAACCAAGAGGATCAAAAATACGACTGATTTCCGAAAGAATAGCCCGCTTTGTACAAGTTTTGTCAAGGGGACAGTAAGAATAAGAAAAGACGTCAGTCGAAGGGTCCCATTTCAGGCCTAGCACCTTAATAACGGAAGGTTCCTCTTTGTCAAACGAACAAGATGTCAGAATATCAGAATCAAAATCTTGGAGTAGACTGGGATGGTTGCTGGCCCATTTGCCTAGCTCAAAACCACCAAGCTTTAAAAGTTGAATGAGCTCTAACTGTAGAGAGCGGGTAGATGACAGAGAATCACTTCCTAATAGACCATCGTCAATATAAAAATGTCGCATTAAAGCTTGTGAAGCATTAGGGAAACGAAACTCTGCCGACTCAGCTAACTCTTGTAAAGTTTTTAATGCGAGATAAGGTGAAGAAGAAACACCGTAAGTAACAGTACGTAAAAAGTACTCTTGAAGAGGTTTAGAAGAATCCGACCTCCAGAGAATTCTTTGATAATTCCAAAATTCTTTGTTTACGTTAATTTGTCGATACATTTGCTTTATATCGCATGTGAAGCAGTAACGAAAATATCGAAAATTGAGTAAAAGCGAAGAGATGTCCTTTTGAAGTTTAGGACCTGTATATAGGGAATCATTGAGAGACACACCTCGAACGTCACGTAGACTGGCGTCGAAGACAACACGAATTTTGGAAACAAGAGATGAATTAACAATTTGTTTTTTGAAAACTGCGTGATGAGCAAAATAATACGAGGTAGGTGATTTAAAATCAGATTCAGGAACCGGGACCATATGTTTCGAAGTAATATAGTCATTCATAAACTCAACATATTTCTCTTTGAGATCCGGAATTTTCTTAAAACGATTCTCTAATACGCAAAAACGACGATATGCTTGAGAATAAGTATCGCAAAAGACAGGATTGGGTTGTCGAAACGGTAGAGGAACAGAAAATCTGCCTGTTGACTCTCGGAAAGTAAATGCCTTGTAAATATCCTCACAAACTTGATCGTCCTGGGACAAAATGGCAGGTTTAGATATATTTTCGACTTCCCAAAATTTTTGTAAAAGACTATCTATGTTTGTATCCATAGACGTATGTAAAGAGGTAAAATTACAATTTGAAAGGGCCGTAGAGACTCGCCCTTGTAGCACATAACCGAAAATGGTTTCTAAAGCGACAGGTTGGTTTGGTTCGCCAAGAATTCGACCCGACTTTAAAAAGAGAGGAACTAATTCAGCCCCTATCAGCATGTCTATCGGACCTGGTTGATAGAATGTGTGATCTGCTAATTTCAGATCACGAATATGAGTAAGATCGTGAGGATTGATAAATACCTTAGGTTGATTTGAACACACCTTTTTCACAATTATTGCGTCCAACGAGAAGATCGGGCCGTCACGATCACATGGTTTAATATGACAGAACGTGGTACCCTGAGTGGTACACGTCGACATTCCGTTTAGACCTTCCACTGGGATTGATAAGTTATTACGGGAAAGACCTAAGCGCCGAAAACAACTGTCTGAAATAAAATTAGCCATCGAGCCTGTATCCAGTAAGATACGAATTTTCTGAAAATCACCGTAGACATCTTTGATATGTATCAAACATGTTGATAATAATACCGACGAGAATGTTAAACGTGATTGTGTGGAAAGGTTAGCGTTTATTAGAGACGTCGGCGCAAAACTAGACGTAGAGGTTTGAGGCGTCTCTAATGTAGAGTTGTGGTTCTCATTAGAAGATTGTATTTGAGGAGGCGGTTGACTGAATAAACAAGATTCGTTGGAACTTGGATAGACATGAAGAAAAGTGTGATGTCGTGATTGGCAAACCCTACATGTGCTCGAAGAAGCACAGTTTACGGCGGAATGATGTGCACCCAAACAGTTCAAGCATAAATTATGGCGTTTAGCCAACGAAATACGTTCTTGCGCCGTTTTAGCAAGAAAGAATGAACATTTATATATAGGGTGAACACCAGAACACACGACACATTTACCCCCTTGATAAGTCACCTTCGGTCGATTGGTGGCACTGACAAAACTAGATGTGAATGGTTTTTTATTAGACTGATGAGAAAATGATCGCGAGTGAGACTGGGTAGAAAGGGTTAATGAATTAAACTGAACCGACTCCAAAGCTATACATTGTCTTTCTAAAAATGAAACCAATTGCCTGTAAGTGGGAATGTCACAGCTTCGACTGTTTTCTAATTCAAAATCTGTACGAGTTTTATTGTCCAATTTGTTCGACAACATATTGAATAATAGAAAATCCCATTGCTCAACCGGGAAATCAAGAACACGTAAAGCGGCAACATTTTCCGTGAAAGTATTTAAGAGATTTCTTAAATTAGAAGAAGTAGAATTTTTGATAACCGACGCGTTGAAAAGATCGTTATAATATTGGGTAGCAAGAATTCGTTTATTCTGATACCTTTTCCCTAGAATGTCATAAGCAATCTGATAATTTGCATCGGTCAGGGGAATGCCTTTAATAAGAGCCAAAGGTTCTTGACTAATAGACGTAATAAGAAAACGGAATTTTTCCACATCGGACAAATCGTGATTGTGATGAATTAAGCTATTAAATAGGTCAAAGAAACTAGGCCAATCTCGAAAATTGCCTGAAAAGGTGGGTATATTAAGCTTTGGGAGTCTAACTGAAGGCCTTGAAGATTGTGCACTTGAATGTGAGGAGATATTTGAAGAAAAAGACGAATCCCTAATTAAGAAATCACTCTTTATGGATTTTACTCCGTAGTATGCCTGATCAGCGGCCACCCTAAACTTATCTTGCTCCGAAAATTCCTCATCGGTTATTGATCCGATGATCAGATTGTGAGCTGTATGAAATTCTTTATAAATAGATTCGATTTCTTCTGCCCTAGCTAAGAATAATGATTTGACAGTATCATCCCTTGATGCTTGAATGCCTGCCTCATGGGCTTCTCTCAATCTAGAATACGCTGTTTGGCGCGCCAAGTTGGCTTTGTTTATTTTGCTGGACATTGTAAGATAAAAGACACGACAAAAGAGGACAATGCAAACAAAATTAAACAAATCGAACACAAGAAATGCCCTAGATTGAAAGAAGAGAAATGCGCTACCTGGTTTCAGACACAATTCTGAACAAACAAGGGAAGTATCGATAAAAGTAGAATAAAACTAATTCACAAAAATCAGCACAAAAAAAATGTAAAAAATGTAATACAACGTTAATAAATCCTGTGTCAAAAGTGATATATATATGAATAATTAATATATGTATGTAATATAAGTTAAAATGTGTAATAAGTATAAAAGTACTACTGATATTATATATGGTAAAGTAGAAATAAATTAGAAATAAATTTAAAAAAATTGTTACGTAAATATGACCAAATTTAATTGTGTAAATTTAATTTAAAAATATAGCGTGAAGGACTGTATCAGATTTAAAATAAAAAGCAACAAAAACAAATAATTAATTAAAATGAATTAATTGAAACACAATGAAATTATTTAAATCAAAGTTAAAATCCGTCTCGAAGTGACCAAATGTTTAGTGATTAAACTTGAGAGATCGCTGGTTAAATTGTATTGAATAAATAATTATAACGAAAAAATGCAATATTAGATTGTATATAAGATTAGCGAAAATAGCGAATATTTGTAGCAAATATATGTAAAATAAAATGAATTCAAATAACAATTGGCAGATTTTATATCTTATTGTCAATTCTATATGAGATTCACTTACCTTTTTGTCTATGGTTGGGCCCGGCTGGAGATGGCGTGAGATACACTGCTGTGGTGATCTGCTTGGCGCTTGCTTCCGTACGGGACGAGAGTTTTTTGAAGAATGAATTCATATGCAAAGGCGCACGTATCTATTACCCCAAATCGACTAGAGGGTACTGTTTTTAGAGACCTCCGTGAATAGCCGTAAATTAAACTTAAAATGACATTCTTTACTTGCTACACAAAGGCGGATACGTTTTCTTAAGGAATCTGAAGTGTTTTGGGTTGATATATGTTTCCCAAAAACATGTTGAATTTCAGACAAGTGAATTCTCAGAACTTGACAATAACTAATCAGCCAATTTGAGTTCGAGAATTTAAAAATAAACTAAAGCCATATTGCAATTAGGTAATATATTATGATTAAATAAGATTTAAAACTAAATAAGGTCATATTCGTAACAATAAAAATAAAATATTTAAATTACTTGACACTTTTCCAAACAACACTACTCCATATATGTTGAGACGGGAGATTGAGCCCATATGAATGCATCATGGGATGATCCAGGATATTTTGAATTCACATTCAGAATTCTTAAGTCATGATCACAAACCTGAAATATATTATATATGTGTCAGAAGATTTATTGATGTCATACTATTTAGTAGAAGATGAATAATAGTAGAAATTGGATAAAATAGTCATGATTTTTAGTATGTCACAAATATTTATAATTGCTAGGTAGACGACTTATAAACTTTAGCTAAAAAACTTTTTTAAGAAGACACTAATTAATTTATATATTTAATGGTAAATTTACCAGTTGCACATTTAAGGAGTGGTAACTTTTCTTAATAATATATATGTGTTCTGGATGGTTTGGATCCTTTGGGGCCACTATTGCCACATATGTGCAATCAATAATTCCCAAAATTCCAGGAAATCCATACAGGTCAAAGAACCTATAAAAGTAAAACAATTCTTTAAAAACTAAAACAAAATCAAAAACCATTTAGAAGGCTTGTTAAGATTTCATAGGAAAGATAATTTGGTAACTTTCACTATAGCTCTACTTGTTGATGCCTGACTTATTGAAATGTAGTGGTTAGTGCCAGTTATCTCCTGATGGCTTCCACTAGCATAAAACCTTAATGCAGCCAAAACCTAAAAGATAAAGAAATTAAAAATAATCACTTATTGTATATGGTTTAACAACAGTATAAAAATTAATTATTATTTATAACTGGGAATAAGCCACAATTAAAGATAAAAATACGTTTATTGACGTTTCAATTTCCAATTCGGAAATCGTTCTCAAAATACAAAAAAACAATAAATTTTTTAACAGTATAAATTTGTGATAAATTAATGAATTCTACCTATAGCTACTAACTGCTCATTTACTTACCCTTGTGGTTATAGAAAGGGCAGATTCTCTGGATTGTGACAACATAAACGGTGATACCATTTCCACAACTTCATTTACCATATCCTTGGCAGCCTAAAAATTTGTAAAAATTTTCTATCTGACAAAAGAAATGGGTCCGTTGGTTGGAGGACATCCCGGCCAATTTGAAGATCTTCAACTGCCTCCAAAACATCATTAAACATAATATAATTCCAGTAGAGCATATGATTGATATCCATCTTTTATTAACTTCCGCTTTTTAAAAAACAAAATACTTCCCTCGGTTTTTGAAAGGTTATGTATTGTTATTTTCGCTCCCATTTACAATTTCTCTTACCTACTATCAGTAGAAATTGTTATTCCCTTAGGGAGTGACATTTCTCTCACACATTAGGAGAGTTTTTTTTCAAGAATACAGCATTTTCGGTTTTAGGGAGCCACGCCTACTTTTACGTCACTTTCTCTTGCAATTTCTACTCCCTGAAATTCAAGAATAAGGGCACTGTGTCGAGTATCTAATCCTCCAGTACGTGCAGGTATTCGGTGACGTCAATATCATAAAATCTTTACCACTAGCCATACGGATCCGGTAAAACACCTGCATTCACTCGTATTTTAGAGAAGGTCAGGATCTTGAACTGGCAGCCATCGTAATATTTTACACATGATAATTGCCTAAAAGAATTAATAAAAAACACAGAGTGTAATCAAATACATTATATATTAATAAATAACAGAGTTAAATACACTAGGAAACTAAGTTCCTGTAGCTGTATACCATGTATCACAACATTTTTTTATTTAAAATCCTTTAGAAAAGGTATATAATTAAAACACCCAATCGGGCTATATCACAATTACAAAACGTTTTCGAAATCTATATTCCATCATCAGTGTAGCCTGAGTATATAACCACTTTAATTAAAAAGAATGTGAAATTTAAAATGTTGACTAAGGTTAATACAAAATGTGGTTAATACTTATAGTAGCCTCGTATTTCCGTGAGACTGTGCAAAAATATATGTATCTGTAATAAAATCATTCAACAAAAAGGTACTCTACCAGGAGTCTGTAAAATTATCAATGACTCAGACGTATAATAATACAAAGTTTCCAGATTCCACTCGATATTAACATTCAGACGTGCCTGGTATAATCTTTTAAAATATGAACCAGATATTCACAATCAACCAATTAAGTTTTCATCGAACTTATGACAAGTCCACGTGGACTAACGGCCAATGAAAACATCGGATATCGCTGTTATGACAAATCATAATGCATTATCTTTTGTCGGTAGACTTATTCATACTTGGGGTAAGATTATATCAGTATTTGACTGAGCTTACGGAGTCATAAAATAAGGATCAGGTTTCGACCGTCCAGTGCCGAAGGCACGGGACGGGGAAAACTTAGGTAGGCAAATTTTTATAATATTTTATTTTTAAATTGCGGAGATGACCAACAGATTTTTGGGAGACAAGAATATTTTTAGTAAAATCATAACTGCTACAGCGTTCAGTTAAATTCAAATTTCAAATAGTGAACCGCAAGTTAGTTTGGTAGTGACTTTTTTCAGTGTTCTTTATACGGAAAACATTTTATATTTTACGTTTTTTACTTTTTTTGATACGTTTTTACGTGATTATGTTTTTATACGTTTGATATTTTTAAAATATTGCGTCCGTGGTGCGATAATAATTATGTAGCTGAAGAGACAATGGAACCCTCTAATCGATTGGAAGATTTACAAAGGCGTGTAGTAAAACGTAAGCGACATTTTCAATACCTTTCTGATGATGCCAAACGTATGCTAAAAAATGTTTATGAAGGAATGTGTGCTGAATTGTCTAATTCAGAAGCAATTGCAGAAACATGTTTTTTAACCAGAGTGCCCAAAGCAACCCACTACAAAATTATAGGAGAAACATCTTCTTCTAGACAGAAGAGAAAGGATTGTGGCAAATTCAGAAAAATAGAACCGCACTTAATTGAATCTATAACTAGAACAATATACCAAATGTATGCGGCTAATATTTTTCCAACTATTGAAAGCCTTCGAAGTGAATTAGTTTGAAAGTGCATTCTATCGTGTTCAGCAACAACACTTCGATTATTTCTTAAAGCCAATAATTTTAAGTACAAAACTATAGACAAGAGACAGACATTAATGGAAAGTACTAGAATAATTTCTTTAAGAAACAATTATATCAGACAGATAACTGAGTATCGAAAAATGAAACGAAATATTGTTTATTTAGATGAGACCTGGTATGATACTCATGACACCGTGAAAAAAAAGTTGGACAAATAATAAAAAAAAGTGTTTCAACTCAGTACCGCCCAATAAAAGAAAGAGAATTATAATTTTACACTGCGGTGGAGAAAATGGTACAATTTTTGAATCATGGTTTGAAAAATGTCTTCTTCCGAAATTACTTAAAGATAGTGTGATTATCATGGACAAACGCATCATATCATTTAAGATTAATGAAAAAAACTTCAAATAATAGTTGGAATAAATTAAAAATTCAGGATTTTTTATTCACGGAAGATTTGTATTTTGAGACATCTTATATTAAAAAGCAATTGTTGGAGGTTGTTCATAGTAAACAGTACGAAAAGGAATATGTTGTTGACAACTGTGCTCGTAGTAACGGGCATACTGTGTTTAGACTTCCTCCTTATTATTGTACATTGAACCCAATAGAGTTAATATGGGCTCAACTTAAAGGAAATATAATGAGAAGAAACGTTGCTCCAAAATTTTTTGTCTACTGTTCTCCAGTTAATTAGAAGAGAAGTCACAAAAATTACAGCAACCAACTGGAAAAATGTAATAAAAATAAAACATGTGATCGGAGTGGAAAATAACTATGTTAAATATTTACCAGCATTAACCAAATTACATATAAATTTAGATGATACGAGTGATACTAGTGATAACAGCGATTCTGAGTAGATAGTAAGTACTTATTAGGTGTTAGTTGAAACCTTTATTTCTATTTTAATTGTAGATATTCTCATTTTGCTTATATATCTTTGAAAACAGGGTATAAACACACTTCTTGATAGGACAAAAATTATTAATGTTTTAGGGGAGGATGTCAACTGAAACTGTCACTGTCATTCTCGCTGAATAACTACTATTATTAACTACAATAAGTTCTGTTTAGTCGAGTCGATTAGTGTTATCACTCCCAAGAGATATCACAGAAGTTAAAAACACCGATATTTTTTATTTAAACTCTATAGAAAATAAAACTTTTTGGTAAATAAAATTAAAATTAAAAGTAAAAACTTTTATTTAATTTAAAATTAGATATCTACGCTACTGTTCTACTACCATTTACTCCATAAAAGGAGTGGTAACTCTAACAGCGTTGCCATTTTACTAGTATTTTGCTTGTTTTGGTCTCTGTAAATTTTCTCACGAAATTACGTGCCGACTATACTAGGTGTACATGTTTTACGCCACTAAAATATCTGGGTAAAAACTTGTTAAATGTTATTAGTTTAAATTTCTGTTACATTACTAGAACTTATATGTTGATATGTTAAAGTTGCTAGTGGAATTGATAACATAGTAACGTAAGACTCTACATGTGGTTGCTTGATCCTGAGACAAAGTGTCTACGAGGGCTTATTAACAGCAACTGATTAAAATGACAATATTGACATGTTAGGACGGAAGTCGGCACAAAGCAATGTAACTTAAGGAATTTGTCTAAATATGACAGAAGCCAGCAATATTTAATTTATTCAATTTTTAAATATTGCTGGCTTCTGTCATATTTAGACAAATACCTTAAGTTACACTGACTGCTTTGTTCCGACTTTTGTCCTAACATATCAATATTGTCATTTTAATCAGTTGCTATCAACATGTCCTCGTAGACGCTTTGTCTCAGGACCAAGCAACCACATGTAGAGTTTTACGTTGCCGTGTTATCAATTCCACTGGTAACTTTAACATCTCAACATATAAGTTCTAATAATGTAACAGAAATTTAAACTAAAAACATTTAACGGATTTTTACCCAGATATTTTAGTGGCTCAAAAGATGTACACCTAGTAAGTATTAACCACATTTTGTATTAACCTTAATCAACATTTTAAATTTCACATTATTTTTAATTAAAGTGGTTATATACTTTCAGGTTACACTGATGATGGAATATAGTTTCCGAAAACGTTTTGTAATTGTGATATAGCCCGATTGGGTGTTTTAATAATTACACCTCTTATAAAGGATTTTAAATAAAAAAAACTTTTTTTGAGTTAAATAGTTGCCAGGATGCAACATTAACTTTGATTATTGCTTCACAACTAGTAAACAACTTTAAAATGAAATTGAAGAAAATCAAAAGGAAGTATCAATTAATACTTTGGGATCTAAATAAAATATAAAAGATCTAACTTACAAATAAAGATCAGAGCAAACTAAATGCGGAATAAACATATAAAACACTGCCATAACATTAAATAGGTTATAAACTCATAGAAAATGTATGTAACAATACGGGATTAATATCTACAATTTAAATGAAAAGTGCAAATAGTTTAAATATAGAAATTTTATAATTATTAGATAAAATACGAGGAATAAAAATGGAACAAAACAGAATACGAGAGAATACAACGACTACCAGGACTAAAAAAGGACAAGCTAAAAAGACATGGCTGGGAGGAAAATGCAAATTGAAACAACTAAAAAAAAAAGACAATGACACGTCAATCTACACCATAAAGTTCAACAAAGAAGAGAATAACAGAAATAAAAATACGAATAGATTAATGGATAGTGAATAGGATTGAAAGAATAATAGTAGACACAACTCTGAAATTAGAATCTTGGAAAAGTCATGTAAATGAGTTGTTTGATGATGATGACAAAAGTCCAGCAGAAAAACTAAAGTATCCAAACAAAAGTGGACCACCCATTAGAGAATCAAAAATGAGAAACTCAATGGATCTAATAAAAGATGGAAAAGTACCAGGACCAGTTAACCAGAAAGAAATTTCAGTTCATTTCAGTTCAGAACTGATGATCATTTTTCCTTTTTTTTAGTCTTTCGAAGCACTTTTAATATCCGTTTTAAAAATTAAAATCGATCAATACTTGAAGTTATCCAAATTGTTTATAAGCCTAAAATTTAAACATTATTTTAATTCCCTATTCTCTTCTAATCAACAAATTTAAATTTTTCAAAATGGGATTGAAAATATTGAATTATTTTCAACGTGCAAAAAAATTTTCAAGAATCTAGATGTTATAGATTTTAACCTGCATAATTTTAAAAATTATTTATTAAAAAAAAATTAGATTGCAAGATTATTTTGCAGAAACTATTAAATCAATTTTGATTAAATTTTGTGAATGATTAAATATATTAAAGAGTTTTATTTCTCGTAATACAAAAGTCCTAAGGTTGATTTTAGTATAAAAACTACTCACAAAAAAACTTTTCTTAACTGTTACTTGTGTTTTGTAGTATTTTTTTAATAATAATAATAATTGTGAAGATGTGAAGCTAGTATTGTGTTATGTAAAATTGAATTACAAAACTTTTATGTTTTATACAACATTATTCTAAAATCAATAGTTCTTGAGACATATGCGAAAAAAAGGAGGAAAAATGCGATTTTTTTTAATTCATTTCGTATTTTGTTTAACAAAAAGTTAAACCCACATTTTACAACTCGCGCATAGTGGAATTATTATTTTTAAGTGATATTTTGAGTGATTTATGCAAAAAACTGAGTTTATATGCTTCATACCCAAGAATCGTTATTTTAAACAGATACCGCCTGAACTATTACCTGTACTGTTCACTATAATCGGTTCACAATTTGTTGATAGCTCACTACAAGTTTAACCCTAATTAGAGAACTGAAATACAGAGAGGATAGGTAATACGATATAATAGTAAAAACCAACCTGAAACTGACGGTTTAAGATGTTTTCGACTAACCCACCTTGTATCTGAAGGAATACAATACAGCAGTCAACCTTATAATCCGATTACGAAGGTATTTTGGTTACAGATGACCGACCAGTGTCGTAGAGTATATGATTGAAACATTTATTTGAACTAAATAAATATATTTTTTAAATTGTACTTATGTAAATTGTATTTTTGTTTTAATAAAACTTCTTTATTTTATTCAAAAATAAAAAGTTTCTTGCCATTTGTAAAAGAAACATTTATTTAATTAAGGGGAAAGGCCCCAAATGTCGCCTGGCAAAATTTTCAATGTGTTTTAAATGTATCCATTATTTTCGAATCCGGAGAAAACTAATAAATATTTTTGAAAAAGTTAAACGCAGAATGAAAGATTACATTATTACTGAGGGCAGAAAGTCCCTGAAAACTTCTACAATGTTTATTTTAATATGTTATGTAACAGGGGTGAAAATAAAAGAGAAACTATAGTATAATTTTTAATTGAAAATATTCCATGCAAAAGAAACTTTTTATTTATACTAATAAATATTTCATTCTGCCTTTAAATTTTTCAAAAATGTTTTTAGTTTTCTCAGGATTTGAAAAAAAAAATGGATACATTTAAAACACATTGAACATTTTGAAATGCGGCATTTTGCGCCTTTCCCCTTTAATACCTTACGATTACAACTACTATTACTTACCTTATATAATTACGATTAGAAAACTATTCAAATTCAAAATAAATAGATAAAAATCAACTTCGGAATCCGAGTCGTCTTGAGGGTTAATAATTAGCGGTTCTGTCTCTACGGTCGCATCAATTATGTTATCAAGATGCCACATTTTTTGTTCTTCTTCTATTACATGTCTTACTGCATCTTGCCAGTTTTGTTCTGTAATATGTTGTAAAGACTCGTATAACAATTCACGTACAGCTTGTATTTTATATGATATATTTTTTCTAGCCACATAACTTTTCATTTGTGCCCAAATGAGTTCAATTGGATTTATTTCGCAGTGGTAGGGTGGAAGTCTAAGGACTGCAATGTTTCGCCTTTTCGCCATTTTGTTAACTACGTATTTCTTGAACTTAGATTTGTGTTGCCGGTCAATGTATGTATTCAATCATCTGCTAAAAATACTCTTCGAAAACATCAGCTGTCATCTCTTTGTGATAGTCTTTTGTGCTTTTGGACTAAAATTCCGACAACCCATGCTTAACAAATTCGTTTTCACTGCCAATGTGAGAAATTATGAATCTACTGCATTTACCAGAAGGTGGGGAAATAGCAGTAGACCAACCTTCCATAAAGGCTTGCCTGGAGCTTAATATATTTTTATCTGACCAAATTTTTTTTAGAGTATGACCTGAGTTTACCCACGTTTTATCTTGGTAAAAGATTGGCCTTTCTTTAGCCCGGAATTTTCGTATGGATCTTAGATAATTTCTTCTCCAACATATTATCTCCTCCGGATCAATCAAAAGTGATTTTCGGTCTGATTTTTCCCACCGGAAATTTATTTCTTTTAAAACTTGCCACAATTTAGTTCGTCCGATATGAGTTTCAAATCCAGGTCGTCTCTAACTTCTTGTAAAACTTTGTTTAGGTTTGGTATTTCTTTTTTGAAAAAAAAAATCCATGAATTTTCCTTCGAATACCATTTTTGGCAAATTCATAAATTTTAATAGGCTTTTCCCCTCTCTTTAAGTGTTCGTTTGTGTTTGGGTTAGCTATACCGTGTTTTTTTTTCTTTCTCTTAGGAACCTATATATAGTTGACTCCCCTACGCCAGTCATGTTGGCACAACTTTCGACTATATTGCGAACAGTGTTTGTGGGATTCTGAGAAACCAGAGCATCGTGAACATTCAGGACAATAGTCCCCTTGGTGAATAGACAGACTTACTGACTGTACGCAACAGTACCGGTGTAAAACTTGATGATGTTGATGATGAAGCCATCACAAACAATCCAACAAAACGAGCACGAGCGAAAGGTACGTATATGTTCGTAGGTATATGGAATAAAAAATCACTCACGCACTGCATATAATTCGCAAAAGAAATATTGGAGACGCTAATTACTGCCGTAGACGCGGAAACACCGACGAGGCACGTGGCCAAAGCCGGCATCTTTATACCCATTATAATATTAAAAATCTAGGGAATTCCATCCTAATTATCTTGCAACGAGTAGTACCTTCGGATATGAATTCCAGGTTTTCTAGTAAAGTGATTAAACGCGAAGATTAGTATTGAAATATCCAAAGAGATAAGGTATTCTTATTTACAAAATTGTTAATGGTTAAATTCTTATTTTTATTAATACAATATAATAACCAACATTAGCCGTGAAAGTTTTCATGGTTTTTTGCTACATATATTAGCATTAAAACATTATTAATATTAATATGAATTTTAATGAATAAACACCTCAGGAACGGCTATGATGATACAAATTTTACGACCGTTTTATGACTTTGAGGTACATTTCGTGCTCTGAACAATTTGTGAACGGATTATAAACATATCGAACGACAATATTATACAACATAGAATACCGCTATTTAATTTAAACGGAAATTCTTTAAAAACGAGCCATACATAACGGCTAGGGAGAGAAAGAGATTTAACTCTAAATATGCCTATACTATAATTTCATTTATCGAACATAATCCGTAAAATAAACTAGACACAGGCAACTTTGTACTAAGAGTGAAATTAAAGTGTTTTCTGATTACAGAAGAGAAAAATTGTAAGTACAATTTTTATTTGATCCACATAAAACCATTTAAAGGATTTTTATTGAAAACCAAACAACAGAAGATTTATTTTTATTTCAAATAAAAACGTCGATAAGCCGGCTTAATTACCTTAAGTCAGTAGCGGCTCTAGTACATTTCTATGAAATGAAGAAATTAAAAATTAAAACTCGATAACAATTTTAAAAACAGACACAGTAATCATCAAACCATTAACATCTTCAACACCAACCTCTTCTTCAACATTAACCTACTCTAATCTTTAACTTTCCATCCAAAGAACAAGCAATTGTTTTGTCATCAGTACCAGATATAAAAATACACGAATACATAACAACAATAGGAACTTTAGTACAATGAAAAAATATCATCTTTGCGTCCAGAATCTTAAATAACAGACTGTGTGTTAATCCCAGTAACACTACAATCTTAGAAAAATTACTACATAATCACAAATCCGTTTCTATACAAGGAAACGACATATAAATTAGAAGATTAATTACTCCTGTGAGCCGACTAGTAATATCAAATGTCTGCCCCAGTATTCCGAACACTATTATCGAAGAAGAGCTCAAAAAATTGGAGCTTATTGCAGTGTCTAAAATAACATATTTAAAAGTTAGCATGCCTGAATCTGAATAAAATCATATATTTAGCTTCAGGCGTCAAGTATTTGTTACTTTAACAACTAATAATCATATTCAAATGTTGATAATAAATCAACATTTGCAGTGTGTATTTACCACATCCGGAAGAATCCATACTCCTAGAACTACAAAAAGCGATAGAACAAATTCCATCTCCTAAATTAATTCTTGCTGACACAAATTGTCATAACGAATCTTAGGGATCTGCGAAAACTGACAAAAATGGCTAAATTCTATTAGAAATAATTAGTAACCTCAAACTGGTGCTATTAAACACATGAATGCCTACTCGTTTCAACTCATGCAATGGCACGTTTTCAACCATCGATTTATCCCTCAGCAATTCAACTTTAGCACCACTACTTGAGTGGAATACTCTTTCACACTTATTTGACAGCGATTATCTACCAATTTTGAATAATCATATTAAAGACACAAACATATATAAAACCATATGAAACATGAAAATTAAAATCAGCAGACTGGGAAAAGTACACTAGTTTATTAACTGAACGAGTGAAAGACTTCAAAATATTAGAATAAATAAACATTAGAGTAACAAATTTTAATGATATCATAATATATTCAGTCAGAGAAGCGATTGGAAAAACTAAAATTACCACAAAAACACTTCTACCCTGGTGGAATATCGAAATGGAAACTTTTTTGAAACAAACACAAACAAACAAAACTTAGCTAGATTTATAGTCTTAAGAGCCAGATCCAGATTTCTAATCAAAAAATCTAAAAACGAAAGCTGGGCCAATTATGTCTCATCAATAAATTTACCTACACCAGTAAGTGATATTTGGCAGAAAATAAGGAAAATAAAAGGCTCAACCAAAATTATCATATCGACACCATTGCTACAGATAACTTATATACTTCAGATAAAACGTAGAGATCTTAGCTAATCAGTATCAATTATATTCGATCAATGATCAATATAACTCTACATCCTTAAAACACAAAGAAAAAACCGAATTGTCACAAATCAAAATAGAAGATATTTTATGCTCTCTCAATATACCGATTACACTAGACGAGTTAAACTAAAGTCTAGGCAATGCTAAAAAAACTTCTTCAGGACCTGATGATATTCCAATAATATTTATTGAGAAACTACCTGAAACAGTAAAGAAAATTTAAGTTGACATCTTTAACAATATTTACACAAATAAAACGTTTCCTTCAATATGGCGTCAAGCAATTATAATTCCTTGTTTAAAAATGAATAAGGCAAAAAACTTACTATCCTCCTATCGTCCAATATCGCGCACCAGTAACATTTGCAAAGCAATGGAGACAATATTGAGTAAAAGACTGAAATGGCACTTGTAAAAGAAAAAAACTTTTTACTCCAATACAAAGCGGATACCGTTAAGACAGATCGATCAGCTGATAACATTGTTGCACTAGAATCCGAAATTCATAAAGCATTTACAAATCAACAAAAAGTAATCTCAATATTTTTCGAGATCAAAAAAGCTTTCGACAGAACATGGACGCATTATATCCTCAAAATTATGAAAAACTGGAAAATAGATGATATCTTTCTCGCTTTCACCAAAAACTTTCTTTAAAACAGGTCCATACAAGCTTAGACCATAAAAACTGATAGACACGCCTTGTACCGAACCGTTGAAGCAAAGACCTTCCGCGAAAGTGACGTCACAATGAGGCAAGAGCCCGCTTGGATTCTTAGCAAAGCACTAGTCTTCTTCTTCTTCTTCGTCTAGCCATTCACGTCCACATCTGAACATAAGCCTCTTCAAGTCTTCCTTTCCATTGTTTTTTATTGTACGCTACTTGTAGCCAATTTTTCCCGGCAGTCCTTTTCAGATCATCTGTCCATCTCATAGGAGGTCTGCCTCTGGGTCTTTTGTGTTGGTATGGTCTCCAGGTTAAACCTGGAAAGCACTAGTATAATTACCCAATTTTAGATTAATTTTAATACAACTTCAATATTTTGTAAAAAATATGGAAGATAAATTATTTTGCAAAGTAATTAATAAATATTTTTGCCTTAAATTGTAAAAATAAATGTTTTATTTGAAAGTACATACCTACATATATTATTATATATATCGTTGGTATATCACTTCTTGTTTGATATTCAGAAATAAATTTAAAGGAGAATAATTTTCTTTTGGGTGGAAGTTTCAGGATAGGTAAAAAAATATGTAGGAAATCTATTAATTTATTGACCACAAAACAAAATAGCTTTTGTTAACTTACTTCTAACTCTTATTACATTATTTAGTTTTTCACCTTCGTGGTACAATCTAATGTTGCAATAATGGAAACAAATTATCTTTATTAGATTAAACAAATGGTTTGTTTCAAATTCATGATCAAACATATGTTCTTTGTATGCGTTAAACACAGAACCATGCACGTTACTCATGACATTTAAGATCAATTTTGTCATTATTTTGGAATCGTTTAATTTTTTTGAATTGTACATAAATGTAATTTCGCTTTCAGCAATTTTGCAAATATGAATGACGTCTTTAGAAGGTTGAATTAAAAAATCTTTTGACATGCTATAATTTTTGTGTCTTATGAATGGAGATTGTAAATTATCACATTCAATTGCACACAAACATATGTCACAATCTAATGTTTTCTTAACTTTCTTAACGACAAACCCAGCGATATAGTCAACAACATCACAAACATAAGATGACAATGTTCTTGAAAAACTTAAAATATTTACAGTATAATCCTGATCCTGGTTACTAGTTATTGTTTCCCTATTATTTTCATCAGTTATAAAGTTGTCAATGAGTTGATGATCAACAGTTTTCATTTTCACAGTATTTGTTGTGCTCATTGCTAATATTATGGAAGGTGCCTGTTCTATACAATTAGCCTGGGTAGATCCTGTAACACTTGTGTGCATTAACAGTCTTTTATATGCAGCTTTAAATTGTTTTGCCGTTGGGTTGTTGTTGTAACCTCCATGACTCCTAATAGAACTAAAGAAAACTTCTAAGTGATCTTGAGAAAGTTTATAGGCCGAAAGATACTTCAGACCTCCATCCATATCCTCCACGTAATTTTTCCAAATTCCCATTAGTGATTTTAAACTAATGATCATACCAATAAAACCCGTCTTTCTTTGGCTTAGATATAGGGGTTCACCATTTTTGGAACACTTAAGTGAACTAAGATATTTTATAGATTCTTCAGTTTTTTGAAAAATCGCTTGTTTATTATGATGCTGTAAACTAGATTTTAGGTGTTTTGCCAATAAATTTCGTCTATTTAAAATATCAAAAATATCATTGATATGTTCAATGAAATTTTGAGTAGCTTCGCTATGTACAAATTCTTTTGAGCTTTTATTTCTCAAATAATGTATTGCCTTAGCAACTTTTTGGCTGAACGTTTGGGCAGCTAATTTCACTTTCATTTTTTCCTTATACCAATTTAAATGCCTTCGCGTTATCCTAGTTGCAAGATGAAGGCCTTCCTTCTCTTGAATGTCTACTAATTTTTGCAAATATTCCCATTTAATCGCTTTATTATTCCCGTCAAAAAAAATTTGGTAATAACCTAAAGTATTGCGAATAAGTTTCAACATATGTGGAGGGTCAAACATTACATATATTGGTTGATTTGTTGCTGGATGTAGAAAATATACTTTATTGGAATTAATCGATAAATCAACTCCAAGTTGTTTAACCATGCTAATATTTGATGCTGCACCATCAAATGTTAGACTGGTAATTGTGACATCAGCTTCGTGCATTATTTTTAAGCACATTTTTATTAGATTACTTTTTTGAACACCTGATAACCCAGCGATTAAAAAGTATCCTATCGGCAGCTTCCATGAATCATTTAAACTATTAATTAAGAATACAATTGCTTCTTTTGCTTTAATTTCGGAAGAATCGCTTTGAGGTTTACTTCCTATGTCAACATACCTAAAATTAATGATTTCAATTATTTAAATAGAAAATATAATGTTATGATACTTTTTTTAATTGCTAATAAATATTAAGCTACACTTACCCTAAAAACTTTTCACCATCCCATTCTATTTTCTGGTGTATAGACATTTCATCGACCATCAAAGCACAAATACATGATTTTCCTTTATTTCTAAGTTCAACTACTTTTTGTTTTAATACATTCACTGCTTCTTTTCAATCTAATTATAAAATGAAAATTATATATAAGGGAACAAAAAGTAAAATAATAGGTGCTAAATTTCTGGTATGTTTTTCAAGTTTAATTTGTGAATTTACTTACCCGTGAAATGATATATCTGTCCTTTTTTTGTCGCTGCGTACAATTAAATGCACTGCAAGATGCCACCATAATTATAATATTAATGTATTGGAAAAATTTTAAATTTAAACACTTTAAAACGTTTACAACGCGTATAAACACTACTAATCTCTACCGTTTCTGCCTCAAACTGACGTCACCCACAGCTGTGTGAATCGTTTTATGTTGGCTTCACTCCTCGAGACGAGAGAATAGCATTACGGCGCGTCTATCAGTTTTTATGGTCTAAGCATACAAGTAAAAGCGAATTGATTCATGTCAACATCAAAATCACTCAATGGAATTCCTTAAGGATCGACCTTAAGTCCACTATTATTCTTAATCGCAATAAATAATATATCAAAACACATAAAGCTTCCCGTAAAAGCTAATCATTTTGCTGATGATCTAGTAATATATTATATTAAAAGTAAAATATAGAATAAGCTACACAAATTTTACAGAGAACATTAAACAGTTTAGAGATCTGGTCTTTAGAGAGTGGTTTAACTTTTTCAACTGAGAAGACTACAGTAATAATTATAGTTTATTCGTCTTCCGGGTTTGGACCGTGTCATTTGTGAGTGACCCAAAAGTGGGTTTATCTCGACGTTTCGCTACAATTGTATGTAGCTTCTTCAGGAGAACAAAGAAAAAGAAAACAAAAGACAGGAAGATGGGTAGTTAGCAACGGTAACTCAGTTGCTCAACGCAACCAGAGGCGAATACTAACTACCAAGATGGGCATTTGGTCACAGTAACTCATGTATGGGGATATTTACCAATATATTTACCAATATCCCCATACATGACTCTCTAGTTGTTCTGCGAGATCACTTGACCAATGATAACAAGTCTTTGGTTTTGGCAGATCTTGCAGAAAAATGCCTCCTTTCAACATATTTTTCTTTTAGAGGCAATTTCTACAAACAAATATCTGGAACACCAATGGGTTCTCCCCTTTCCCCTGTCATTGCTGACATTTTCATGGAAGCCTTTGAGTCTTTAGCCCTAGAATCTTACCCCTTAAAACCAAAAAAAGTCTGGTTCCGCTACGTTGATGATACACTTATCATCTGGCCCCATGGTCAACATACCCTTTCTCCCTTCCTAGATCATCTTAACTCACAACATACGATTATAAAATTCACAATGGAAGTAGAAAATAATCGGTCCCTTCCCTTTCTCGATGTGTTAGTCACCTCCAAGCCCAATGACCGATTGGGTCACTCTGTTTATAGAAAAAAGACTCACACGAATCGTTACCTACATGCTTCATCACACCACCATCCTGCCCAAAAGAATTCTGTGATCAACTCTCTCATCCATCGGGCCATTTCGATTTCTGAACCCGACAACCTTAGAGAAGAACTTGGCCATCTGCAAAAAACCCTTGTCGCCAACGGTTACTCCAAGTCCACAATTCAAAATATTACACACCGACATCTACATCCCCCTTTACACCCTAGGACGACAAATTCAGAATCTTCGGGTAATACTCCTGTGGCTTTTCATCCGTATATTCGAAATGTCACTAATAGGATTGGCAAAATTCTTCGCAAAGAAGGTATCACGACTACTTTTCGACCACCCAAGAAAATCTCACAATATCTACCCTCTTCTAAGGACCCATTACCGCCCCTATCTTCCTGTGGTGTCTATTCTATTCCTTGTTCATGTGGATATGTGTGTATTGGCGAAACTGGTCGTTCCGTCAAAACTCGGATTCAAGAGCATCAAAGATGCATTCGATCAGGTCTTTTCTCCCATTCTGCAGTTGCAGAACACTGCCAAGAAACCGGTCATTCCATATTGTTCGAAAAAACCCATATTATTTCTAAGAGCCCCTTCTTTTATTCCAGGAAAATCCGCGAATCTCTAGAGATCCAAAAAAATCCACATAATATCAATCGAGAGGAAGGATACTACTTGTCTCCCATCTGGAATCTCAGTCTAGAGCCGCCGTCCGGTCCCGCTACCACGATGCAGCCACATGATTGGCCAGCGCGCGCTTCTTGACGTTCGCGCCACGGAGTGTGCCGATACGTCCCGACACGACAGGTCACCGCGACTATAAATAGAGCGGTAGCGGAGTAATCGTCGGATTCACTCCCCGCCTCTCGACGCGTTAGTGTTCTGAGCTGTTGGACGTGAATCCCTGTCCTGGCATTTGGTTTTCACCTCTGGCTGCGTTGAGTAGTTGAGTTACTGTGACCAAATGCCCATCTTGGTAGTTAGTATTCGCCTCTGGTTGCGTTGAGTAACTGAGTTACCGTTGCTAACTACCCATCTTCCTGTCTTTTGTTTTCTTTTTCTTTGTTCTCCTGAAGAAGCTACATACAATTGTAGCGAAACGTCGAGATGAACCCACTTTTGGGTCACTCACAAATGACACGGTCTAAACCCGGAAGACGAATAAACTATAATTCTGACTCTGGCCGTGGAAGCCTACGATTTCATTACAGTAATAATGTTTGACAAAAGAAGAGCAGAATACAACTTAAACTTGTGTCTAAATTGTCATTATCTGAAACAAGTCCGCGAAATCAAATTTTTGGGTATAATATTTGACTCACAATTCACATGGACTTCACATATTAACAAATTGATCAAATTCTGTCAACAAATAATAAACTTTCTAAGAGTTTTATCTAATCATAGATGGGGTTCATAACTAAAATTCTTATAAATTTATACCAGACATTAATAAGAAGCAAACTCGACTACGGATGTACCGGTTATGAAACAACTGGATGTTATTCAAACCATATCTCTACGACTAATCTTTGGAGCCTTTAGAACTACTCCAATAAGAATCCTTCAAATGCTAGCAGGAGAAATGCCACTATACCTTAGAAGACAATATCTATCACTATGCTACGCTTTAGTACTAGTTACTAGTACTAAAGCGTAGTAACAACTAGTTAGAAGACTACCGTATTATATCAATCAAATCACCTTCCAGTCACCTCCCTGGACAGTTTCTTTACCAATAGTAGACCTCGTCTTACTTAATCGTGATAAGCATTCAAACATTTCTGCTGAGGTCAGGCTTTAGTAATATGCAAATTTACTCAAATATTTCACTTACAAATTGTTCTTCACTAATGTCTCCAAAGAATGCAACGGAGTAGCAGCTGTTACTGTATGAGAAAACGTAATTTCTGCCGCGAGATTAACTGACGGCTGTAGTATTTATACCGCAGAGCTCCAAGCAATACTTGACGCATTAAATCATTATAAAACCACAAATGAAAAACAAATACTAACATTATCAGATTCATTCGGTTCTTTACAAGCCATTACACATATTTATCCTACACACATCAATCTATTTAAAATTAAAAAATCTTCCTATACCACTAAATAGAAAAGACCAGATAATTATCAGAAAACTCCGGCTTGGACATACATGACTTACGCACCGCTAATTAATCTCCAAAGAACCACTACCAATATGCCAAAGATGCCAAACACCTTTCACCGTCAACCATATAATAATAGAATTTCCAGAGTACACCTCAGCCAAGGCGATATTCAAGATACCCAACAGCCTGAAAGAAGCACTGGTTACAAAATTCAATGAAGTTCTGATTTTTTTAATTACTGTAAACTCTATAATAAATTATGATTTAATTTTTGTTACATGTAAATACATGAATATTGTACCATATTGTTGTAAGTCATGACTTCTAAAATGTATCTTATTTTTTGTATTTGTATCATAAACCTACCTCTAATAACCCTAGTGGTTGATGCAGAAAAATAAACTTTTATATCTCACTTGTATGCAAGTCATATAAATATTTTTATTATGACTCTGCTTTAAACTTGACATTAATGACAAACGACCTTCAAATAAATGGGAAAAAGCTAATGACGTATTTTCTTAATGAACAATAGAAGTGAGCTTACTTTTAAGTCTTCAGCTTGTCATTCTACGATGTATTGATTATAGTATACATTTTGCAGGTTAATTAATCTTGTGTGGTCATTAGGCTTTTTCATTATTAATATTGTGTTCAGAAACTAGCTATTGTAGAACTAAGAACGACTAAATCGTTTCAATAAATAATGAGATTATGTAAATATAAACATTGAAAACACTATTAAAGGTTTCTAGAGACACAGTGGCAAAATTGCTATAGATAAAGGTATAATTTGTATGATTGGCTTAATGATATTGTAATGGTTTTTGTTTTATTACAGTAGCAACCAATATAATAAATACTAAGTATTTGTATTAGTTGTAAGTCCTATCTCTCATATTTATTGATATTTTTCAGAAATACAATAAAAGTAAATAAAAATTACAATATTATTATTAGAACAGCACGTGTTTGAGAGTTATAGATAAATAACAATCATTCATAATATGTGATGGACGTGTGAACTTAAAGCGATTAAAACTGCGATTCGGATCTGTATATAATGCGAATGCTTTTTCGGGAAAAAGCTAGCTGTGGTAAATACTGATAAAGTATGTAAGATAGATAAGTGGATAAACTGAATATCAAAGATCCAAAATTCACAGACAGATAAAAGCTAGCTAAGAATTTGTAGGTGGGACTTGGTCGTGAACAAACTTGCATTCCTATGGCTAACAGATGAAAGAAAACAAAGGCGATACGCAAAATAACTGTGAGGTAACGGTAAATGTAACAGTGAATGCATAGTATAAGTAAAAAAGTGTTGCTTTAAGCGATGCCTCAGAGAGGATTATAGCCTTAGCACCGCAAGGGTGCACTGTCGTGCCTGATAGTATTTAATACCAACTTTTGAGAACAAATATGAACAACGCGTTAATTAAAAACAAAACACAAACAAGAGGAACAGTTAGGGAGGCGACTCCAGTTTTAGATTCTGTGTCTGTTCCAAATACTCAGGCAAAAGGTTTTTCGGGAGGAACAGACTCTGAGCAAAGTGGCAAAAAATGCCTTTCTGGAGCTCAAAAGAGAAAGATGAAGGGACAGGCAAATATGGCTGCTGGGACATTATTATCCCCCTTCCAACAAACGGTTGCTACAAAACCAAGGAACACTAATGAGCAGACTAGGTCATGTAGCAATGTAATAAGAGTATTCAGGATGACGGTGGTATACAGATACTATCCTAATACTTAACTAGATTAGACCCAAGATGGACTACTGAGGTAGTGAGGAAAGTGAAGTACACACCAAAGCCGAATAGGGATAACTTTTATATTTAAAAATGGAAAATTCTGGCAGGAAAAGAGTCCCTAAGGCCGATAAGTCTGATGTCATTCGTACTGAAGACTCTAGAAAAACTGCTCGACATACATATTAGATATGGTATATTGGTTGAAAGTACTATACCTATATCAGGGAGTATGCGTTTCGAGCAGAAGCCTCCGCAGGAATGGACTACATCATCCCATATAGAGGGTAAAGTGTATTTCTCGATACAGAGGCAGCATTCAATCGTCAGGCAGCAGCAATTCGTCTAAAAGGAATAGAATAGATGAAACCAGCTGCAGATGGATAGACAGTATATGGAGGAGCCGTGTGATACACGCAACGTTGAAGGGGGATACATTGTCAGCACGAGTAGCCAGAGGTTGTCTGGAGGGGAGTTTTATCTCCTGTATTGTAGAATCTGGTCATGGATGGTCTAATAGCTAGACTCAACATCGACAAGCATCATGTTCTGGGCCATGGGGATGGGAATTCATTGGTACAGTCAGATATATAGTGCTCTGACTGTAGTTACAGAATGGACTTAACATAGGCCTTTAGGCCTAGGCCATAGGCCGAAATCCAATAAAATTTGCCAAAAGAAGGAATTTAGAGGGATAGGATCCTCTAAGCCTAAATGGTACACATTTAAATCTGGTGATTGAAGTTAAGTTTCTTGTGGTAGTATTAGATTTGAGGCTTACTTGTAATCAGTAGTTGTACGAATTAGAAAATATAAGTTTTAACACCAGAATATTATATTTGATTGATAACATTTTGGTAAGACCCATAATTACATCAAAAATTAAATATTCAAACGAAATCACAGGGGCTATGAGAGGTACACCAACAGTAGCTATGTAGGCCCTAATGCCTTACCATATCTTTTTCCTTTAAGCGTGGGGTATTATAGACTGAGAGAAAACCTGAACAGCGTACCGGTTAGATCAAGACCTAGTAACATAATAAATTAAAATAGGGATGTCTAATGAATGAATGATGATTTTCTGACCATACGGTACCCAGATACAAGCCTAAAGTACCTGTCCAAGTGAACATTTGCTCACTAGGGGGTTTAACCACAGAAAACTAGGTTTGGAGGAGATGTTTGCAATCTTGCAGGGTGCAAACGAAACTATCATGAGAACTTTTGAACTGAAGCGGATTAATATATTCTCAGATGACCAAGCAGCCATGGGAGTTTTCATAAGACCTTCGACGGTCTAGTGTGGGTATGCCGACACGAACTTGATTGACTGCCGACATATAATTGTGTTACACTGGAAGGTCCGTCGTCGTACACCGAGCTGGTCGTGGGAATGTCAAAAAGCCCCAAAAAATTCTGGATCCAAAGCTAACACAATTCACACTGGGAAAATAGGCCCGGTAAATAGGGCTGAAGTACTGTGGAAAACAAGCAGGACTCAGCTCAAAGTCATAACAGGCTTCTTTACTAGACATGCGTCAGTTTAGTGACAACTAAATACAATGGTACTGTTTTATGTAAACTTGATATATACTTGATATATTAATGATCCAGAATCCTTCAATGGGTATCACAAAGAATTGGAAGATGTAAAATAAGCCACTGAGCTGAAGTACGACTGATCTATAGCAGACGGCTTCCAGGAAAATAAACGACATTTTCGAAACTTTCACAAAACATTAAACTTTTTAACATTAAACGTTAAACAACAAATTAATAAACATGACTTACAAAACTCTCAAACTAAAGGTTTTTGCATTAATAGAATTTACTGGCATTATCTTACAACCTTTAACTCTTATTGAGGTTCTAATTTGATTGTATCTTATTTATCAGTAAAAAATTATAGAAATTTTTTTCTATATTCTATCTATCATATACTAACTAAATTTACTAATAATAATTCCTATAGATTGTCTCAAAGTGACTAGTCTGTACAGGTTAAATGCACAACATCGATGCCATACTTCTTTGCAAACTTGTATTAAAATAAACGTCACTTCTTACTACTTAGCCTAATCCATCTTTTGTGTTGAGGGTAGCTTAAGTACTAATGCCCACTAACGACCCTGCCTGGCTTTCTTCTGTCAGTGGTTTTCAAACATAAATAATATTTGCTACAACATACTTGGGTTAAATTAAATAAAATATAAATTAAGAAATGCCTTTTATTTATGTCACACAAGCAGTTTGTTTTTAATTCTACAGTATGTAGCTAGCGATACAAAGCATTTGTTTATAGATTTAAATGAAATCGAACAAAATAAAACTAAAATACAAAGAAACATTTTATTTATGTATTGTTCCGTTCAAAAGTTAAGGGGGGAAGGACTTTTAAAAACCGCACTGTATATGTTGGCAGTAACAAAACGTAGAAATATCCGAAAATAGAACTAATAAATAAGTTGAAAATAAAAGACATTGTATTTAATTTCGTGTGTAAGTAATCGTTATTTTATACCATTATATTTAGTTCCTTTTTCTGTCTTCTTAGGTAGCTAGTCTTCTTTAAAAAATAGGTCCTTTGACAGAAGCCATTCTTGAATATCTTTTTTTAGTGTTGAACTGTTGAGAATTTGTTCTGACTTTCTGCTGTGATAGCTGGCATTGTCCATTACCACAACAGTTTTTTCTGGCAAATTTAGCATTAAGTTATTTTCGAACCAATCTTCAAAGGTCGGTCTATCCATTTCGTCGTGATAGTCCTGAATATTTGTCTTTGTCAAAAACGTGAGCTCTGCTCCATCAACAAATCCACTGGTAGATCCTGCGTGCAATAAAACGAACCGTGCACCACGAGCTGTTGGAGCTTTAAATCCTATTGTCAGACCACGAACAAAAGCATTGCGATGAGATGTAATTGTTTTATCAACCCATTCTTTTTACACACTGTGCCCGATATTTACCCATGATTCATCCAAATACACTATGTTGTATCCTTCTGCACGGTATTTTCGAATTGCGCGTAAATAACGATGACGCCACGAGATGATTTCTGGTTTTTTCAATCAAAATTGAATTTCTGCCACGTTTTATAAACACAAAAATCATATCACTCAGCAAACGATGTAGCGTGGTCCGTGAAAAGTTGGAGCAAAGTTTCTTCAACATTTACAACAGCTAATATGGTGTTTATTGTTGGTGGTATGTTGTCAGGCAGGCCCAAGAACCTTTCGCTTCTTGGGCCTGCTCTTTGGAGATTGTAATCCAGCAGGTGATGAATATTCCTTCGTATTCGAAACAGAGTCTTTTCGCAAACACCACTCATTTCTGACATTTTACACTTGATACAGAATCGTTGTTATCCTGATTAAGATGATAATTAATAATATTCATTAGTATCTGCTTCTCTGAAAGTTTCAGAGCTTTTCCACGTTTCCATTGAACAATTTACTCCATTTTGCGGTAAAAATTCGGCGTCAAATATAACAATAGCCAACAACAGAAAATCAACAATAACAAAACAGTAACAGTACATCCAGAAGATGGTACAAATAATCGTAACTCGAATATGTTTACGCGCTCCGAAGAACAAATAAAGACTAATTAAGGCCCTGGATGTATCAATGCACATTTTATTATACGACTGCTACTAATAAAAGATAAAAATTGATAAGTTACTATTAGAAACAAATAATATATAGTATTATGTAAAATTATTAGCAAATCATAATTGTGAATTACATAAAATTGTACGTAAGGACTTGTTGAGAACTCCTGGTTTATTCCGTTTATTCTAAAAGACAGACAATAGAGAACTCCATCGCTCACTGCATAAAACTGGCAATATCTGGGCGAAATTCCCATACGGTTAGCATTGCATATCTTACCATGTACAGACTAGTCACTTTGAGACAAAGTATAGATATCTGTACCTATCAGTTAGTGTCGGAAAATTTTAATTTCCCTGGTCTATATGTTTTTATTAGTATTAATTAGTACATTTCTTACAAAAAGTTTTATTGTTATTTGTAATGGTCCTATTTGAAAATTATTGTTTACTACTAAACTTTAAAAATAAACCTATTATTAGTTCTTACAATTGAACTGTTTCAGCCTTTAATAATTATTATGTTTTAGATATAATGGAACTGTATTTGCATATGGACCGACGGGGGCAGGCAAAACTCATACTATGGTGGGCACTAGATCGACTCCAGGAATCATGATTAGAGCTCTTAACGATATTTTTGAGGCAGTAAAAGATAAAGAAGACGAGTATTCGGTAAGTGGTAATAATTTTATTTTTTGGTAAACCAGAACGTCTGTACACCAAAAACTGATAATTTTAGAAAAAATTTTAAAACTATAGTAGTTTATTAGGTTTGTGAAAAAAGATTAAATTATGATATAAAACACGGTTTACAACAAGTAGAAGAAATTTAAAATAGCATATTCAATTAAAAACTATTTGAGATACTGGGAAAATATCATTAAAAGAAAAAAAAAGTTGAAGGTAAAAAAAGACAAAAAAGATATAAATGATAAATAGAAATATTATTTATAATATAGGTATTATTTTTTAGCTCTGCCTATTAGCTAAGTCAAACATTTTTCCTTTCTTCGATTTTGTGATTATTACTTATTTTTGCGCTTATTATTATGTTTATTTAGCATGTATTTCAAGCTGTAGAGACAAAAATTAATGATTTTGAGTATTAATTAGTGAATATTTTGAAACCAGCACAGCATTATGAAGGGCAATGCCTGGAGTAACCTACAAGTGTTTGCAACTTCAAACTGTAAATTATAAAATTATCTTATGGCCTTTTTAAGATGCAAAAAATGGTGTTTTTGATTATTTTTATTATAACAAATTAACAATTTAGGGTAAAATATTATGAAAATATATGAAAAAAAGCTTTAATATGAGGTATGTTACATTAAATTTGACCCAATAGTTTATGCAAAATTAATTATTGAAGCTGATCAATGTCAATTTTTCTCAAGTTTTAGTCATTGACAACTGCGATATTGACATATACAGAATAGCCTAATATTTTTGTCGTTTATATCTTGGACTACTGTGGTTTTAATGGAATTTTCTTACGCAGGGAACGTAGGTAATTAGTTCTTCAATCTATAGATGGCGTAAATCCATTTCCTAAAAAAGCTGACATATGGGGTTTTTGCGAAGATTACCCCAATTACTGTCTCCTTGATAAGGTTCTGAAACAGTTTCCATATAAATATAGTGCATACTTTTTCCTTGTTAGTCTCGGCCTTAAGTTCCAGCAGGCATGTTACTATTATCAGTTTTCTTGTCGTTTTTAAGCCAATTTTGTCTTCATAAAATTTTTATTGTATTTTCAATGTCTTACTTTCATCTTTATTTATTTCTGTACCTGTACACCACAATATTGGCTAAATTTTGGCTCACAATCTTGATACCTTATTTCTGTGTTTACTATACTTGTGTTTTTTAGTTTTCCATTAGTATTTTGTTTTTTGGTATTAGTATTAGTAAAAGCAACACGATTCTCAACAACTATAAAATGGGACAAATTAAAATATGTCTCAAATTTAGGCGTTTGACTAATAATTTATTATTTGTTTAATAATTTTGATAATCTAATAAGTATTAAATAAGGAGCATCAAAATATTTAAAGATTAATTACAAATAAATAATGGCACTGTATGAAGAAAATGCTAAAAACCAGACAAGATAAGATAATTAGACTGCGAAAACAATGCAGCCGGACACTCTAACAAACGTCAAACTATATTCTGCAATTGTAGGTAATTCGTTAATAAAACAACCGTTAAAGTATTGGATGAAATTAATATTTCTAAAACCACAGTCTGCAACATAATTGAGCAATATGAGTAAACATGAAGTATCTTAGATAAAAAAGATAAAAACCCGGGTCGTCCAAAAGTAGTTTCTGATAAGAATAGAAAAATACGAATAAAAGATTGCAACAAAGATCAGAATAATATTCTAAGGCAAGTTACAGATGAATGTATTTATAAAACTGGATTTAATCTGCCAAGGGGATGCTGTTACAAGAATAAATATAAAGCTGGATGAAGATTGAATTGCAATTAGCAACTTGAAAGTGTACTAGTAGTTTAATATATTTTAACACATTTTCTTCCCTTCTTCCTAATTTTTTTCTTCTCCATATCAAGGGAATAGATATAACTAGTTACGTAGATTTTAAAGAAGTACGATAACAAAGCTTAAAAGCAAGTAAAGCAGCGGGATCTCTTAATGACACAATCTAGAAGAACAAACACCTAAGACAAGACACAAAAACAAGAATCTATTAAGCAGCAATTGGACCTATATTAACATACACGGCGGAGACAAGACCTGAAAAAAACAACACTATAACAAAAATAAAACAACAATAAAACGAGACGACTACTAGAAACAACAGAGATGAAAAAACTTTCGATACAAATATTTGGGAAAAGTTTGTTGGATAGGGAGAAAAGCTAAAACATAAGAAGGACATGCAATATCTACCTATCTATATAAGTATTTTTACAGCTGTTACCGCCTTCTTTCTTTCAGCCAACGTCTCCAGTCCTTTCTGTTCTGCCATTCTTCATCTCTAAGGTCTCGTCTTTCCATTGCCTCGTCCACTTCATCCCTCCATGATCTTCGAGGTTTATCTCTTTTCCTCCTTCCTATTGGGCTTAAATCCGTAATCTTTGCTATCCACCTTGTATGATCTGCTCTTCTCACATGTCCATATCAAATTAAACGTTTTTCTTCGATGTAGCTGAGTATGTCTTGTTCTATTTCCACTCTTTGTTTTATCTCCTCATTTCTTATGCGATCTATTTTTGTCACTCTTCAGCTTCTTCTCATGAACTTCATTTCAGTTGCTGTGATTTTGGTTTTTCACTGGTTCTTGATCTGTTGTTAAATATTCGGTCTTTTCTAGGTTTATTTTCAGTCCATTTTGTGTGTATTCCTTTTCTAATTTTCAGAGCATATAGCACAGATCTTCTTCATCTTGGGCCGTTACCACTTGGTCATCTACAAAGCTTAATGTGTACAAGAAGTTGTCCGGGATTGGTATTCCTATCACTTCACATTTCCTTTTCCATAATTTTAATATCTGTTCGAGGAATATCTTGAACAGTGTCGGAGATGTAGAGTATCCTTGCAATAAGTCTTTTGTGGTCTTAAATTCGTTGGAGTATTTATTGCCGGTTTTAACTCTTACCTCGTTGTTGTTGTAAAGGTTTTTTACGGCTTTTATTAACCTCTGAGTTATTCCGATTTCATTCATCGTGTTCCATAGTTGTTTTCTGGGAACCCTGTCATATGCTTTTTTAAATCTATGAATGACATGTGTACTGATTTATTTTTTGCCATTTTATTTCAATTACTTGTTGGAGTGTATATATGTGGTCTATGCAGGGTCTTCCTGCCTTAAACCCCGCCTGATCTTCTCCGATTTTATTTGAAATAGATTTTTCCAGTTTTTCTTTCAGTATTTTTCCATATAACCTGCCCATACATGCTATTACACGAATGCCTCTGTACTTCTGGTATTTCTTCTTATCTCCATTTTTATGTATCGAGGTTATATATGCTTTGGACAATTCATCTGGTATTTCGTTCAGGTTTATAGCGTTACTGAACGTTTCGTGCATAATTCTGTGTAGTTCCGTTCCGTACTTAATTAGTTCATTAACGATTCCTCCTGGTCCCTCTGATTTTTTGTTCTTTCTCTCTGACTTTGTTGTTGGTCATGTTCTGTGTCTGTCTCTATGAAATCTGGGCGGTTTTCTGTGAGTTGTTCTTTATAGTAGTCTTCCCACTCTTTTTCTGATATGTATTGTATTTGGACCTTTTCGTTGTTATTTTTCCTTAAAGATTTCAGTATTTTCCAGAATTCTGAATTTCTTGTTCCTCCTATGTATTGTTTAATTTGCGCGTATGTTTCTTCTCTTCAGTCTTTTCTTTTGCCCTTCTTTGTTTTACTTCTCTGTTTTTCTCTTTGTACTTCTGTATGTCTTCTGGGGATTGGGTGCTCATACTTTTCATATACAGAGTTTTCTTCTCCTCAATACATTTTTTGGTTTCTTTGTTTATTTTTACTTTGTGTTGGGTATCTCTTTTCTCAAGTTTCCCAAGCTCTATAGTTTCCCAAAGCTTCTAATGCCGCCTTTTTTATGATGTATTTGACGTGCTCGTACGTTTCTTTGACGTTTCTGAAACCGAAATCCTGTAACTTCTGGTTTAGTCTTGTTTGGTATAGGTCCCTTATGGATTCCTCTTGAAGTAAATTTATGTTGAACGTCATTTCTTCTTCTTTCTGTTCATTTTCTACTTGGTCTTCTTTGTGTTCTTTCTTCCTTCTAGTTTGGGTGTTCAACGTGTAGGGAAACCCCATTTGTGAAATTATTAATCGGTGGTCAGTGCCACATTCGGCCCCTCTCTTTACTCGGTATTTCTAATTTTGATAGTACTACTTTTGCTGACAATTATGTAATGGATAATGGATCTGATGTTTTTCGTTGTTTGTACATACGTGTATTTATGTATATCCTTATGTCTGAAAAAGCTGTTAGTAATTTTCAGATTGTTCAGTTCGCACAGGTCAATTAGTCTTTCCCCATTATCGTTTGTCACATCTTCTCCAAAACGGTCTATCATGCTATCATTTTGTCGTTTCCCTGTTCTTCCATTTAGGTCCCCTGCTATTATTATTTCTTGTGTTGGTCTCACTTTTCCGATCTCTTCTTGTAAGGTAGACATGAACTGATCCTTTTCTGCTACCAGACTGTTATCTGTAGGGCCTTATACTCCCAGTATCACGATTTGCCTGTCATAGATTTCCATGATGAGTTTTACTATTCGTTCATTTATGGGTTCCCATGTTTTTATTGTTTTTACCCATTTTTTCTTGATTAGTATCCATAATCCGGCAGCTGCTCTTTCTTCCTTCTTTTTCCATCTCCAACAGTAAAAGATGTCATCTACATATTGTGTATCATTTCCCTTTTTCTTGGTCTTAGTTGTTACTAAAATATCAAGATTCATCCTCTTAAATTCCTCTATCACCTCTTTGTCCTTAGTTCGCAATCCTTGGATGTTTCAGGTGCTACACGTGATTTCCCTCTTTCTCTGTTCTTCTTTTCGACGTACGTTGGCTGAAAAAATTAACTTAAGCTGCGCTTCTCTTACCAAAAGCGCAGAATTGCCCCCCCCCCGTATCCGATGGGGCTGTGGATTATTTTATTGTTCATCCTGCTTCTTGTACTTTCGCCCTTTTGTTTGTTGTTTTTGTATGTGCCAGGATGCTAAAGCCTGACGCCAAAACCCCCACTTTGGAGGACCTGTAGTTTCATCCACTCATTCTGGATCCGACGCTGTTTGCAGCCGCCCACTCTGAATCAGACGCTGCTTGATTCTATACAAACCCTAAAACCCGAGGTCGTCACTTCCGCCATCCTCGCCGTACCGAAGGTCTCTCTCTACGCCGTGACTGCCGTTGTGGTCTTCATCCGTAACCCTCGACAAGGGACCCTAAGCAGGTACTAGTTTCCCGGGTCAGGAAACACCTGGAATCTGTGGGGGGCAGGGAATGACTCATTTTCCCTGATAGGACTATCCAAGGAATTTCAAGGAGTTCCTTCCCACTACCCACATGCAATATAGACATACAATATAAAAGACATAAATGGATGAGTGACAAAACGGAAACAGGAGTGGAACGAATACATTATTAAAATGGCAAAGGATATAATAGTATGAACTGCACGAGATAAGTCACCAAATTGACGAAGAAGTATTGGCAGACCAAGAAAAAGATGTTGCGATAATTTATACAATTTAGAAGTCTAATATTGAAGAAGAAACAGGCTTTACAGACTACATACAAGAAGAAAGAAGAGGAAGAAGACATTTTCTTCGAAGCAAAGTAAAAACCAATGTTCATAGCAAAACAAACTTTCTTCGTCGGCAGAAGATTGGACCTGAGTTTAGTGAAGAATCAAAATTCGACGTATGTGTTGATGATTACGGCAAATAAGTTATTCGCAATAAATATGAGGCTTTTCGCAAAGACTGTTTGAAACGAACCTTAAGATTTCCTAAATGAGTATAATTTGGAGTTTTATGGCAGTTTTTGAATTATTCAAAATAGCGTACTCTCCAGTATTGTGAAATTAAATGTTCGTAGGAATGACATTTTTCAGCAGGTCCAAGTGGCCTGTCATACGGCTAGAATCACAAACATCTGGATCGGAAACCACAATATAAATGTCTTTTTCCTGACCTAAATGTCATTGAAGCAGTATACTAACGAATAGCCCACAACGAACATAAGTCAAAATAGACCAGATTTGCAATTACTTTACTTCTGAGTAGTGTAGATCCTTAGTCGAGTAAATGCTCAACCGAATTCGAGCGGACATAAAGTCTACCGGTGATGCTACTTTGTTTTAAAAGTAAATATTTGTTGTATGTCCCAATATTTAGTTGCCCACAAAATAACCATTATTTAATATTAATTGGTTTTGTTGATAAGAATATTTTGCTTCTTGTTCCTGATTGATATTAATAAATAATATACGTTTATTCAAATCAATAGTTATTACCTTAATTTACAATTTCAGTTTACTTATAATAAAATAAACGTAAAAAAGGTCTTAAAAGCATAAACATGCATGTTGATTTAATCTATTTATTATAGGTCTATGTTTATTGTTTTTTTTTACAAATCAATATTTTATTTTTACAGTTTCTAACCTAATTTCTATATTTTTTATTTTGTATAATTTAAATTTATTAAATTGTTTTTTTTTCTTTCCCGTTTTTCGTTCCCTTTTTCTCTTACTCAAGCAATAAGTAATTTTTTATACAAATTAAAATGTTTGATATTTTTATAATTTATGGGCAATTGATTGTATATTCTTGGAGCAAAATATTTAATTGACCGTTGCGTGATTGTTTTTAAAGTGTGAGGACATTCGACACTTAATGTTATTCTTGATTCATGATTTGACACTTTTACTTTAAGAGAAATTTTATCTTTATAAATATTTTTAATCAGCTCTAAGCAGTACAATTGCCTAACATCAAGAATCTGAGTTTTATGAAAAAGTTGGTCTGAGGGATATGTTTTTCGTTTTTCATATATTAGTTTAATAAACCATTTCTGAGTATTTTGGAGGGTCACCAGATGGCAATCAGTTACTCTACCCCATCCTTAAATCTCATATACAAGATGAGATTGTACTAGAGATAGGTAAAGCATTTTAAGCTGTTCAACATCCAAAAACTCTTTTAACACGTTAAGCGCTTTGTGTATAAAATATATACACAGTAGTCGGGTCCAGGGCGCCGGGTATAGATTTTATTTACGAGGCATAGCTGTATTGTAGGCCGTGTGTATGCGATTTCTGTACAGTTAACGTAGGTATCTTATGGGATATGTATTGGTGCGGCGCTACATTACATCATATCAAATTGGCAGATAAATTGGTTTTGTCAATATTTTTGTTTTACAGTTTTGTTGGGACGTTTTTATTACAGTAAAAAATTATTAATTTTAAAGTAAAGAATCTATGTTTGTACTGATAATCTCTTTATTGTGTACAAATTACAAATTAGGTAAAAGTAGTTCAAAATAAAACAAATTTACACATTCTAAAACCAAAAAAATGATTATAAAAAACATTTCAGTAGATACTGACATCAAATAAAAACTCTTAAATAAAAAAAAATATTAGATATATCAATTATTTTGGTTTACACACATGAGAATTGAAACAGCAGTCTATACAAATAGGTGGTTTGTCCGGACATGCTGGACAGATATAATTAAATCACTTGTTTGCTGTGAGCAGCTGCATATGTTCTGTTATGTTGTCCTGCTAAACGAGTGTAACATATTTTACACCGCTTCCGTTTTTTTGTCGCCTTCAGTTCATGTTTTTCTAGTCTATTATTGTCTGTACTTGCAGAAATATTGTCCACACCTAGTAACTGCAAATACAAATTTTCTCTAAATGTTGTAATTTACATACGGCTATCACGTACTGAATTATGTAAAATCCAGGCGTTAACTACAGCAGTACATGTTAAGTCCTTAACTGCAATTTTTCTAAACCATTTAGTTGTTTTTCGTAACGCAGTAGAGTAGTATGATATCTGGTCCGTCACGTCAATAAATGATTTGGCAGAATTGTAAGAACAAATAGCAGTAGGTTTATTTCGGACACCTCCTTCTCTTGCACTAACCTCCGTTATTTCATCTCCGTGTTTAGTACTTATAAATAAAATGTCTCCTTTCTCTTTCCACTTAGCTACAACTATACCATCCTTCTCTTCTCCATAAATTTCACCCCTTTTAAGTTTGTTTTGGACAACTGCCACTGGATTTTCCTTGCAGTTACTTCGTAATGTGCCGACCAAATGTGTCCTATTTGCAATTAGTTCTTTAGCTAAACGACGCTATTATTATACCCTAATTATCAGCGAACAGTGTACGGCCATCTCCCAGAAGTCCATCCATAAGTTCAAGAAGTATTGTATTGGGTACGGGTATACCTATACTTTTATCTAGTCCACAATAAATCTTTATATGGTATGTATAGCCACCCTTTAGACATAACTTGAAAACTTTAAACCAAATTTGTGTTTCTTCCCTTTTATATATTGACGAAATGATATTCGTCCTCAAAAAGGAATCATGCTTTCGTCAATTCATACGTTTTCACCGAGTTCCATGCACATTTTGAAATTTTTATTTAGAATATCAAGCAGGGGTTGAACTTTATACAGCATACTTCCTGGAGGACACTCCTCATTATTGGAGAAATGCCACATTTGTAGTAGTAGCTCAAATCGATTTTGGTTTATAACACTTGAAATTTTATTTTTGTAGAACAAAGATCGTTTCCAATAATCTTTAATCAAATAATTGGTTTTCGATCGAGTCCCATCCAGAGGTTGACTTCTAAAAATGTTTGCATTTCTGCTGTATCTGTTGAAGTCCATTTATTTATTCTTGATTTTGGACCAATGGTTTCGTTCATAATTTTTTCTACAATTTTTTAATCAGCATAAATATTTGTCTGAAAAACCATTAGTTCAAATCTCTCATCAGTTACGAATTGTTGAAATGAGTCTAATTCAGTTTTACCTTGAATTTGAATGGTTATTTCATTAGGAACTCCTACAGGTTTATTGAAAACTAAATTTTTAAAATTTTTAATGATTGGTCCCCACACCTGTGGTACATTTTCAGGAACATTGACATCTGAATTCGAGGAACATGCATGATTTGTAGTTCATGCAACTTTTCGTCTTGTCACTTGAAGAACTTCTTCCTCTGATTGTGAATCGGAATTTTCAATCTTTTCATTTTCGGTATAATGGGGATCATCATCAGAATCGGCAGGAAATGGCTCTATATCGCTCGTATCTGATTCAGAATCAACTAATTCTTCATCACTTATGTCCATATTGTTTATTTCTTGTAAAAATTCCTCCATCAGTAGTTCCAGTCTTTGCCTTCCTGCTTTCTCACGTTTGTAAGACATCTTTTTACAACAAATACTGCTATTTCTCGCTCAAGAACACACTGTTCAGAACAAACGTACAACCCAAACTATAATACAACAATATGCTGTGCCCTGTAAAATATAAATGACCATAAAAAGTGCAAGTTTGTGCAAGTTTGACCGTCCAGCTGTGGTATGCGTAATACCTATACACGGGCGTAGTCTTATACATTTTAATTAGGCGCCGCGTGTATATATTTTATTCACACTTTTTTGAACCGCACCATGATTTTATAATTTTGAGGTCTTGTTCTGCTATAATTTTAAGATCTTCGCAATTATCGGCCTTATAAAAAATTGCGGTGTCATCAACAATACTAATTATGTTTCCAACAGTTTTTAATTTGAGCATGTCATTAACATAGAGTGTAAAAAGTAGAGGGCCTAAAACGGTCGCCTGCGGTACACCATAATTAATTACTTCAGGATCACTTTTAACACCATCAATTTCTACAAATTGTTTTCTGTCAGTTAAGAAACTTTTTCAAAAGTTTTGTCAAAACCCGTCCTCTCAGACCATACTTCTCAAGTTTTTTCAACGAGATCTCGTGAGATATCGTGTCAAACGCCTTAGAGAGATCGACGAATATGCATAAACTACGTTTATTAGACTCAAGAGCTTATGATATTTGTGATGTTAGTTTAAAAATAGCATCTTGTGTCGATATTATTTCTCTAAAACAGTATTGGCAATCCGATAATATCCTAAACCTATCCTAAAAAACTTAATAGTCTATTTTTTAAATTTTTTTCAAATATTTTGGAAAAAACAGATAACAAAGAGAATGGTCTGTAGTTAATCACGTCTTCTTTTTATTTCCTGTCTTAAACAGAGGTTTGATTTTGTCTATTTTTAGACATTCTGTAAAACAATCATCCTGAAAACATGTATTAATCACAAAAGCTTAAGTACTTATAGTATAATTCTTAATAATTACTAGAGTAATAATTTCTTCCTTAATTTGTTTGATGGTTTCTGTCTTGATACCATCCTAGCCAGGAGATTTTTTGGCTTTTAAAGATTGTATTTCCTTTACCATTTCTTTTTGGTCAACGATATATTATAAGTATCATTTGTTACATAGTAATAAATTAAAAAAATATGATTAAAAAAAATAAACTGTCAACTATTTAAATTTTAGATGTACTTTAGTCTGTCCTATTATCTAGTTGTTAAAGCTCGTATATGAAAATAAAATTGTCCCCTACAAAACAATATATAATTTTTCATCTGTATCATAAATAATGATCGATATACTACGTAAGTACTGTAAAAAATTATATAACTAAAAATAAAGTTATCTATCCTTGTATTACTGTTACTCTGATAAAACCACAAAGTATACAGTTCTTAATGATCTATAATAAAATTGATGGATGGTAGAACGGTGATAATGATAATACTGCATTAATGATTTATGAAAGGTGTATAGAAAGCACCTGTCTCCTTTACAATAAGTCTCACGCTTAAAGGGTTTTCCTTTAAAGTGCCTGATTTTACCGGTCTCACTTCTTAAATAGACATCACTATTGATGGCTTCTGTCATTCGGACACTAGGTTTCCATTCTACTATGAATTTATTAGTCGTAAAGGTAGAATGGAATTTTAAGCACTGTTCTTTGCAATAATTAATATAAATGCTTCAATAACGGCAGCATTCAAAGGGCACTATAATTAAAAATTAAAACGACTAGTAGGGTATGCAGATATTTAAAAAAAAACACAAATTAGTAACAACTGGACAAAAATTACATAAAACATTAGTCAAGAATGTAAAATGTTATCATTATATAATGTAAATTATAATATATTATAATATATAATGTAAATCTTTAAAATGATTATAATAAATACATAAATAAATATAAATTTTTAAAAAAATGTATCTCCTAAAATGCTATCCTTATAGCCATTACTATTGTCACTAGGATATTATAGCATATTTTTTACCGTGTACTGAATTTCAAAAACTAATCAAAATATTTAAGTACTGCTATTAATATTCAAAAAGAATGTAATTTGTAATGATGATAGTAGGTCAGATGATAGTAAAAGAAAGAAAAAAGAAGAACCAGAAGAAATATTTGGAGGAGTAAAAACATACACTAAACACCAGATAAGATAAACACAGAAACAAATGAAACAAATAACCGGAATAAAACTGGTAGATGAACCAACATCATCATCATCCAGCCTTCACTTTATCACGTCCACTGTTGGACATAGCTCTCCCTTAAACTTCTCCATTCTTTATGATTGTGGGCTCTTTGTTGCCAATTTTTGGTGATACGCCTGATGTCGTCAGCCCAACGTGTAGGTGGTCTTCCTCTTCTACGTTTGTCTGCTATTGACCTACAATTTGTAAATTTGTAAATGTTCAGTACCATTTCAGCTCCGCTATGCGTTCCACAACATTAGCAATACTCTTCCTTCTTCGCAGATCTTCGTTTCTTATTCGGTCCCGCAACGTCACTCCCACCATAGACCTTTCCATTCGTCTCTGTGCCACTCTCAATTTCAAAGCCGTAGTCTTGGTTACAGTCATAGTTTCCGACCCATAGGTCATGACCGGTAATAGGCATTGGTCAAATACTTTTCTTTTGATACTAATTGGTATGTTGGCCCTAAGTGTATCTCGCAGTTTTCCAAAGGCTGATTACGCTTAAGTAATTCATCTTTGGATTTAGCATATTTGGTTATCCCTGCTGATTCTTATTTCATGACCCAAATACGTATATTTCTCCACCAGTTCTACAACTTTGTCTTGAATATTTAAATGGTTATTGGGGACCATATTTGTCATACACTTAGTTTTGGTCAAGTTCATTCTGAGGCCCACCTTCGAACATGCAAAGTCCAATTCATTTAACAGATCTGTGCTGATCTCCTTGCCTAATCCTACGTTTTATTTTTATTGGTCGGGTTTTATCGTGTATCTTAATAGTCATAGTGGCATTTTTCTAAATATTGTAAATAAGTTCACTATACCTATGTTCACTATTCCTGATGTTATTCATTGCTTCTATAAGGCTGTCTATTTCGATCATCTCGAACGCTTTTAAAAAACCTATGAAAGTGAGGACAAGAGGTTTGTTGTATTCTATAGATTTTTTAATAAGTGTCTTTACTATATGGAGGTGATTATTGGTACTATAATTTGAACAGAATCCTGCCTACTCTCTAGGTTGGTAGAAATCTAATGTTTTCTGCAATCTTGATGTCACTAGCCTAGTGAAGAGCTTGTATATGTGATTCAACAGGCTAATAGGTCTATAATTTTCTAGGTCCGTTTTATCTCCTTTTTATGCAAAACGCTGGTTATAGCATTGTTCGATTCTTTGGGCACCTCTCTATGCTGCAAACATATATTAAACCGTTTCCTTAATATATTTAATACCACATCTCCTCTATTTACGATAGCTTCTATTACAATTCTATCCTCTCCTGGGGCTTTGTTATTTTTTATTTTTCTTAATGCTTGGCGGATCTTATCTACCTTTATCTCTGGCATTAGTTCGAAACCTTGATTCCTAATCTTCTTTGAAATGGCTATTGGTATTCCTGCTTGAAATTCTCATCTAGTTCCATATAATTCCTCGTAAAACTTTACGACGACCTGTATTAACTCGTTCCTATGTGATATTTTTTATTTTGCTTGTTTCTTTATTTATGAATTTCGCATTTTCCATTCGTTAGGGTTCTACGTAGAACTTTTAGGCTGTTATTTTCCTCTATAGTGCATATATTATTATTAGTTTTAAATTTCCTTAAATCACTCCTGATTGCCTTTGAAACAGGTTTATTCCTTTCTCTTAAAGTGTGGCTGTTTACATTCTTAGGGCTTCTCATTTGTCTTCTTTGATCCAGCAGCGTTTCAGTATATGGACTTATTTTACTATATGATTTTCTTTTACGACAGTGCACTCGGTGACTTTCTCGTGAGGCATTTATGATGCAATTATTCAAGTCGTTAAGATCGTTCTCGGAGGTTTCATGCAGTAGTAGCTTATTATTGATATATACCTGATATTCGTTGATATCAAATAGGGGTGTCCAGATACCATGAGATTTAGTATTAATCATTATGTTCCTTTTTCTTTTTATGTTGATTTATACTTTCGATCGCATCATTCTGTAGTCAATGTTTGTAGTGAACTTGTTGAGTACTGTTGATGAACTTATGATGTAGTCGATTTCGATTTTTTCTACCGTTTGGACTTTCCCAGGTCCATTTTCTGTACATTGTTTTGTGATAGAAGCTGTTCATGATGAATAAATTATTCTGGAGTAGGAATCATACTAGTAGATGAACACAAAAGGAGAAATAAGTGGCTTGAATATATAAAAACAAGATAGGATACATAGTAGAAGAAATGAAAAAGATAGGGAGGAGAATAAAATATATAAAATACAGATGAACGAAAATACAAGAAAATAAAAGTCTGAAAAAGTAATCTAATATAATAAGACAATAAAATTCAGATGAATCTAAAATCTTCCCATCAACTTGAAAATCCTCCAAAAAAGATTTACATTGAACGAAGTCAATAATATTATTCACACTAAAATAAGCCTCAAAAACTCCCCAGGGTGTGACTTAATTATTATCAGAATGTTACAGAAATTACCAAGAAAAGCCCTACTTTATCTTACACAACTATATAACGCCATGACATTTTCTCCTAGTTTGGATCTCAGCCCAAATCATATTAATTCCAAAACCCGAAAGATCCTTGGAGGAAATAAAGTCGAACAGACGTATAAACCGCCCCCTTCTTAGGTCTTAAATACTAAAACAACTACTGTTATCCAGAATATAGCCAGTTTTAACTGACAAACAAATAATACCTCATCAGCAGTTTAGCTTTAGGCCACAGCACGTTCAGCTACCACTGAACAAATTTACCGAGTTTACCAACAAATATTGATTCAAAATCTTCTTAGACATCTCCCAGGCATTTGACAAAGTCTGGCATAATGGCATTTTATACAAAATCAAAAAATCCCTTTTCAACAATTACTTCCAAATCCTAAGGTCCTACCTGCAAGATTGCCATTAACTTGTAAAACATCACGATGAGTATACCAGGCTTTACCCAATTATGGCTGGAGTCCCTCAAGGCGCTGTTCTCGGACTAGTGCTGTACCTGATATTCACTGCGGACTTACCTACATCACCAGAAGTTACAACAGCAACTTCAGAAGTTACTGCACAGCAGTAATCTCTTCTAGTACAGGCCCAGCCGTAGCATCACACAGAATACAGGATTACCTAAATGCAATACAAATTTGGCTAAATAGACAAAATCTGCGCAGGTAACATTTACAAACTGCAAGGGAACTGCCCTTTCAGGTCAACGGTCAACCTTTACCAAAGAAAGAAGACAAAATATAAATAAAAAAAATATGAAACTCAGCAAAATATATTTCAATCGACAACAAAAAATTAACATAAAAAGTTATTGTAAAACCCATTTGGAGCTATGGAATTCAGCTATGGAGAACAGCAGCCAGATCCAGTATTGACATTCATGAAAGATACCAATAGAAACTCCTCCGAAAGATAACTAATGCTCCATGGCACGTTGCAAACAAGACGATCTCACGGGATCTCAAAATGACAACTGTCGCACAAATGTTAAATATTGTCAAACAATTTACTTATTGTAATTATATTACATATTGTAAATATATCGGAATGCTAATAAAAAAAATATTTTTCATTTCTTAGTATGTGACCAAAGTAGCTAATTCTCTTTCCATTATATTGTTGAGTATTTTTGTTTCATATTTCTTAATGTTTCCGTGTTTGTTACGTGTTGTATCCTTGATATTTTCAACATTCTTCGATAACACGACATATCACAGCTGGCAACTCTTTTTCAGTCGCGTCCTTAACTGTCCAACCTTCAACTCCATATGAAAGGGCAAAGAATACGTAGCATCTCTATACTGCAATTGTAATTTCTATTTCTAGTTCTCCATTGCATAATACTGCTTTTATCTTATTGAAAGTAGTAAAATTTGTCATTACCTTTAAGGGGGTATGTTCACGCCACAGTTAAAATTAGTGGTATTCAAATAAACTAACGTATAACAATTTTTTGAATAGATGGCAGCACGTGCATCATATTTTAATATTTTGATTTTCTCGAAATTTAATTCTCTGAACAGGGACATTGTTGCCAATGAGGCCAAGTACTGGAACTTAAAATGTAATATACGATCGGTAAATTAAATTAACGGTTTCCTAATTAAATTAACAAACTAAATTTATTTCAAGTACAAACAAATTACTTATAATAAAAATATACACCTGCAAACCTTATAATTTATTAATCCAGCAGCGGACGCTGAGGACTGATCAGTTCTTTGTAATTTTACATTTTTCTTGGTAAAGCTATTGAATTTATATTTATTTTCAGCCGGTAAACGAAAACCTTCCGTTGCTAAATCAATTTTTTGTTCATTTTAAACTTCACTCTGTAAAAAGGTCATTAGCCCACTCAATCTTGTTTCTAAAGTTGTAACTTCTGCAGTTTTTCCGATATTTTCCATGGACACGAAAACATAAGATGCCATAGTCGAATCATATCTTCTGGCAGACATGACTCAATAAGAGGATACAATATCGCCGCTAACTTGTCAGCAGTTTTGTCTAAGGTCTCAAGTGAACGAAGTTGACTATCAATCATATCATAAAGAGCAGAAATATTACAAGGACTACTAGAAACTCGACTTAAAATTAACTTTAAGAGCTCTCTAATGTAAACTTCGATCTGGAGATCCTCTCTGCAAACTAGACTGCAATCTCTGAATAATTTTTGAACTCGATTGGAGGTAATTTAAATTTGCGCTTACCTTTACACTTCATGACTTTGAAGTTACTGAATCTGTTCTGTCATCATATTTGTACTTAAGTTTAAAGTACCTTGCACTGTATTTATCCTTTGCCTCCATCTCACTGATTAACTCTTCTTCGGAAGCTTCTACGAATATACTTTTAAATACCGCACTCTCCACTTCACAAAATCTATTCGAACGCGCAGCGGTTCGAAGAGTGTGCCAACGTTATGAGGAGACTGGATCCTTTCATAGGCGACCTTGAACAGGCAGACGGCGATTTACAACCGTTCGTAATGACCGCTTTATTGTGTCAACAACATTAAGAAATCGTCACCTTAATGCCGTTCAGGTGTAACGACAGCTCCGTGAGGTACGAAGAGTGGTTGTTAGTCGGTGGACAGTGAGACGAAGACTGCGGGAAAATAACCTGACCCCTAAAACACCTGCGATTGGTCCAAAACTTACTCCATCTCATCGGCAAGTACGCCTGCGTTTTGCACAGGATCATCAGAATTGGACGTTGGAACAATGGAGATCTGTTCTGTTCTCAGATGAAACCAAGATATGCCTCTATGGTAGCGACCGAAGAAGGAAAGTATACCGGAGACCAGGAGAGAGATTTGCAGAATGCTACTTTGAAGAGCGGAGTGCTTATGGTGGTGGTTCCTGCATGATCTGGGGTGCAATTTCTATAGGAGCACGAACCGATCTTGAGTTCATTCGTAGGGACGACCGTGTTCACGAAAGAAGAGGTTTAACGGCTGCCAGATATATCGAGGAGATTTTAGCAATTCATGTGGCACCTTACGTGGACTACATTGGAGACGAATTTATCTTTATGCATAACAATGCAAGGGCATACACCGCAAGAATCGTGCAAGATTACATTGCAGAAGTCTGTTTTCAGGTTACAGACTGGTCAGTAAACAGTTCTGGCCTAAATCCGATCGAATATTATGTGATGAGCTAAAACGAAGAATTCGAGCTAGACTTCATACCCCAGACTCGATCCCAGAGCTTATTCTTGCAGCAGAAGAAGAGTGGCTTAACATTCCACAAGCAACAAAAGCAAACTTGATTAGATCTATGCCTAATCGTATGAGAGATGTTATTAGGGCAAGAGGAGGTCATACCCATTATTAAAAAATTAAGTGTTAAGTTTTAAATTCTCAATAACCCAATTTATGTTAATAATAAAAAAGCTTAATTTGCTTAATGAATTCATTTCACTATGTTAAACATAGGAAGCCGAAATAAGTTTTCATAAATTTATAGTGACAATAAAGCATATTAAATTGTCTTTCAAACAGTATATTTGTTTTTGTGATCTGATGAATATTTCTTGAAAAAAATATAGTTAAAGTCAAAAGTTTACAATGGGCCGATTTCTATGCACGCAAGTTTATATCTCCATTGGCTTCTGGTTTGTTTTTCTGAGCCATTCTCCTTTAGCCTCCTTTATACCACCAACAACTTTTCTCAAGATTTTCCTCTACCGAATCTCTAGCTTTTTTCTTGTTATTTTTATTCATTGTCCACGTTTCTACCTATTGTTATAAGTTCTGATCTTGGCTGCCCAGCACACTTTTTTGGATTCAATAGTGCGTTTAATGATTTCACTACTTTGTTACCTTTCAACAACCGTTTATCTATTTCTACCTCTTCGCCACCAATTTGTTACTCCAAGGTACTTAAATTCTGTTACCTTCTCAAATGTATACTCTCTTTTAATTAACTTTAGAGTGATCCATTTTTTTTTAGTTGCATTTTCTCCTCCAATTTCCATATACTTGTTTTTTTATTTAAAGTTAGGCCATATCTTCTAGCTTTTTCTTTAAACTTTTGTGAACATTTTTCGAAGTTCTATTTTTAAACGTGTCAGAAATAATAAGTTATTTACGAAACTTATACACTGTTGTCTTTTGTTCTTAATCGTGCCGCTTGTCTAGATCTTGGCTCCTCTAATTATCCTTTCTAGTACTAGGTTGAATAAGTCTGTTGAGAGGGGATCCCCCCGTTTTAATCTTTTATTGACGTTGAATTAATTTCACAGACTTTCTCCTATCATGACTTTGTTCACTGCATTAGTTGCATTTAATTCAACTGACTGTATAACTTTTCTTCTATTCTTAGACACCTCATTACTTCCTATAGTCCATTTCCTAAGATAGAATTATAGACCTATTAAAAATTAATAAGGAGCGTATGTAAACTTAGATTTTGTTCGTAACTGTTGTTTTGTAATATTCTTAGCATAATTTGGTCGATTGTTATACTTTCCTGTCTGAAACCAGCCTGGTATTCTCCTATTATCTCTGTTTCGTAGGTTTTATTTTAGTTCTTATAATTTTTGCTAATACCTCACATACTACAATATATATTGTCAGTGATCCTGCACAAAACTAAATTTCTGATCAATTTTATTTATTTTGTCGTTTTGAATTCTTAATATATAGTTGAAGATGGAATTTGATTTATTTTCTTACCAGTTTTGTACTTTTTCATCATTATTATTAATATCCATTTTGTAATTCCCAAACAAACTGTTACATATTAATCATTTTCAGTTGTACTATTCTCAGCTGCACTAACTATTAATGCTCTCTTTGTCTCTGAAAATCTGTACAAAATTTCTTTTCTTATCAATATATTTATAAAACTGCAAATAATTTGTGGATTAAGAACCAATTTACAAAATATTTAAGCAAAAACTAATTCAGTTTATATCGAGACACCAAACCGAGCGGACGATTAAATGTTTCCTTATGCACAGTTATGAACCGATAAATGTTAATGTGAAGTGATTAAAAAACATTCAATTAATAATAGACTTGAAGACAATAAACTCATCAAATTTTTGTAAATTTAAAAACAATTCACCAATTTATTTATGTTTTTAACGGGGAGCAGACCAGGATTTGATAACTATATAGTTAGCCAAAAAATGCAAAATGTAAACAGCCGGCCAAAGCCAACTTTATACCTAATACAGTAAGACCAAATGTAAGCTATGCTAATGTAGCAAATAATAGACAACCTCCTCCTGTTCTTTTAGATAACCAAGATTCAAACTCTATTCGTATGAAATTTTTAGAAAAATTTAAAACCATGTTTAATTAAATCTTGCAACAAAACAACCTGGTAATAAACATGCTAACCAAATTCGTATATGAATAAAATTCTTTCCACGAATCGCTGAATGGAACGCCAATGACCTGCTAAATCATAAGTTGAGGTAATAATATTTCTGCAACAAAATCTAATAAATATATTATTAATAAGTGAGACAAATTTTACAGACAAATCATATTTAAAAATACCGCTTTATCTAACGTACCTTATTAACTACCCAGACAAGACACAGCAATCTTATGCAAAAAATCAGTTAAACATTACATGATGTAAAGTTATGAAAAGACTGTATCCAAGCAACAGTAATAAATTGTGCTTATGACCTTACGAAATAATAATTGCAGCAGTATATTGCCCTCCAAAGCACGATAAACAGAAACACCAACGTACTGGCTAACGGACCAAAAAAATACCGGACCTCTTATATTTATACCGGACTCTAGCTTTTTGGAGAAATTCCATAGTTTGGCGAGCAATGTTGACGCGTGTTGTCTTTCTGAAAAAGGACGTCTCAACGGCCGTCGAGATAAGGCAGTAAAATGGTTTGTAAGATGTCATCAACATAATGCGCAGTTGTCAAATTGCCTCGAATAAACACAAGTGGTGATCGGCAACCATAATCAATAGCCCCCTAAACTATTACTCCAACTGTCCTGTGTACATGCCTCTCAACAGCAAACCCGATATCTCGTCGCTCTCCACGGTGGCGTCTTACCATCCTACGGCCATCATGCATTCCTAAACAAAATCGTGATTTATTGCTTAATGCTACATTACGCCATTCTGCCACCCAATGCTGCCGTTTCTCTGCACCAATTCAAAAGTTGTTGACAGTGGTCCGCAGTCAAAGGAAGCACTAGTTGTGGGCGGAATGAAACCAGTCCAGAGACTCGAATGCGACAGTATAGTGTACGCATACTAACAGGTCTACCTACTTTTCGAAACCACTGGTCAGCAATTTGACGCATAGTAGCAAAACGGTCTCGCAAAGCCGGTAATCTGAAGCGCCTGCCATGACGCTTTGTGGAACGCTTCGGTTGACCAGTAGGTCTTTTTCTTGTTCCTCATTAGACTGAGAAATAATACCTAAAAATTTCTTTTCAAAAAAATTTCTATATGAACTGGTTTTCACAAATCGGTCTTTTCAAAAAAAAATTAAGATAAAACTGCATTTTTACAAAAAGTAGAAAAGATAAAACATTGGTATTATCATAGCATGTTTTAAACTAATATTGTCATTTCATTCTAAAAAATTAAGTTTAAGAAATTATTCCTTTTGTGTATAACACTTCTAATGTCACTGAGTATGCATTTAATAATAATTATTAGTAATATGCTGATCCTTTACTATATGTAAGAAATATTACAAAATTTAATATACCATGTGGTCCATATGTATGGAATAAATTTAATTTTAGCGTTATTATGTACTATGTGAAAAAAACCTGAAAAAGGTCGATTTTTATTCTTAAATTGACAATTTACAGTATGAAATATATATATATATATATATAATTTACAGTATGAAATATATAATATTAAATAATATTAACTATTAAAAGACGAAAACTTGAGTACTTGGGACATGTGATGAGAGGGCAAAAATACGCATTATTACAACTTATTATGCAGGGCAAAATCCGAGGAAAGCGAAATGTGGGAAGACGAAGAATATCCTGGCTTAAGAACTTGAGGGAATGGTTTGAATGCAGTAGTGCAGAACTTTTTAGAGCGGCAGTCAACAGAGTCCGCACAGCCATGATGATTTCCAACCTTCGATAGAAGATGGAACTTAAAGAAGAAGAAGTATGAAAATAATATCCCCCTCCAGCACCCCCTTTGAATTATAAGCACCCCCTCGAAAATTTTAAATAGCAAAGGGAGTCGTATAGCACCTTATTAGAAAGGGATTTTAGTCCTCTGTTCAGCAATGTAAAGTTTTTTGAGTTTGTGCAATTATAACTTACAAAATTAATTTTTACAATATTAAATTAAATGTTCAACTTGACCACTATTATTCAATTCTTGACAATAACCGAGGCGATTTTGGAATTCTCATACAACATTTTGTATGACCTTGGGGGTTATTTTGTTAATTTCTTCCGGTATCCTAACTTTTATATCAGCACTATTGCCTGGTCTATTAAAATATACTTTAGAAAAAATCAGGTATTTCGTATCTGTTCTGCTAACATTGGAAAAAACTTTAATAAAGATAATAAAATATTAGTCAAAAAGCCAAATAAACAATTGATATGAATCTAGTATGCTGCTGTGATTTTATTATTTAAGGTTACTCGAAGACGTGAGTATATTTGTGCGCGTATTAAATTTAATTATGGCTCATTTGTCCGAGACTAAAAGAATAGACATTTTAACTATGATTGGTTGTGGTAATAAAACAAGAGCTCAAAAGGAGATTTGTGAAATGTTAATAATGAATACCCTGGTCAACAAGTTTCGTAGTCTACAGTTAGCACAATTGCAAAGAACTTTCGTTATACTGGACATGTAAAAAATATTGAAAAACCAGGTAGAAATAATAAATTTATTGATGAAAAAAGTTAGATGTACTTCTAGAGATTGAGGAAAATCCGCATAAGACAACTCGAGAACTTGCCGCCATCAATGATATAAGTAAATCATCTATTTTGAGAGTTTTACATAAAGAAAAATACCACCCTTACAGAGTTTAGTTGGTTCAGGAGTTAAATGAAGATGATCCTGATAGAAGGCAAGAATTCTGTGAAATGATGATGGACAGAATGAACGCAGATTTGCACTTCATAAACAAAATAGTTTTTTTTCTGATTAAGCGACGTTTCATTTAAACGAAACGGTTAACAAACAGAACTGTAGATATCGGAGCAATAAAAAATTAACGATTGAGCTGGTATTATTAACAATAAAATTATTGGTCCTTATTTTTTTGAGGGCGCAGTTGATGATGAGGTTTATCTAGATTTTTTGATTAACTTTTTAGTGCCTACATTACGAAGATTTTTTCCTAATGTTAATCATCCAAATTAGATAGATGGACCTTTTTACTACCAACAAGGTGGAGCTCTACCGCATTTTGCACTTATAATTAGAAATTATTTAAACGAGGTTTTTCCCAATAGGTGGATTGGAAGACGTTGAACAATCGAATGGCCGGCTAGATCCCCCGATTTGACTCCTCTCGATTACTTCTTATGGGTTATTTAAAATCTAAAGTATAATTTACTAGACCAAACAGTATTGCTGATTGAAAAGTTGGATAACGGAAGAAATTAACAAAATAACTCCCGGAGTCGTACAAAATGTTGTACGAGAATTCCAAAATCGCCTCGGGTATTGTCAAAAAGTGAATAGTGGTCATTTTGAACATTTAATTTAATTGTAAAGTACATTGAAAAATACATTCTAAATATTATGTGACATTATTATCTTCATTCAACCTAAAGTTTTGTGGTAAAGACATTATCAAAGTTTTACATTTTAAAAATCAATTTTCTAGGTTATTATTGCACCAAACTTAAAAAACTTAATATTACTGAACAGAGGACTAAAATCCCTTTCTAACAAGGTGCTACACGACCCCCTTTGCTATTTAAAATTTTCGAGGGGTGCTTATAATTCAAAGGGGTGCTGGAGGGGGATATTATTTTCATACTGTAAATTGTCAATTTAAGAATAAAAATCGACCTGTTTCAGGTTTTTTTCACATAGTACTTAATAACGCTAAAAATGAATTTATTCCATACATATGGACCGCATGGTATATTGTGTATGCTTCGTTTTTATAACCAAATACTCGTTCTTTGTATAAATTGTTGTGATATTTTTATCCATTTAATGATAAATAATCTAACTTTTTGTCACATTATTGTATATCACGAGGATAGTAAATGGTATCAACCAGTGTCTAGCGTGCTCTTTTTACGACAGTAATAATGTTTACTCTATAATTCATTACATATAAAATACCACTATAAGTACAATAAAACATAGTATTACCTTCAACTTCGGGATAATTTGTTTATACAAAGTTCTATATTATTTTTCTTGTACATATTAATCTTTTACCTTCATTAAACTCGGTCTAATTAAGGTTTGAGTCCCATTACCAAAAAATAATTTATTGTAGACCAAAGTTTGTTTAATCGATACACTCAAGCTTAGAGATCACGGAAAGAAACAATAGAAAAGAAGGTAAAATAGGCGTAACTTAAGAATATAATGAGGGAGGGGAAAGGGATTTTAAATGGGGAGAAATGACCTAAATAAGTAGTAATTATAATTTGACCTAGAAATTTGTTTTCTTAGAGTTAATTATTCATAAAACTGAAGTGAAACGTCATATAATCCATTTATGTTTAATATTTGACTGAAGCATGGGTCGAAAACTACGTTTTAACCCTTAACTGAGGAAGTGAAATATTTCCACAATGTAAGAGACTTGGCACTTTGACCCAAAGAAAAGAATAATATTGTAAAAAGATGGTTTTAGAAAAAAAATTGCGTCTTTTGCAGTGTGTATTCTAGGATGTAAAAATGTATTGCTGTAAATGTAAGATTTTTTTAAATGTAATATTTTAAATAGCTGAAAAAGTAAAAAAATATTTAAACAAATCAAAATCAACTCGGTAATGAAAAAACCTCATACTCTATAATAAAAAAAATGTAATATGAAATATTTAAAAGATGGCAAGTCATTCACAAGCGCATTCGTTACATGTATTTTTAAATACGAGGTCTGGCTATTAAATAACGAGACTACTTATAAAAAAGAGTTTTATTTTAAAAATTATTCTACAATCGAATGCTTTCTTTCAATATATTTCCCTTCCCTCGCCACACACTGTTCCATTTGTTTTTTCCATTGGTCAAAGCAATGCTGGAAGTCCTCTTTTTTTAAAGCTTTTAGGAGCTCTGCCGTTTTTCGCTTCACCTCTTCCATCGACTCGAACCGGATTCCTTATAAAGCAGACTTAATCTTTGGAAACAGGAAAAAGTCAGAGGGTGTTAAATCAGGCGAGTATGTGCGTGATGTGAATCACAGACAGCGCGTTATGTGCAGGTGCGTTGTCCTGGTGCAAGATCCACGGCTTGTTTTTCTACAACTCCGGCAGTTTCTTACGAACTGGCTCTCGCAGCGTTGCCAAAACTTTCAAGTAGTAAGTTTGTTTTACAGTTTTACCCTCTGGAACCCATTCAGACATCACAATGCCGTTAATGTCGAAAAAAAAGCGATTAGCATAGCTTTAAATTTTGTTTTTGACGTCCTTTGTTTCCATCAGATCTGTTGACGGACGAGCTTTTGGTCAGCGGTCAAATTTTTTGGGACTAACTTCGCACAGACTTTCTTTATGTTAATTCGTCATATACAATTTTTCTGACAGTTTCTTTATTGGCTTTTACAGTCTCAGCAATTATCCGAATGCTCATACGACGATCTCTGCGATTTCATTTATTTTGGTCACTGTTTGCGAAATTGAAACAGAGACAGGTCGACCTGGAAGTTTGTCATCTTCGGCGCTCTCTTGGAGTTCAGAAAACCGTTTATATTACTCGAAAACACGCGCGAGAGAGAGTTCTCACCATAGGCCTCTTTTAACAAATTATAGCACTCAGTCGAATTTTTTTTTAATTTAACGACAAATTTCACATTAATCCGTTGCTCATGTTTTTCGTCACACATTGTTATCGGTACGAGAAAAAAACACGTTCTTTTCTGACCTCTACAGAAAAAATACTACTACAGCGACAAAAACGTGTTTTCGTAGTGGAAAAGTAGACACTTCCAGCTATCCAATGCTGTATTCCCACTCTTACCCTCTAGGGCGCTTTCTGCGCGCAGTCTCGTTATTTAATAGTCAGACCTCGTATGCACCACAAAGTGCCTTTTTACATGAACTGAGTGGGAGTGGTTATTGAACGCCTTCTAATTGTTCTTAGTAATTCTTAGTTGGAATATAAAATAATAATAATAATTGGAACACCTTTGGTCCAATCTATTCATTCCACTCTTAGTAGAATTGTAAAATAGTATAATATCTGGTACACTCGTAATGTTATCGCATATGTTATCATGGTGTTGTGAAGATACAAAAATAACTGCTTCTCTCTTTTTTGAAATATAAAACACCGTTGTAAACATAAAACACCATTATAATATACCATGTAATAATAATATGTAATATGTTAGGTGAATCCAAAAATGGAGGATTCAACATTTCTTTTTCAGTTCGGTAGGAACTCTCTTAGTTATGCATTTCTATTTTTGACTTGTTTTATGTTCAAACAAATATTAAACCCTTTTCTTTAATTGATACATAATTCTATAGAGGAAAACCAATTATCTGCGATAACATTTCTGTTGCTTTGTTCTATTTGTTTGCAGAGGCATATCGCAGACTGTATAGGTACACTTATCAGATCCGAATAGACCTTGGCCATGGCTATTTTTTCCACAGTATAAGTAAACATTATAAAGATAGTTGGTTCTCGCGTCGCCAGCTTTTATAATAAATAACTTGGGCAAATATATTAAAAATAAAAAGAGCAAAAATAAACAGCACTTACACAGTAGTATATACAAACTTAAATGTGGCGACTGTCCAAAAACTTCTTCTTCTTCAGTACCTTATCCGGTCCGGATGTTGGCGATCATCAAGGCTATCATGGTTTTGTTGACTGCTCTGCGAAACAGCTCCGCTGAGGTCATCCCAAACCATTGTCGGAGATTTTTCAACCACGAGATACGACGGCGTCCCGGTCCTCTTCTGCCAAATACTTTACCCTCCATAACGAGTTGAAGAATTCGATATTTTCTTCGTCATTCAGCTCGTTGTTTAATTAAATTAAGCACTTCTTTTTCTTTTGTCATGCGCTGTAGGACCTCAACGTTGGTGACATGGTCCACATAAGATATTTTTAGTATCCTTCTGTATATCCACATCTCGAAGGCTTCGATTCGTTTTTCAGTGGCTTGCGTCAGTGTCCAGGCTTCAACTCCATATAGTAACACTGGAAGAACGTAGCACCTCACTATCCGCATCTTGGTTCCCAAACTGAGATCACTGCAGCACAGCAAGGATCTCAACTTAATAAATGTAGACCGTGCCATTTCGATTCTGGATCTAATCTCTTGAGCGTAGTCCCATTGTACGTTGAGGGTAGTTCCGAGGTAAGTGAATCTGTCGACTCTCTGGATCTCTTCGCTACCTGCCATTAGTGCCCCGGGATCTAAATTTGTACGGCTGACAACCATGAATTTAGTTTTCTTAATATTGAGGTTCAGTCCGTATGTTACGCTCACAGTTCGCACTCGGTCTAGTAAGGCCTGCAGATCGTTTAGGCTGGTTGCTAGTAACACAGTGTCATCGGCGTAGCGGATATTATTGATGTATTCACCGTTCACTCGGATTCCCATGTCTAGGTTTGTGAGGGCTTCATTAAAAATCTCCTCAGAGTATATATTGAAAAGAGTCGGCGATAGCACACATCCTTGCCTTACTCCTCGCATGATCTTCACTTGGTCGGTCAGCTGATCTTCGACCTTGACTTGAGCACGCTGGTTCCAGTATAAATTCATGATGATCCGAATGTCCTTCTCATCCAATCCTACTCTTTGTAGTGCGGTGACCATCTTCTGGTGCTGACAACGGTCAAATGCCTTGGCGTAGTCAATAAAACAAATATAGACATCACAACTGACATCGCGGCATCTCTGAAGTAGGACTTGTAAGGTGAAAAGTGCTTCACGTGTACCCATGGAATTGCGGAATCCGAATTGCATTTCACCGACATTTTCTTCGCATTTCTTGTAAATTCTGGCATGTATGATTTTTAGAAAAATTTTAAGTGCATGACTCATAAGACTGATAGTTCGGAAATCTTCGCACGTTTTCGCAGATTGTTTTTTTGGTAGCGTTACAAATGTTGACAATAGCCCTTCCTCTGGGATATTACCTGAATCGTATATGTCGTTGAACAGTTCAGTTAACTCCTTCGTGCTCACTTCACTCATCACCTTAATAAGTTCAACGGGTATTTCGTCCGGAGCTGTAGCCTTACCATTCTTAGACTGTTTTAAAGTAGCCTTTACCTCGCTTTCTAGAATTGACGGCCCTGTCATGCAATTTATTTCCGGAAGTTTGCCTCGGTCGTCCCAGAAAAGTTCTTCGATATATATTTTCCGGGTAACCAACTTCTTATTCATTGTCGTCGCCAGATTACCGTCTTTATTTATGAGGAGGTGTGTGTTTCTCCTCTTGTATTGACCAGTGGCTTCACGAATCCTTCGGTGGATATTTATATGATCGTGTGTCTCTTGGAGCTCCTCGATTAGTTTAAATTTTTCTTGACTCTTCGTATTTTTTAATTGTCTGGTTGGTTTCTTGGTATTTCTTCGCGTCTCTGTTTTTCATTATTTTTCTTTGTTCCATCATCTGCAGAATGTCATTAGTCATCCATTCTTTATTTTTTACTCTTTTTTTTCTTTCCCAGATGTTCTTTTCCCGCATTCAGCATGACGTCTTGGATAACTCCATTTTTGTTCTACACTCTGTTCTTGTTGTTAAGCCGTTTCTAGTTTTTGTTTCATTTTATCTCTCACGTTCTGACGAACTACGGGGTCTTTTAGAGTGTCATAATCCAGGTTCTGTTTAGGTTTATTTTTGGTGAGTTTCTTTAGTTTGAGTTCTATCCGGCCCACTAATGGGTTGTGGTCCGATGAGACGTCCGCTCCTAGGAAGGTCTTCGCCGAAGTCAAGCTGTTCTTGAATCTTTTGTTAATGAGAATAAAGTCTATCTGGTTTCTGATGATATTGCTGGCTGTATCTGCAGGTGACTTCCACGTATAAAGTCGTCTCGGTGGAAGTTTAAACCACGTGTTAGCAATGGTAAAATCTTCTTCCCGGCAAAATTGTATCAGTCGGTCTCCTCTTTCGTTTTTCTCGCCTAAGCCGTGTTGTCTGACGATGTCTTCTACACTGCTTTTGCCAACTTTGGCATTGAAATCACCCATGATGATGGTTAGCTCGTTCTTCTTGGTGTATTTTAGTGCTTTTTGTACAATTGCGTAGAACTTCTCGATATCCTCTTCTTCTTCCCAAAAACTTATATCGGTAAAACTAGTAGAACTTGTAACAAACGTATAGTAGAACATAAAAGGTCTTTCAATAATAGAATAACAGATTCTACATATGCACTTCACCTTCTAGATCACGATCATTCTTTTAATGGCAGTTCTCCCCTCTATTTATTTCGTTAAACACTATAAAGTGTAAACACATAGCAAAAATAGATCACTTAAGAAAGGCACTTTGCCGAAACAGCTATGGTGATAAGATATTTTAATAAATTTTGTGAAAGTTTAGAAAACAAAGTTTTCAGTGTTTTATTGTTATATCATTCTATATCAGTCTGTGGCCAAATTTTCTAATACTATTTAGAAGTAGAAGACCTAAGGATCTTTCCATTTATTTGTGTATAAATGTTGGTTGATGATATATATATATATATATATATATATATATATATATATAAATATATATATATATAATATATACACACATATATATATATATATATATATATATATATATATATATATATATATATATATATATACAGGGTGAGTCAGGCTCAACGGGACGGAGCCTACCAAGGAAACGGCTAAAGATATTAAAAATTTCTTTTGCAGGAATACGTAGGTTAGTACCGGCTACAAATTAAAATTTGTGAGATATATACAGGGTGTCCCAATTTGGCGTAATGATATAAACTTATACTTTTTTAAATGGAACAACATATATTTCACTTTAATTTTGAATTCTACTGAACAAAATAATGTTACTTTATTCAACATTCCCTATACCTATTTTTGACCGGTTTCGATTTATTTGGGTTTTTCTGAAAATGTACTATTCGCGAAATTAATTAATTACACAATATCGCATGAATTTTAATTAACGCCTTTTTGTCAGTTAATTGTCAAGTGTCCATGCTTTACATCAGAATAATTACCATTTGAAACTAATCTACAGAGTGTTCGCAATCTGAAGTGTCAATGCTGTACCATATTTTGTATAATTACTTTCTTAACTTAAATGGGACACCCTGTATTTTACTTTAATTTTGAATTCTAATTAAAAAAATAATATTACTTTATTAAACAATCCCTATACCTATCTTTGAGAATTTTCGATTTATTTGCGTTTTTTTTGAAAATGCACTATGTATTCTTGAAATTAATTAATTTTTATCACTTTATTACATAAAGTTCTACTCTAACTTAAACAAAAACCCTGTATTTGAATGTTGTAACAATTATTATAATCAAACTATTATAAAATTTTATATTAATATCTAGTATCTTCAAATCTATTTGCATTATGTTACCTGGAACATTAAATGTCATTAATTACATAGCTCGTTATTATAAAGAATGCCATGAAAAAACAAAAGGTACCTAGCTGTCAAACTAATTGTCAAACTATTAACTGTATTGCTTTCAATTAAATAGAAATGGCAGATTATTCAATTGAAGACCGAGTAAATATGATTTTAATACTGGGTGAATGTGATCAAAACAGTTTGTTAGCATCAAGAGTCTATGCTGAGAGATTTCCCTTAAAACGTCATCCTCGTAAAGAAGTATTTGACAGAGTCTTAACAAGGTTTCGTGAAACTGGCAGTGTTGTTTATATTAAACGATAATTAATAAATCCGATAACTGAAGATGAAAATACCGAATTAGAAGCTATTCAAATGCATCAGCATTTGTATGGAACTGATTTTGAACGTAGGTTAGAATTTTGTTTATGGTTTCTAGACAAAACGGGAGCAGATCAACATTTTTTTGATAAAATTTTGTTCACTGATGAATCTACTTTCCATAATAATGGACTCGTGAACCGACATAACTTTCACTATTATAATACGGAAAATCAACATGAATATAGATGTACTGATCGACAAAACCGATGGTCCCTTAATGTATATGGTGGAATAATAGGAGAACATGTGATAGGACCGTATTTTTTTAATGGCCATTTAAATGGACAAAAGTTTTTAAGATTTCTACGAAGAGACTTTTGGATACTTTTGCAAAATATCCCTTTAAATATTAGAAGAACAATGTTTCTGCAGCTAGACGGTGCTCCAGCACATTACACGCGTAACGTTAGAGAATATTTAGACAGAAAATTTCCCGGAAAGTGGATAGGTAGGGGTGGTGCTGTCAATTGGCCCCCTAGATCACCTGGGTTAACATCAATGGACTTTTTTTTTGGGGATATATTAAAAGTTTGGTTTATCAAACTCCACCTACAACCGCTGAAGACATGAAAACGCGTATTCGTAATGCGTTTGCAACAGTTACTCCAGAAATGCTAAGAAGAGTAAAACAAAATTTTGAACACAGAGTGAGGTTATGTATTGAAGAAAATGGACACCATTTTGAACATTTAATGTAAATTAATTTTTTTCTAGTGTGTTTTGTTTAACTTTATGTAATAAAGTGTAATTAATTAATTTCAAGAATAGTGCATTTTCAAAAAAACCCAAATTAATCGAAAATTATAAAGGATAGGTATAGGGATTGTTTAATAAAGTAATATTATTTTTTTGATTAGAATTCAAAATTAAAGTAAAATATACAGGTGTCCCATTTAAGTTAAGAAAGTAATTACACAAACTATTATACAGCATTGACACTTCGTATTGCGAACACTCTGTAGATTAATTTCAATTGGTAATTATTCTGATGTAAAGCATGGACACTTGAAAATTAATTGACAAAAAGGCGTTAATTATAATTGATGCGATATTGTGTAATTAATTAATTTCGCGAATAGTACATTTTCAGAAAAACCCAAATAAATCGAAACCGGTCAAAAATAGGTATAGGGAATGTTGAATAAAGTAACATTATTTTGTTCAGTAGAATTCAAAATTAAAGTGAAATATAGGTTATTCCATTTAAAAAAGTATAAGTTTATATCATTACGCCAAATTGGGACACCCTGTATATATCTCACAAATTTTAATTTGTAGCCGGTACTGACCTACGTATTCCTACAAAAGGAATTTTTAATATCTTTAGCCATTCCCCGGTAGGCTCCGTACCGTTGAGCGTGACTCACCCTGTATATATATATATATATATATATATAATATATATATATATATTATCTATTATATATATACATATAATATATATATACATATATATATATATATATATATATATATATATATATATATATGATAATTTTTGCAATAAGTTTATATGAAACTACTAGTCGCCACACCTCTAAGAGACCATCTGCATTTCTTACAGTCCTCACCTCATTACATGTTCCCGGTAAATGCATAACATGACTATTAGTTCGGGTTCTAAAATTAGCTCAGAGTCACTTTCATGATTGCTGAGAATCCAGTCCTCACCTGGAATAATTTTACTTACACTGTACTCAGCACCACTGTCAATCAGTTCTTTACTAAATTTCTCCTCAAAATCCGGATCCGTTGGTTTTAAAATACGTACAGGACGCCAAAAAACAGTCATCCACCTAGCGCCGACGTGCTTTTTGATATCATCTGCCCATCTCATTTGGGTCCTTCCTCAGCTTCGTTTATATTCCCAGGGTCTCCAACTTATAAGAATTTTGTTCCATCAGTCTTCTTTTTATCTTATATTGTTTCCGGCAAATCTCCATTTCAATTTTGTAACTTCTTGTCTAACTTCCCTCACTTTTGTTTTCTCTCTTTTCCACTCGTTTGTCTTTTTATCCATTAGTCTTATGTGCAACATTTGTCTTTCCGTTGCTCTTTGGGTTTTTATGATTTTGTCCATGTTTGCTTTTGTAAATGTCCACGTTTAGAAACCATAATTAAGAACAGGAGTACGCAATGATTGTATACTTTGGTCTTAAGATGCTGTGGATATCTTTTGTTTTTAAGAATGTAGCTTAGTTTTACAAATGCCGCGTATGCCAGTTTAACTAGTCTTTTTATCTCTGCTGTTTAGTTTTCTTTGTTAAGATTTATAGTTTGACCCAGATATATATAATCCTAAACTTGTTCTATTTAATCTTGTCCGATCCTCATTGTGATGTCTTCATCTGTACTTGTTATGATTTTGGTCTTGCTGTAATTCATATTAAGGCCTATCTTCCAGCTTCTACGTCCAGTTCTTTCATCATTTCAAACAGTTCTTCTTTTTTACCGGTTATCAGTACGATGCCATCAGCGTACCTTATATGGTTCAAGCGTTGTCCACAAATTTTTATACCTTTTTATTCCCATTCTAATCTTTTAAAAATACCTTCCAGAGCCTGATTGAAAAGTTTTGGTGATATTGTGTCCTCCTGTCTCACGCCTCTATTTATTTGTATTGATTTTGTTCCTTCATATACTTTAATTGTTGTTTTGGCTTCCTTATATATATTGGCTATTAGTTCCGTATATCTGTGGTCAATTCTGCTGTTAATCAAATAATTTTTCACTGCCCAATGTTCGACACTGTCGAAAGTCATTTTGAAATCTATGAACGCTATCTATAGAGGAATGTGGTATTCTCTTGCTCGTTCTATAAGTATTTTCATACTTCGTAAATGACCATTCATTGTGCTGGATCCCTTTCTAAAACCTGCTTGTTCTTTCGACTGGTATCTATCTAATTTTGTCGTCAATCTATTGGTTAAAATTTTTGTTAAGAGTTTAAACATTCCATTGAGGAGTGTTTTAGGACGGTAGTTTTTTATATCTACTTTATCTCCTTTCCTGTGTAGGATAATTGTTACAAATTCCTTCCAGTAGTTTGGATTTTTTTTTAATTTCTTATTAAGACGGGAATGTAGAGTATTAATTACCACTTTTCTACCATATTTCAACATCTCTGCAGTTATTCCGTCTTTTTCAGGCGATTTGTTCTTTTGTTCTTTCAATGCCTTCTTTATTTCTGATTTGCTTATATCTGGCTGTAGCTCTGAGTTGACATTTTCTATTTTAGCCCTAAGTTGGTTTTTAACTTCTTTTGGTGGTTTCTTTTTATTTTATGCGCTATAGAGACTACAAATCGGCAAAATGTTTGTAACCCGGGAGCCCTACTTGAAATACTTCTCCTAGTTAGGCTGGAGAGCGTGAGGCGCTATAATCTTGCTATAATCTTAATTGACATAATCATTGTGCTTTTGTCTAAATTTTGGGCCCCTCCGTCCCGTTTTTTGTTTTTGAAATAATTAATTAATCTCTTTGTGGCTTGCGCCGTTTTGTTAGTTTTTGTTTATTTTTTTGTGGCTGAGACCGGTTTTTGTTTATTTTTTATATTTTTTTGAATGGGGTGTGTCAATCTATTTATCCTCCCGATGCCTGACTCTGGTTAAAGTGTTTATCTACTTCTTATTTAAACTTCATAGATTATTCAGATAGAGCTACGTAGTTATTTTGTCATCTTATTATTTGTTTAAGTATTTGCTATGATTTGCTGCTTTGGTCTTCTGTATTTCTGTCTATGGAAAACATCATATCCAATTGATTCTAGCAGGATCTGGTTTGGGTAATTTTCAAGCTTAGCGAATGCTGCCCTGGCTTTTTTTCCATTACCTCCAGTACCCTTAAGTGATTCAGATCACGTGTATCCCCATAGGAGCGGTGCTTATAGGTACTATGGTGTTATTTATTTATCTGATCTTTGATTTTGTTGTTAATTTGAATCTTCTTATAGGTAAAGAAATAATAAATAAGACTTACTCAAAATCAATTTAATTTAACTATCAGACGACCGGTTTCGCTTTCTACAATATGCAAAGCATCTTCAGGTCTCGATACAAAGTTAAACAAATGCTGAAATGATAAAAACCCATATTAGGGTGTTGTCTAATAAAGATAAACAAATTAGATGTTATAAATTACAATAATTATGCCAATATTACATGTCTGTGGTTTTATTTAAATGAGTAAGTTGAATAAAAGGTATAAAATTTTTTTAAAAAGGTTAAACAGACAAGGTAAGGCCCACAAATTGTTATAAAATAGTCTCTTCGATTGTAATAAATTAATAAATGAGCAAATAAATAAATAAAATAAACATTACTTACATGCCGGTACTCTATTAATAGATGGATGGTAGAACATGTTTGAAACTACTTTATATTGTTGAATGGAGAACTCAATACTATTATTGCAGTTGTTTGACAGTAAACGGGAAGTTCTTGAGGAGATAGATTTGATCCAATGAATTTGAGATATGTGTGAGATTGTTTGTTAAATGTAAGTGATGTAATATACTATTGTGTTATTAAAGGCTATTTATACTTATTCCAGAGATATATTTTTGAAATGTGTGTTATTTATTGAGTAATTGTTTTATGAAGGTGACAGTTTTATGACAATGAATAAGTGTAGATGTAAAAATTGTGTGGGTGTGCAATTATTTTCCAACAACTTGTAGTTATCAAATTACTTTGATAAAGTTCTATTGGCAATGAGTTAATTATTGGAATAGTCAAGTGAATAAAACGGTAAAATACAAACAATTAAGGATAATTTAAAAACGCTAAAACAGAAAACACTTAGAAGGGACGAAACAAACATTGAATTTAAAAGGGGAAAGGACTTTAATGCACTACATCATAGTCTTGGGCACAATAAGTTTTTTTATTGTTGTATCTATTAGATTTTAGTGGTAAAACTAAAATTTTTTTTTTAGTTTACCACTAAAATCTAATCTCAAATTCATTGGATCAAATCTATCTCCTCAAGAACCTCCCGTTTACTGTCAAACAACTGCAATAATAGTATTGAGTTCTCCATTCAACAATATAAAGTAGTTTCAAACATGTTCTACCATCCATCTATTAATAGAGTACCGGCATGTAAGTAATGTTTATTTTATTTATTTATTTGCTTATTTATTAATTTATTACAATCGAAGAGACTATTTTATTACAATTTGTGGGCCTTACCTTGTCTGTTTAACCTTTTAAAAAAAAATTTATACCTTTTATTCAACTTACTCATTTAAATAAAACCACAGACATGTAATATTGGCATAATTATTGTAATTTATTACATCTAATTTGTTTATCTTTATTAGACAACAACCTAATATAGGTTTTTATCATTTCAGCATTTGTTTAACTTTGTATCGAGACCTGAAGATGCTTTGCATATTGTAGAAAGCGAAACCGGTCGTCTGATAGTTAAATTAAATTGATTGTGAGTAAGTCTTATTTATTATTTCTTTACCTATTTGAAATGGACTCACACAAGCAACACATTCATGATTTGAATCTTCTTCTTGTGAGTTCTTTGATTGCTGCTCTTACTGCTTCTGTATTTTAAATTGTTGCGTTTACATGTAGTGTAAAGTTTAGGACTTTATTAAATGTGAATCCTAGGTATTTGGCTTTGTTTTTGTTAGGTCTGTTCTTTTGGGTTATTCCTTCTCTTTTTGAAGATAACCGCTTGAGTGTTTTCTAGATTTATTGCTATTTTAAGTTGAATACACCAGTCTTCTATTGTATACATTGTCGTCTGTAGGTTTCTCATGGCTGCAACCAGGTGACAAAGAGCCTACAAATAATTATGTAACATAATCAATAAAGGAGAAAATCCTATTAAAAATTTGGCCGTCAATAGTGAAAGCAAAATTCAACCGCCAGCAACATTTATCAAGAATCATTCATCTTGTGATTGTGATTCATTCAATTGCGCCATGCTCACACGCACATTGACGTTAGCTTGTTGAATTTGTTCGTTGTTAGTTGTGTTTTTCTATTTCGTATGTTTGTAGCTGTATTCATTCGACGGCCCAATTTGCTTACCTTGTCATCTTTCTGTCATTATTTGCTTTAAATTGAACATAACAATAGATCAAATTAAGGTACCTAATGTTGAAAAACAATATACTAATAACCTACTTGTTCTTTTATTATTTTACTGATCTGTCACAATTATAAAACATGTATATATTTCTTTTAATTTAAAATGATTTAAAAAACTAATTTAATTTATAACGATTAGAAAGTAAAAATACTCACACTGCGGCAAAAAAAATAAAGTTGGTAGAAGGGAGAAAATTAGGGATTATAAATATGTTTTATGACAAATCATAAAAAAAAAATTAAAAACCCTTATCACTTAAGGACACCCTCATCACCTAGGGGTACAAAAAATAACCAACGAGCTATTCTTAAACTTTTCAAATATACACAAAAAAATCGTAAAAATCTGTCAAGCCGTTTCGAAAGAGCTCGATAACATATATTGTGACATGAGATTTTTATATATTATATTAAATCCCACGATAATGTTTCCAAGAAAAATGAAAATATTTCTATCAGATTAATCTATATTTATTCCATGACATGGCTGTGTTATATTTTAACTAGTAGTATGTTGACGTTACTAATAAGTTGCAGTAATAGAAGTACCTAATAAGACAATTCATACTGTAACAAATCTCCTAAGTGTGTGCAACATGTGTTGTGTATGTTGCCTACCCTGTAGGTCGCTCTGCGTCCTGTATTATTTGTGATGTGCTATGCGTCCTACTAGAAAAGGGCCATACGGATTATTAGTTTGTTTGACTGAAGAGGTTATAACGCTTCATGTTTTTGTTTCTTTTATAATAAGTCTTTTTATCTAAGTTTGTTCATGTAAGAACAGTGTTAAATAAATACCGTTAGCATTGAAAATATATTCTTTCCCTAAGAAAAATAATTAACGAACTCGACGATAATTGAAGGGGTAAAATAACATCATAATCCCCTTATAAATTGGCGCCCCACTAGTGGCAATATTTTCTTTTGTGAAAGTTAAGTTCAGTGTTACTTAATTGTGTGTTTCGTTTGGAAGTGAACAAAATCTGTTGTGGACACTGGTTGGTTTTCAGTTCCTCAACCGTAGTAAAAAGACTTCAGTAGTGGACACTGGTTTGTTTTCAGTTCCGCAGTATTAGTAAAGACTTTAAATCGGTATTAGATACTGTTGTCTCAGTTCTCTACGCGATTTACTCTTTCGATAAACTGTTTATGCTTCTCCGATCAGGAAATAAAGTTACAAACATGGCTCATAAAGGTGAAACAGTTCAACAAGTAGTGATGACGCAAGACATGCTCCAGAGTTTAATTACAAGTCTACAAGGTATTAACAATCAAGCCCAAACTGTAAGTACTTCCAATTCTAACTTCTCAGCATGTAAACATCGGTTTTCGGGAAAACCAAATGAAGATGTCGAGGCATTTATTGATGCCATTACGGTGTATAAAGACTGTCTTAATATTTCTGATCATCACGCGTTAAAAGGATTGTCTATGCTTTTAATTGATTCAGCTGCAACGTGGTATCAAGGTGTCAAATCATCCATTCAAACGTTTGATGAGGCTATAGAAAGTCTCCAGCATGCATACGGTTCTCCAAAGCCGGCGTATTTAGTTTATCGTGAACTTTTCGCGGTCGAACAAGGTCACAATGAAAAAACCGACGTTTTTGTCAGCAAAGCGCGCTCGTTGTTGTCACGTCTTCAAGGCGCATCCACCATTTCGGAACATGCTCAACTTGATATGGTATTTGGATTATTAAATGCATCTATTAGAGATAAGGTAAGGAGAGAATCTATATCCAATTTTAGAGAACTTGTTGAAGCAGCTCGCGCTGTAGAACAATCGCTACATATTATTAAAAGCGTTCCGAATATTTCCGTACATAAAACAGAAAGTAATTCAAGTAGTACCCGAAAATCAAAACAGTGTTCTTATTGTAAGAATTTTGGACACCAAAGGGACGACTGTCGTAAACTAGCATCCCGCAGTAAACAAGAACCTTCTTCTACTTCTTTAAGTAACAACAGTACAAAGCAACCTTTTTCAAATCCCAACGTTGCCAATATCAATGAAAATTCCCAGATTTTCTGCTATGGTTGTAAAAGCCCAGGTTTTATTAAATCAAATTGTCCCAAGTGTAGTAAACGTACTGACATAGGTTATGTTTCAACATCGGCTGAATTTCTTTGCGCTTCTCTGCAATCGCCAGATTCTTCGTCTCAGATTCAGTCACATTCAAGCCCGTTGACTCCAATTACTATCGAAGACCATCATGGTTGTTGTTTTCTTGATTCAGGTGCCGAACGTAGCATCGCCGGTGCTACACTTCGAGAAATTTTACTCAAAGATAATATTCCCTATAGTACCAAATCTATGCTTATGACTTTGGCTGATGGCAAAACTAGTTTAGTTAATGCTCTTTTCTTTCAGGTTAATGTCGTACTTCAAGGTAGAAAACATTCATTAACTTTATGCTCTGTACCTGATCATGTACAAAGTAGAACACTTCTAGGTTCTGATTTTCTTAGATCAGCTAATATCATTCTTGATGTACCACGTGATTGCTGGTATTATGGTGATGAATTGTCCGTACGCTATCCGTTTTCATCTGAATCATTTATATCTGATCTCAGGTCAAATTCTGTTCATTTGGCTCGAGTTGAATTGAGAGAAGATGAAGCCATTTGTCTTGATCCAACAGAAAAGTCTGAAATGAATGACCTTTTGTCTAAACATGATAATGTTTTTTGTCCAAGCAAAGAGCCTACGCCTTTTGCCGAACATTATATAACTTTAACTGATGAAAATCCAATCGCTGTTCCCCCATACCGAATGTCTGAGATTAAAAAAGCACAGCTCAAACAAGAGCTTGATACACTTCTTACTGATGGAACCATAGAGGAGTGTGAATCCCCATATGCTTCGCCTGTAGTACTGGTTCCGAAGAAGGATGGCGGAACTCGTCTTACAGTAGATTATCGTAAGTTAAATGCGATCACTAGACCGTATGTCTATCCGCTACCGAGAATAGATGATCTGTTACATGCGACGAAAGAAACACGTTACATGTCAACACTAGATTTGAAGTCTGGTTATCACCAAGTTTCTGTTAAATTTGAAGACAGAGACAAGACGGCTTTCATTTGCCCCTTTGGTACATTTCGCTATACGCGCATGCCGTTTGGACTGCGCAATGCACCTTCCACTTTTCAGCGACTTATTGACAAATTTCGCTCTGGTTTACCCAATGTTCGTATACTTGCTTACCTAGACGACTTAATTATTCTATCCGCTACATTTAGTGAACATCTCGCTGACCTCGAGCAAGTATTATCTCGGCTAACAATATTTAAATTACATTTAAATCGTTTAAAATGTAATTTCTGTTGTATTTCTGTCCTTTACCTAGGTCATGTAATCACTTCGTCTGGTATAAACCCTGACCCAAATAAGGTTGCCAGTATTGTCAACCGACCTATTCCGAAAAATGTCAAAGAGCTAACTTCATTCCTACAAGCATGTTCTTGGTTTAGACGTTTTATTGAAAATTTCGCTGACATCAGCAAACCTCTATCCAATCTTCTTAAGAAGAATGCTCGTTGGACTTGGACCACAAACCAAACTCAAGCTTTTGACCGACTTAAAATTCTTCTGTGCTCTAGCCCTATACTAAGACAGGCTGATCCTAACCTACCCTATACTCTTAGAACCGATGCTAGTTCTTACGCATTGGGAGCTTGTTTACTCCAGGGGGAGGGATCCGATGAGAGACCAGTGGAATACGCCAGTCGTCTCCTAACAAAGTCTGAACAGAACTACTGTACTACTGAACTTGAGGCCTTAGCTGTCGTTTGGGCAGTAAATAAGTTCAGAGGATATATAGAAAATTCTCAAATCAAAATACAAAGTGATCACCAGCCTCTAAAATGGTTAATGTCCCTCAAATCTCCGTCTGGCCGACTCTCGAGATGGGCCCTGTCATTGATGGCCTATGACTTGAAAATAGATTATACTCCTGGACGTTTAAATGTCGTAGCTGATATGCTATCCCGTCCACCAATTGAAAATATTGATGTTAATCTTGTCCAAGTTGACTTACCTCAACAAACTGCCAGTGATTTGAGAACAGAACAACTGAATGATCCCGATTTGAGAAAGATCGTCGAATCTTTCGAAAACCCAGATAACAATTCCGTTGATTATAAAAGATGGTCTGAACGAGGATATTTTACGATGCAAGGTGTTCTTTACAGATACACCCCTGATTTGGACAGCGAAGAAGCACAGCTGGTCGCTCCAAAGTCCCGCATACAAAATATACTTAGTGATTACCATGACGCACCCTTAGCTGGACATTATGGTGCCGAACGTACTTATCAACGAATCGCTAGCAGATATTATTGGACTGGTATGCGTAAAACAATAATAGATTATGTAGCGAAGTGCCTGGATTGCCAACGGTATAAAGCATCTAATCTAAGACCAGCAGGACAGTTTCAAACGCCTGTTCAATCTCAACGCTTTGAAACCATGTCTATCGATCTATTCGGTCCACTACCAGAAACATCTGACGGATACAAGTGGATCTATGTGATTGAAGATACCGCGAGTAAATGGGTGGAAATATTTCCTCTTAAAGCAGCTACTGCCGAGAATTGTGCCCGCTGTTTAGTTGACGAAGTAATCTTAAGATATGGTTTACCCAGACGCGTTATTAGTGATAACGCTACACAGTTTGTTAGTGCGGTCATGCAACAAGTAGCGTACTGTTTAGGTTTTAAACAAACCCTAATTCCGGTTTATTGGCCAGCCGCAAATCCTGTAGAACGGAAAAATCGTGATCTAAAGCCCCAACTGGCAATTTTGACAGGAGCTGACCATACATCATGGAAAGAACAAATACCAGCTGTAAGATTCGCTATGAACTCCGTTAAATCGCAGTCAACAGGTTATAGTGCCGCGTTTCTAACCTTCGGTCGCGAATTGCGTACTCCCGATGATGTAAAACGAGACTTTCGGACTATTGTACAAAATGACAACTTCGTACCAGAGATAACCCCATACCTAAAGACTCTCAGTAGTGTTCTATATCAAGCTCGCGAAAATTACGAAGCGAGTCAAGATCGCGCAAAGTCATATGCCGATAAGTATCGTCGCGCCAATATGACGTTTAATGTGTCGGACAAAGTGCTCGTTGACGTGCATGCTCTTAGTAAAGCGAAGGACTCTTTCACGGCAAAGTTCGCCCCGCGTCGCGATGGTCCATACATAATAACCAAGGTGGTTAGCCCAACCAGCTACGAGATATCGTCGCCACAGAATCTAACCGAACCTCTCGGTAAATACCATGTATCAGCGCTTGTGCCCTATCGTGCTGATACCGATACCGATGATGGTCCGTCTCCTAACCCGTTGGTTCCCATTCGCAGAAGAGGACGTCCCCCCAAAACAGCATTAGCTGTGCCTGATGAAAACCATGTATACACAGAAGAGAATGACGTTGCTTCGCCTCATATAGATGCCGAGGCGCTCCTTCCCACAATAACACCTGACCCGAATGATGACCCTCCTAGTGAACTCTTTCGTCATCGTCTCCGGAGACATCCCGTCCAGGGGTCCACCTGCCAGTGTTGCCTTCTGCTCACACCTGTTCTTGCTTCTACTTGAGGGACTCTGCGTGAAGCAAAGGGGGAGGTTGTAACAAATCTCCTAAGTGTGTGCAACATGTGTTGTGTATGTTGCCTACCCTGTAGGTCGCTCTGCGTCCTGTATTATTTGTGATGTGCTATGCGTCCTACTAGAAAAGGGCCATACAGATTATTAGTTTGTTTGACTGAAGAGGTTATAACGCTTCATGTTTTTGTTTCTTTTATAATAAGTCTTTTTATCTAAGTTTGTTCATGTAAGAACAGTGTTAAATAAATACCGTTAGCATTGAAAATATATTCTTTCCCTAAGAAAAATAATTAACGAACTCGACGATAATTGAAGGGGTAAAATAACATCATAATCCCCTTATAATACTTAATAAAACTCGTAAGAAAAATAACTGTAATTGGTCATATAGAAAAATATATGTACCTTCTTTATTGCTCCTTTGCATGCGTTAAGAGCTCAAAAAACTTAATAGCTGATTATCATATTTATATCTTTAATTTTATCTAGAGCGTTTATTTGTTGTCCGATAAATATCTGAGATAGGCTATGCAATTTCCTTACTATAACTTACCTAATTATTTTTCATCGACGTGACCTTGATACTCTTTACAAACCAGCGGCTTGTCGATTTAAGGAGGAAAAATAAAATTAAGCTTAAATGTGCTTTTGTAATTATTTTCTTATGGCATGTTTAACACAGATATTTTGTAGATCGCATAACCACAATTAACTTTAGTGCAAATTACATTTTTTATTTCGTTTCGCCTTTTCGATTTCCAATCCGAAAATCGTTCTAAAAAAATTCTGGAACAAAAATTGTTAAATTTTTAAATGTTAACTTAGTCTCCGTCTTAAAGGCCCCATATACATACCTGTATACTTGAATAGTATACATGCACAAGTTTATTGTGAAAATATTGTGAATATGTGTGTGTTCACAATACACGCACAAACATGTATACACAATGCGCCAATTTAAACTTGAACAATCTTCGGACAACGACAACGTATTGGCCGCTGCTGCAGTAGTTCTACTTCTTAAAAAACAGCGAAAAATATACACTTTGGTGTAAGGAGTGACTAAAGAAGAGAGAAACCTGTGCACATATGAATGATTTAAATGAATAGAGAGTGTACCCATGCTACCCAAGAAACTTGTCTGCAGTTATTATCACTTTTAAGTCCTTTAATTCAAAAAGGAGTCCTTGTTATTTGAGATACATGAAAGAATAATGGCAACATTATGATCTATCTATTAGAGTATCTAAAATTTTCAACCATAAGCTCACCCGACGCACTAGGCCACATCATTCCTAAGAGAGGTCGTGAAAAAATTGGAGTAAAACTATATAATTCAACATAATTAGAAAAAGAGAAGCGACGGAGGTATCAGAATTCTTAGTGAAAACATCTTCATATAGTATCGTCAGCGAACGAGCTGTGAGGGACGCTAGAGACGCACTATTCCGAAATAGGAACTCCACAGGTTGGCTTGTAGCATTGCTATACATGTAGGTTGACTAACATTTGGTACTTCACATTTATCTATTGAATGTTTGTTGCTTCCTCCTGTAAATCCTAAAAACTAACTAACATCAATTAGTTTAAATACAAATGAATGAAATTGATAGCGAATGATTTTGAAACAAGGTGGAATTTTTCTCACTGTTTAACTGCTTTGGATACAAAATACGTTCAGATCATACCATCAGCAGGAACCGGTTCATATTTTTCTTATTACAAGAAGACACACAGTATGGTTCTACTGGCTATTACTGATGCAAACTATAAGTTTTTATTATTTGATTTCGGAACGAAAAGATGGGTCTCTAATGGCGTTGTTCTCAAAACACAGTACTATTTGACAAATTATAGAAGAACCCACTAGATTCTAGCAGCCCGTTTTCGTGTTATTTACACAGCCATAAATTTGAAGGTCGAAAATATTGAGTCGGTAGTAATAGCAAATTCTGCATTACATAACTTGTTGGTGTTAAAATTGGGCTATGCCTATGCTCCACATAAATGTTTGGATCTCGAAAGTAGAGAAGATGGTACAGTCGCCAATGGGTTGACAACGCAAAAATTTAAATTTGCAAACTTTACAATGAACTCATCCTGGTAATGTACCAGTATCGGCCAAAGACATACGAAACGAATCATTTATAAAATACTTTGCAGCTGAAGGAAAAGTGTCTTCGCAAACCGATTTTAGTAATTAAAGGAACATTTTATTTTTTTAGATACGAAATTTTGTCAATAATTTACAAAATATTTTATACCGTTAGCATTTTTTTAAGACAAATGTCTGGGAATATTTTGGTTACCCACAAAACTTTTCGACTTTTCTTGTCCTTGCTGTGATTAATACGAAGGGCATTAACAACTGCATCACGATCTAATTTTGGGTTGATTTCCTTCAATTTTTTATCAGTTTTTTATATGCCATCTCTCTTTTTCTTCTATCGTGGTATTCTTTGCTTTTTACAAACCACAGACATAGCACCTGTTCGTCAATCGAAATAAATTCTTCTAGATATTCCCAAGCACAAATACTTTTATCTCTACTTCTTCGATTTCCGGCTGTCTTTCTGGGGACATACCTTTTGTTTTGTGATAGTCTGTAAAATCTTATAAATAATAATGTATTTCAAAACACATTAAGTGTTTCAAAAAAATATTTGCAATTGTTTGTCTACAAGGTATGGATTATTTTTGAAGGTATTAGCAAATAGATCTACAAATTCTGACATAGAATCTTCTTAATAATACGATTTAATTATTTGATCCTTTCATGCTAACAGATTCTAAGGAGGAGGCGCATATCGAGTTACTATAGAGCGTTCCATGTTAAGAAAATAACATTGCGGAGGTAGGGCAATGTATTTCTTATGGACGATAGAAGCGCGGCGATGCCATGACAAATACAAGGACGATTCAGGGTTGTATAATTTGTATTTTCGTTTCCACAGTCATGAATTAAATTATTGTTTTTTAACGTAATTGACCAAAAGTGTCCATTCGAAACAAGAGATGAAAAGTAGGGAAAATTATTTTATTTTATTTTAATTATAGTAACGACAGTTACTTTTATTTGTTTTTCGATGAAAATACCATATGCCATGAATCATAGAAATCAGTAGAAAATATAGCTTAGTTAAATCTTGCATTTGCAGGCTATTAAAGATTTAAAAGCAAATAAACGGACCGCTTGGAATGCATATATCTAATTAATAATTGCAACTTAAAATATTACGGTGTGCGTATGTCAGCGATTTTATGTCATTCTCTGACTACATAATGATAATAATGCTTTGTGGTTCTTTAGTAGTTATTCTGACTTTACAGTTAAATGTTAATTGAAAATGGAAATTCAAAAATTAAGCCAAGGGAATATCTTGGACATCCGTGCAAAAGAGAGTGCCTGAGAGTTTTGGCAACACTGATCTCCATAAGCGTAATGATATTTTCTTAACTTGAAACAAAGTATAGTATCAATCGCATATCGCATTGTAGGCTATCGCTGTGGGATATTGGCACAGACTCGAAAAAAGGCAGCTACCACGGTTACTTTAATATATATTACCTATGTCCAACTAAAAAGTTTAAGGTACTGTAATATATATATATATATATATATATATATATATATATATATATATATATATATATATATAATTTTTGTTTAGAATATTATATGGAACTGTGCACACAAAAAACTAACTGGAATAAAAATGTGATTTTCCAGCACACTAACCTTATATTTCAATTATTGTGAGAAATCGTCAAGTTTGTTAACATAAAACTATGCAGAAAACCGCTTTTTGAGTAGTGATTGTAGAAAAATGTCATGTTAATTTTATCATTTTGTTTTGCTTATACCTGCTCTTGTCTAATTATATTTCGCCATATATTATAATATATTGTTTTAAAATTGATTATTTATAAAATAAATATTTTTTTAGGTTACTATGTCATACCTTGAAATTTACAATGAGCAAATTCGAGACTTACTTAATCCATCATCAGGATTTTTAGAATTGCGGGAAGATTCTAAAGGAAAAAGTATGCAGGTAGCTGGATTATCTGAAATTTCTACAAATAGTACCGACGAAGTAAGTCAAATAAAACCATTCAAGAATTATCATATATGGTTTCCCTAAATTAGCTTGTCTACTTAGTTTAATTTAAAATTTTACAAAAAAAATAAAATACTGCTTATTACTGAATTACTAATATTTTTAATAATAACATCACACATTTGAGTTCTTCAAAATGTTAAAAATTTTAATTTTTTTCCTTAAAAATTATTTATGTTTAATAACTTTAGTAATTTTTAAAATTTCTTAAATATATTATATAATTTATTCATCAATAACATTTAGATTAGATTTCATTATATTGGATTAAAAATAAACAATTTCTCCTTGGCGGGGAATCGAACTCCGGTCATTCGCGTGAAAAGTAAAAAGACGTGAAGAGAGTCACGGTTTTGATGACGTCAATCCAAAGGAGTATATAAATATAACTGTTTGAACGTAAAAATCAAATTTTTAATTTACTATTCTCCTTACAATTTTGTCATATATCCTCACCTTTCAAACCTTACTTGAACTTCTACAAATATTTCAAAATCAAAATTAGCCAAATTACACCAGTCATTCTCGAGTTGTTTTGAAAAAGTTATAAAATGACGAATGTTAAACGTCATTTTATTTTTATAATAAGGGTATCATGAATATTTCTGTATACCACAAGGTTACTGTACGCGTTTTGATATTTAGCATCACGCTAACTAATATTTCGGGCCCGTTCTAAAACATTATACGCAATACAGCAATACGATATTGTTGAAATCAAAATCTTTCATTAACAGACAATATGAACCTCTGAAAACTATATGTATGCATAAAAATATCGTGCGTATTCTTATCACCATATATTGGAGGTAAGGGCTTGTCCTATGGCCACTTATACACTCCCACGGTACCTTACAGAGGGTCTTCGACCAGTCTATTCAAAGTATCTTCTGCGTATCTTCCATCTTGGTTGATAATTACTATCTCTTACACAAGTAATAAATGAAACACATCAGTGGCAGGTAGACAAGATCCAGCCACAGAGTCTAAAACGTTCGCAGAGCCCCGACATCGGACTCTCGGGGTGCAAAGACAGTATTTGGAAGCCAAGACCAGACTGAGACCGAGAGCAGAAAATGTAGCATATTTCATTCATTGTCGATTTTGACTCTCGTTGGGTGATTTCTTTGGTTCTGGGTATTTGATGTCATGTTTTAGGCTTTCTGCCTCTTCAGGTCGTGGTTTGTTTTTGTTTGGTGGTTGGTTGCTATTTTTTGTGTGGATCTACTGGTGTTTGTTAACTGGTCATCGGAGGAGCTTCTGGACAATCAAATTTATTAAAAACAACATATTTAAAGCAGAGAATACAAATAGATTGGTACAATAACCAAACGAAGTTTATAAAGGTTTATGAAAAAGTCACAAAGGTTTTACGAAAAAAATATAAACAAAGGTCTTCTTCTTCTTTGGCAGGTACCATATTTCATCACAGCACCTTTGACTTCGCCATCTTTGTCCTCCTCTAGGCCATCAGAAACCCATAGTCATTTGCCAGCCGGTTTCTTAATAGGGGGTATGCCTGTGCTTCGTGGTGTATGTACCACATGCGGTAGAGCAGGGAGTGACTCCGCTGCTACTCCGTGGGATCTCGGTAGCTTCTGGGACTGGTGTCTTTGGTGACTTCTCGGTCATTGAAATCTCCGGCACTGAAAAGTCTCAGGAACTGCAAAAAAGGTGGATGATACCATCAGCTGCTGGTGTAAAGCTAAAGAACCTGGGTCGTAGGCTCGTGTTTTTGTTGGGCGCCGTATAACCATATGGAAGGTAAGGGCTTGTTAGAGTATGGCCACTTATACACTCCTACAGTGCCTAGAGAGGGTCTTCGGCCAGTCTATTCGAAGTATTCTTTGCGTATCTTGCATCTTGGTTAATAATTACTATCTCTTACACAAGGAATAAATTAAACACAAGGGTAGCAGGTAGACAAGGTCCAGCCACAGAGTCTAAAACGTTCGCAGAACCGGAGCAAATCCCCGATTTCGGACTCACAGGTGCAGAGACCCTATTTGGGAGCCGACACCAGATTAAGGCCGAGAGCAAAAAATGTCGCATATTTATAAGTATATTAAGATTGATATGGCATTTTCAGATCTCTCGGGCAATAGAAAAATCAAAGGATGTTTTAAGACGGGGCGATACGCATCAGGGTACGTATTAGTCCACGACTAAGGCACCAGGATGACATTCTCTACATTTATATTTGTGATTTTCGAATAGGTTTAACGCCAATTGTTGAGCATCCGTTGAATACAAATTTTACTTCAGTAAGTACTTCTTTTCCTCGCTACTCTCGTATATTCACTCGCTGGATCTTTTTAGGTTTTTAGGTAGAGTTGCTTTACGGTTTTTTGATAAGATATCAGTAGTTCCTCTTCTTTAAAAAAAGTATGAACTGTACTACGATAAATAAATAACATTCTTGACAAGAGTAAGATTTTTAAAAGCGACAATAAATGAAAATTTCTGCAGAAAACAAATGCCATGTTCTCAAGATCTTGAGAAACACATGTGAGATTATAATAGAATTACACCCTGACATGTCTCTTTAATAAAGCCTCAAAAAACTGTAAGAGCTGCCGAATTAGACAATAGATGATTTATTTTTAATAAATAAAGTAAGCGTGTTAAGCAGAGAAATCAGGTGAAGTCTTCCTGCGCAATCTGGTGACGGAACTCAAAAGTAGTCCCAAAAATAAATCACTCTACCTGCATTTTTAGACACCGAAGGTGCATTTTATAATATCTCTATCGAGTTAATAAATTCATCACTGATGAGCAAAAAAATAACATAACATGTAAATTAATTAGTCAGAGTCTTTAGACTAGTGGACATTTTCTTAGTACTGTAAACAGACGCAATATGCCTTTCATTATATAGAGAATTGGTGTCTGAAAGGCAACCTCCCTTTAACCCTTCTAAGATTAACTAATAGCCTTTACTAATAAGATGCAGCAGAGCTAGTCTGAGTGAGCTGAAAATATTTGGGAAGTAAAGAACCAATCAGGTCAAGTAAATTCCAAACTCAATTGGAGCATCCATATTAATAACATAACCAACAGGACTACGCGACTCTTCTGGAACTGCAGATGAGTTGAAGGTAAAATCTGGAGGCTGAAACCAAAGGAAACCAGTTGGTTATGCACATTAGTAATATGAATAATCGTTACATATAGTTCATTACTTTAGTGAAAGACGACATCTTTGCAATCTTGTGCGACCTATTTTACCACCCTACAAAGAAAGCGCTTTTAAATAAAGCTAGAGTTATATATTTCGGCGACAGTCTTTATGACTATCCTGAAACTTGGAAAAAGGTTAAATTATTTATTGAAAGATCATATAAACACTACGGGTACTATACTTGAGGAATCCATCCTTCAGATAAACTCAAATATGATAACAATAAAACTAATCTTCACTGAGAAGATTAATACAATTATACAATCTAGAGAACACAAAGTCCCAAACATTAACGATGACTTAATATGTTTTACTAATCGACATACAACTGCCTATGGTACTGGATCGGGAGTCTTTGAGCAAAAATGTAATTCATTCAAATCTTACAGCTTAAATCAATAAATAACTGTGTTCTCAACTGTTTTTGGTTTGATGGCCTGCATCGAGGAATTCATGAATGGACACCCCAAAGCAAATAGAATAACATTTATACAGATAGAATGGCGGCTATTCAGGCCACAAAATACCTGCTCACTAAATCAATACCAGTGAGAAACTGCAAAGACCTTCGAAACAACCTGCCAAAATATAATAAAGTGTCTTTAATATGAGTGCCGGGTCATGACGAGGTGCATGGGAATGACCAGATTTGTTAGTAAAAAACAAGGCTTGAAAGAAATCTTTGTAGGCTCGTAGAATCATTGTGTGGCATTACCAAAGATACTACAAAAAACGAGGTTCGGAAGTGGCTGATAAGGACTCATCAAAAGAAGTGGAGATCCACTCAAGATCAAATCCAGACTAAGAAAATAACAAGAATATTAATAAAAATATTAAATATCATTAAATATATTAAACTTCAAACAAAGTTCTGAAAAAATAAACAAATAATTAATAAAATGCCTATTATGTTGTATAGTCCTAAAAAAAGTGCAACTTGTAACATGGTACTTTCAGGGTTATTCGATACGCGAAGTAATTGATTTATTTATTGTTGCCTTCAAAAATAGATCCCCACTTAGTGTTACAATAGATAAAAATACCATTAAACTTTTTAAAATTTTTATAAGTGTAAACAGTTGTAAAAAGTATCATGAAGGTAATGAACCACGTGTTAGATCTGTCGATGAGAAGCGTCAAAACAGGGATATTGATATTTGTGCTTTTGTAGTAGCTAGTGAACCCTGCAATGGTGTACAAATTGTTAGGGAAGTTCACGTGAATGCTCGAACTGTCCAGCGAGTTCTCAAAAGGAATGGGTATCACTGGTTTAAGATACAACCAACACAATAACTGTTTCCGGAAGATAACTTTAGGCGGATGAAGTTTTGTGAATTTATGTTAGGATAAACAGAATGAAAACGTACACTTTTTAAAAAATATTTTATTTTTTGACGAATTTTCAATTTTATTACATCACAAAAAAACACAATCAATCCGTTGCAAGGTATTATTCTCGGAAAAATAAGCACCTTAGTGTTGCAATGCGAACGCAACATCCGCAAAAGTTAAATGTTTGGACTGGGATGTTAGGCAACCATATTGTCGGTCCATTTTTATCGATGGAAACCTAAACGCACCCAAATATTTACAACTTTTACAGAATGAATTTTCAGGAGGTTTATTTCCAACAGGATGGGTGTTGGGCTCACAACTCTAGAGCAGCTATTGACTTCCTTATTGAAACGTTTCCCAATAGACTGATAAGTACACGTGGTATAATTAAATGAACCGCTAGATTCTATGACAGCGTCTAACGATTTCTTTCTATGGGGTTTTCTCAAAGACAACATTGAGAGGCATCAGTTTGAAAGCGCCACAAACCTAGTCGACTTAAGGGCAAAAATACTTTATTTCTCTGCAAGCATTACACCAGCTCTACTCCAAAATATGAGGAGAAATCTGTATGACAGATTTAGTTACTGTTTAGCACAAGGAACTGAAATATTTGAGCCCTTAATTTATTAATCTGCTTTTCTAATTTTTATTTTTTTTTAGGTATATTTTACGAACTTTGTAGGTTCGTAATTAGGTTTGTCCATAAAACTTATACAATTTTCAGAGACAATAAAGCATAATACATATTTACTTACTTATTTATTTTAATATACTTTATTAAAGAAGAATAAATATATTCTAGAGATGGAATTGCAATAAATCTTTATTCCCATGGTCAACAAAACAATGTTGTTACCGGTATAGAAAAGACGATTAGAACAAGAAACCATGTTTACATATGCCCGTAAGATACCCGTATGATTTTATTTTAAAACGAGCACTCGTAATGAGTTAATTTCGCGATGTTTTAATATTTTTATGAAGCATTTCTGAGAAAATTAGATTACCGCTGATATAGGGTCTTTCAATATGGATTTGGCTATATCTGTCAAATTGACTGGCATTTATTTTTTAAAAACCATGGACGGACATAGCATGTAAGACGTGAAAATGATCAATTTGTTTTAGCAAAATGGTTGTTCTTTTCCGGCAACGTTCCTCATGCTTCACTCATTTTAGTCACCTTAATCTTCCTACCGACAGGACTATTTGCATTGTGGTGAATAAATTTAATTTTACTGGTTCAGTAAACATTTAACATACACCCGCACATCGACTAAACGCAAAATCTACTGAAAACATCACTGTATCCATAAGAGTTTGCAGGAGAATCCGAGGCATTCGATCTCACAATTTGGCGAATTTTTCGTCGTAACTGTGGTGCAGTGATCAAAGAAAACAGCATAAATATATGTTCGCTGAATGAGCACAGAAGCAGTTGGAAACTGACCCTAATTTTCATCGAATAATTATCTTTAGGGATAATTCCCATTTTCAGAAGAATGTTTACATCAACAGAATTGTCGAATTGGCAACAGAATGATATATAAGATCATCCAAAAAATCCCCAAAAAAAAACACTGTTTCGTGTTCGTTTTTAGCTGACGGTCCAAAGTTTTTTTGAAAACGGCGTTGGTCAGAACATCACCGCCAACAGAGAACGCTACAGGTCGCTGATTACTAACTTATTTTGACCTCAGTTATGGAAGATATGAATACCAACGACATGTGGTTTTAACAAGACGAAGGACATACCACACAACTCAAACTTAAAGCCAATATAACTTATGTTACCAGTCAAATTCTGATGCGCCAGAGTACTAAAAAAATTGGATATTTCGATTGCGCGCTACCGAGCGATGATATGGCGCATATTTAAACAGTACTATACTCGTCTTCTATAGATAAAAGCCTTTTAATTAATAAAGTATTCTTAAAAATCATCAGAGGCCTGGATGGCTTCAATCAGAGTCTTGCAGGTGCAGCTCCAGTATAGTCACGTAGCTTTGATAGAATTTACTAGTGCTGTGAAACGGTTCGAGTGTAGGTTTGATACAAGACCCCTGGGTTTGCAAAGGTTAAATAAATGATCTTTCTGGTTGGAAGTCGGCTAGCTAGATCCAACAATATCCTGCTATATTATATATATATATATATATATATATATATATATATATATATATATATATATATAATCATAAACCCATTTACCCTAAGATGTCGGGCCTCTAAGGGTAATGTCTTTTGTTAGTTGCATGTAAAATTTTTCTTCATTGCTTCTTATTCTTTGCTTGGTTTTTTGCTTGTTCTTTGCTGATTCCTCGTGTCTCTAGGATTGAGGTAACATTATCATCCCATGTTTTCATTGGCCTGCCCCTTGGTCTCTTGGTTTGTCTTCTGGCTTCCCATACTTTTTTAACTGGTCTTTCTTGATTCATTCTAACTATGTGTCCGTACCATCTTAGTTGGGCCTCTTAAATTTTCTTAATAATTGGTTGGACTTTAAGATGTTCTCTGACTACCTCATTTATAATCCTGTTTAACCTGGTTATACCCATTATTCTTTTAAAAAACTTCATTTCTATGCTCTGTATTTTCGATTTTATTTTATCGGTAAGCGTCCAACTTTCACTTCCAAAAGTTAAAATCGGCACAAACACCGTCTTGTATATGGTCACTTTGGCTTTTTGGGATACTTCTTTTTTTGACAGAAACGTACTTTTAAACTTTTAATTACGTGGTACATCCCAGTATATTATACTTCCTTAATTTGCTCAATTCTGACGCCATCGATTTCTATATTTGGTTGGTTCTTTACTGATTACTATTATTTAGACTACTATTTGACATATAATTTATGTCAAATATAATTTCACAAAATTCAGTGAAAATTAATTATGTTGTATTCGCTCCGTGCGTGACTGACACGACACCTACCGCCTTTTTCTGATAATTTTGGAGTCCCAATTTTCAGGTTAAACATATGACATATGTTTGACATTGTTAAATACATGCGAAATTGACAATTACTTATAAATTAGTTTTTTAACTATATATTTTTTCAGGTTATGTACAAAATAAATGTAGTATTAAAAACTGGGTTTCTCAAAATTCCTATAACCTATAAAAACTGCACTCACTGTTTTTGCTATTATTAGCACAATTAAATACGCAACATGTATTTGCACACATTTTTAATAAAATTAATGCGTAAAAATATTTTGTCCAATATTCCAATTTTGTCATATTTCGCCGCCATGCACGCTGGCGTCGTTTCAATGTACCCCTACCATGGTCACGCACGGAGCGAATATGCATATATTTAAAGCTATTAATTTTTTAATAAATTTAAATTTAAAATAAATACATAAAAGTGTTTTTGGCACGAAAATGGTAGTTTAAGTTGTCAATGAAAAATGTTGAAAAATACTCTACAATATTAGGTATCGATTTAGGTTTTATTTACTTTTTATGTTTTATTTATTTTTTATAAAGACTAAAGACTAAAAAACCAACTATTAGTAAACTGGAACAGCTGATTAAAGAGACATGTTTCTTTTTTATTTGTTTATAAAATATCCACTTAATATCCTTTTTATAGATCATGCAACTGCTTCAAAAGGGTAACAAGGCAAGAACGATAGAGCCCACTGCTATGAATCAAACATCCTCAAGAAGTCACGCACTTCTTAGTGTCACCGTTAGACATACGATTCCAGTAAATAAAACAGATCATTTGCGTATTAAGATTAGACAAGGACGTTTATTTATGATTGACTTGGCAGGTTCTGAACGAGCCAATAAGACTAAAAACAGTGGTAAGAGATTGCAAGAAGGTGCTCATATTAATAGATCCTTACTGGCTCTGGGAAATTGCATAAATGCATTAAGTGGTGGAGCAAGGTATTTATATAATTTTTTTTTATACAATATTTTGTACTAAATTATACCTTTATGTAATGTTAATGTAATGCTAGAAAGTAAAAAGTGTACTTTTTAGTAATAATGTTAAACATGTCAAATAATAATAAACTTAAGCAACTACCTTAATATTGAATTATGTTGCCCTTTGTCATATATCCAGAATACATGAAAGCAGTTTAACATAAAATAAAATATTATTTATAACCTACAAACATAACTAGACAAATGGCGCGGGTGTTGGTGCGAACGTTTTTGACAGTATAATTTTGATGTTTGTGAAGCTAGTGATGAGTGTAGTAGTATCTACGAGCTCGGTAGACTAAGACCTCCGAAACCCTGAAAAATACACCAAAGAGTATGTCGAAATCTCGGGGCAATGATATAATTTACGCAGTTTGACCCAGAAGACTGTTGAGTGTAATATTAATTCTTGTAATAGTATTAATCTTAGCTCTAGCCGGGGAAATCGTTCGGAAAGATTTATTCCTTCTACGGGGATGAATTTTACCAGCTCAATAAATCATATAACAATATACTGCAACGTTAGAATCTTTTCTTTGTGGTACTGGGGAGTCTCAAGAAAGATTCCAGAACAAAAAATGCAATGGATTGGTCATGTCAGATGCAGATATGAAAACTATGTGGGACGAAGGATAGAGCTGTTAGAAATTGATGGAAGAAGGTGTAGAGGAAAACTGAGAAGATGAAAATACTATGTGACAGAAGGCTGAAACAGAAAGGTTTAGGTAAAGAAGACCCGATAGACAGAAACGAATGGCGGTGAAGAATAAGGAACAGCGACCCTGAAAAGTAAAAACCTGAGGAAGAAGAAAAGAATAATTTTTTAAGCGTTTGACAATCTTGTATTATTTTTAAATCAACATTAACAAGAGAGAAAAGTTAAGTTCGACTTTAACCAGGTAATATCAATATATCTAAATTTTTTACATTAACATTGCATTGTTGTTAAAGTCAAGATTATCTGGTTAATGTCGAGATTATCCATTTTAGATATATATATATATATATATATATATATATATATATATATATATATATATATACCATAAACCATTTAATTTAGTTTATTTATTGCATATATTTATAGTTTATACTTCATATCGCTTAATTTATTTATGTAAATGATGTAAGGATAGATAAATTTTAATTAAAAAGTAATATTAGTACTTTTTTTGTAATAATAATAGTTTTAAATTCTTTTTTAGATATGTAAACTACAGGGATTCTAAACTAACTAGACTGTTAAAAGACGCGCTCTGTGGCAACTCTAAAACAGTAATGATTGCTCATGTTTCTCCAAGCGCTGGGCAGAAAGAAGAATCGAGAAACACTCTTATCTACGCCGATAGAGCCAACAACATTACGACAAAAATTGAACGAAACGTTTTTGATGTTTCTTACCATGTGACTCAATATCAAACTGTGATAACTGAACTCAGAGATGAGATATCCCGATTACAGCACAAAATGAAAGAAGAACGTCCGAGGTCGGCTGATGTGAAGAAGTTAAATGCCGAGGAAAGAAGGAATGAGGTAATAAACAAATAAATGTTTTAAATACGTACTCATGTTAAGAAATTTCATATTTCGGAATTTTACAGTGATTTAAAATGTAAAATTTTATTTTAGAAGACAAATTTTGCCTTTGTTCAATGGTAAAAAAACTATTCTTTTATTTTGGCTTAGATGATTGAGGTGGTCATATTATTCTGCGCTACAATAAAATCGCTATCTAATAAAGGGATTTCGTTTGCCTGGCGTTTTCTGTTAAAGGAAGCGCCTTGATTTGTAATTGTAGTTTGTTTATTTTTTTGCGTTTCTTTCTATGCTAGAGAAATTGGTAAACCTTATGGTGATATGATTTGTAATTTAGGGGTTATGGACAACTTATTTTGTTGTAATTCTAATTAAATAGTGATGTAAGAAAGTTGGAAAAGTGGTTAGTAGTAGCTGGGCAGCCGTGACTGCCCGAGGCAGTAATTGCCGGCGGGAACGTCGAGTACATCAGTAGTATCAAGGGAGCGCGCGAGACGAGTAGTGTCCAGTCAGCGCTAGGGGTCAGTACTATAGGCGACTTCGATACGGTGAAACGCGCGATTGTGTTGTTAGCCGAAAGATAGTTCGTATAAACTGTCGAATACCGGGCGAGTGAAAAGTTCCTGTCAGAACGCGATATTTTCCACAACTGAACTTGAATTCCAGAGAAACTGAAGGGCGTATCATTAGCTAGAGCCTAAATCCGCGAAAGGTAACAAAATTCTTTATACTAACCCGAGTAAATTATAGTAGTACAGATTGTCTCCCCTTTACTTTCTTGCTAAGATCTCTTCTCGTCTCCCTTCGCGCCGAACGAGTTATTATTGATTATATCTGACAGCTTGTTAACTTAATTGTAAACCAAATTGTATATTCAATACATTTGTAGACTCTAAATTTGGTTTTTATGTACCTTTTGGCCGATTCAGACAGAGACCAGAGGAGAACAAAATTTCTACTTATACATATCTCCGGCTTCTAAAGTAAGCCAATAGACTCAACTCTTTACAGGACCTGAGACCTAGAAGTCCTTAGAGACCTTAGTTCGACGCTCCCGCCGGCAATTACTGCCTCGGGCAGTCATGGCTGCCCAGCTAGTACTGACTCCCTGGCCTCCTTCGTTCTTTGTTTTTATTGAGCTCGTATTCTCAAATGCTGATTGTAGTACCAAGGTCGAGTTTTTGCTGAGTCCTCGTGATTTAAACCAGGTCGGCGTTGGTGATATTTTTCAGCGTAGGTCTATGTTTATTAAAACGTGACTATTTTCTTTTTGAACAATTGTTGCAACTGATATTGGCTCATGTCATGCAACTAACTGAGTCAAATTGTTTTTCTTTGTATAATTTAAAATGTATACGTTACTGTATCGAATTTATTCTTTATTTAATTTGGAATATGTAATAATTACTAAAATGATTATTATTCTCCCTTATGCTACTAGCCCGTATTTTTTCTATTCTTTATTTTCCTGCTACGTTTACATTACATTACTTTCTTTGCAAAAAAAGAAAAGGGCTTAATGGCCTTTTCCTTTTCCAAACAATAAAATTATTCTACTTACATTTCTACTTATATTTCTACATACAATTTCTATGTTATATTTTACTGTTTCTTATAGACTATTGTGCGGTGGTCAGCGAATGTATCGTACTGCCCTCGTATTGTACCTATGTGTATGACAAGTTAAGTTAATCTTGTATTAATCTTACTGAAACTTAACAAGTGAAAGAACGTTCCTAACTTATTACAGTGGTTTGTGATTACGTGTGTCGATTACAACAAGCTTATTCTAATTGTTCTATACGATTGTAACTCGCGTTTCTCGGCGGTCGCGGTTTTGTATTGTTGTGTTCACTGTCCACTTTATCGGCGTAACCCTGTGGGGATTTTCCGCACTTCACTCGCGTCGTCTTGGCTGTTTAATGTCCGTTTTGCCAATTCCACGTGCCGCGTTAACTATCTTGATGCGTTACTAATGCTGTCTGCATACATTGGTTTGTCCTTGCTGGGTGGTCGTCTAGGATTGATACTGCTTTGCTTTGTCACGTTATACTTCTGTTAAATTGGTATCTGGTATGTGTTTGCTGCATCTCTTTGTCCAATGTGTCTAAGAACTCTTTGGTAGGATTGTTCGGTATAAAGGAATTTGCTATTAATGTAGGTCATTAGGTCTACGTTTTGGGGTAGGAGTGGCATACTAGGATTTATTTTGTTGTTTACGATGAAATTTATTAGGATTCGGGGGTGTTCAGTTTTCCGTACTTCTGTGTTACATAGGTATAGCCCTTTTGTGTAGAGTTAGAGCACATATGTTTTTATTTTGTTCTACTATTACCAGCTCTTCTAGTGATTGTTTATTAGTGATCTTTTCACCGTGCCCTCTGTAAAGTTGTGACAATTAACTTTCACAACTGTTGTCTTTGTATTGTTTCCAGGTTATTTCGCCTATTGTAGAGTCGAAGCCATAGCCGTTGATGAATGGGCATGTTACTCTTTCTCGTAGGTAGATTTCGGTGTCGTCTATGCTTACTGTAGCTTGGTCGTCGGATACTGTTGTTTTTACTCTTACTAGTAGTACTACGTCTTTCCATGTTCTACCATTTTCTTGATATACAATCCCGTTGCATTCGCCGTTTTCTTGTAGGCTGTCGTGAGTTGTAATTGACGCTGAGGTGGTTCCATTTAGTGTTATCTGCCCTATTGTTTCCTTGTAGAGTTGTATAGATCGATAGCGGTGTATATTTCGGCATTCTTCTGCTCCTATCTTCTCGATGTAATTGTCTAGTCCTCCATCGACTATGGACGTGTGGCTGTACATCCCACAGTGAAACATGAGTCTCTTCACCGTGATGAGTCTCTCCAGTGTAACAAATCGCACTGTTATTACTGCCCGAGCAGTCGCACTCTCGTAAGCAGATTTTAGTTAGCATAAGTACTTTCTACGCTTAAGTCCAAACGCACCTTAACCTATAATTACATGTATAGCTGCTTATTGCAGACAATTGTAGCGATAGCTTTACATAAATCTGACTTATAAACTAATCTACATTGTATTGCATATATTAGTATGCTTTATGGCCATAAATTGATAAATAAATTGATATCTAAAGCACTTATTAATATGTTGATAATTGGGGACTTGTACTTTTAAATGCTTACAATATAATATATTATCTTTCTGTTGTATATATATATATATATATATATATATATATATATATATATATATATATATACCCTATATATTAGAGTCATATATTTTAAATTTTCAACTTGTCATCACTAATTGTTTGCAGTTACGTATGTGTAACGAATTTTGTTTATTTGAAGAATATTTTCATTATTATATTTACTCTTACTTAAAAGTAAGAAATTATTGTAATAATTTCTCACTCTTTCCCAAATCTTTTTAAAATAATTCAAAGGTGGAATTTTTAAAACACAATGACACCTTCTGAGGTGTCCTGCCCATTGGAGCCCTTATCTATAGCATTACATATGTAATGATTGTGCAGATTGACTTTCATATAAATTAGTAATGGCGAACATGTGTATAGAACTATAACTTCTACCGGCAGTCCCACTGGGCTGCCACACCCGTTTTTTTTTTGTTTCAGAGTCCACTGTTTAACTTTCACTATACACACATACAGCAAAATACAGACAAAGGTCTGATCTTGTAAAAAAGGTTTTCATGTTCATAAGTGTTTTTCTTGTTTGTTTGACTGTTGATAGGATTTCTTTTTCTTGGTTGCACTGGTAGTTGATATTTGCTCTCAAATATTTTTTGAAAGTTACGTGTTCTTTTATTTACCCCTGACATACAAATGTAAATTTGTTGGTATCTTTTAAAATGCTCGTTTAAATAATAGCGGTGATGAGACGCAACTTTGTCTCACTCCAAGTCGGATCTATCTTTGGATGTTTTGTGCCTTATTTCACTTATTACCGTTTGGTGCCAATATAGTTCTGAGACAATTTGCATGTCTTGTTCATTAATTCCAGTTGTTCTCAGAATTCCGATCATCTTTTGATGATAAACGCAGTCTATATTCATGTCTCTGCATCGTGGTGTTAACAAATTTATTGCAAAAATAGCCTGTCGTGTTTCCAATCCGTTTCAAAATGCGAATTGAGTGTCACGCATCTGAAACTTCTAAATTTGCTTATGCATGTTCTGAAAAAAGATTTAAGTTATAAAAATCCACAAGGAAAAATTCCTGTAGCTGGCTGTATACCACGTATAACAAAAAGAGGTTAATCTTTGTAAATGGGTATATTTATTTAAAAAACCCTTAAAAGGGCCACATCAATAAAACAAACGTTTTCGGACTACACAGTCCATCATCAGGTTATTAAAATCGAAAATGCTAGGTCATAATGCCTGAGCCACCAAAATATTAGGGTAAAAACCCTTTAAATTACATTTAGTTATGAAATGTTGTACATTGTGTTATAAAATAACTGTGATGTTCTATATTAAATTAAATTTGACTAAAGGTAACACATGGCTCAATTGGGTTCCAGAGCCGGGTGAGAGAGAACCTCTGCACTCGGAGAACAACGTGGAACTGTTGTTCTCCGAGTGCAGAGGTTCTCTCTCACCCGGCTCTGGAACCCAATTGAGCCATGTGTTACCTTTAGTCAAATTTAATTTAATATAGAACATCACAGTTATTTTATAACACAATGTACAACATTTCATAACTAAATGTAATTTAAAGGGTTTTTACCCTAATATTTTGGTGGCTCAGGCATTATGACCTAGCATTTTCGATTTTAATAACCTGATGATGGACTGTGTAGTCCGAAAACGTTTGTTTTATTGATGTGGCCCTTTTAAGGGTTTTTTAAATAAATATACCCATTTACAAAGATTAACCTCTTTTTATTTAAGTTATACATCACGCTTAATACTCGATTGTCATCGCAATGTGAGGCATTGGATTTTTTTGGTAATTTTAAATGATGATTTTAGTCAGTCTGATGGTATTTTACTTGTGTCATATATCTTACTGAACAGTGCTGTTATCTAGTCTAAGTTTTACCTTCGTAGTCCGCCATTTATTTTAGTAATTTGACGTTGATATTGTCTGGCCCGGTGGCTTTTCCGTTCTTCTGAGCTTTTACTTCATGATCAACTTTTTCTTTGGACAATTCTGGGAATTTTTTAATTATTCGATCATATGTGGATGGTAAAGAACAAGGTTTATCATCGTCAAAAAGTATCTGAATGTATTCTTACCATCTCTCCAGTTTGTCTTCTGTTCCTATAATTATTTCGTTATTAATATTTCTTAATATTATTTGTTGTCTTTTTTTTGTGTATATCTGTCATTTCTTTTACTTTTATACGTAATTAAAAACACTTTTCACTCACATATCATGAAAATTTATAGTATAGATATCGTTTTATTATGCTTATTTATTTATTATGCTTTTATTTCCTCATTTATTACGTGTGGCTTATTTTTTATATTTTATTAATATGTATTGTTCCTTCAGGTGCAGCAACTTCGAGAACAAATAGTGGAGACATTTAAGACACAAATGAAATTAAGAAGAAAGTTAATGGAAATTGATTCACATCTTCTAAGTTTAGGCATGGAATCAGAAAGGCAACATATGATCATATCCCACTGGGAGTCGAGAAATAATAAATTATATAAAAATAGCCTTAACGAATCCAGAGCCAGAACACAACAAAGCATGAGGTAATTCAAAGCTATTATTTTCTTTTGTAATTTTAATATATCTTTAAATTTGTGGTGAAAATCAGAATGATTAAATTACTTAATTTATTTAGTTAAATTAATTTATTAATCTTATACATTAATTAAAAATATAATTTCAAAAAATGGTGAATTTACGTGTAAAAGTTTGGCGCATCCGCCAACTATTAGTACCAATCTTTGAATTCAGATCAAAATCTAAAAGTCTAATATGCAAATTTTGGTTAAAATTTCATTTTTAAAAATGTGAGTCCACGTTGAAGTTTCACGGCAGCCAGCAAGATTTTAATCACAAAATGCCTGTGAGAGTCCAACGTGGCATCACGCCTTGACTTGTCTATTTCGTCGCCGTGCCTTGCGTTTTTCATGTTAGTTCTTAGATTAGAGCAGTACAATGCAGTGGTACGAGAAAGTGACAACAAAAAATATTGACAAGAAATTTTGTCAGAAAAAGAATTGGGTGTTTTCCAAATGCATTAATGCAATTTTTTATTTCTTCATGATCGCATTAGTTCACAAAATATCCTGATACACGAATCGAATGCACCTAACTGCATCTCAATTGGTCTTACTGCACCGATTTTTTAACGTTCATTGCTTCAGTGCGCTAGCCTCTCCTACTCAATTCCTATCTTCACCTCCAAGCTGGTACACACCGGTAACCTGAGCAACCCCACTGGAGATTGGGTAACCAACCCCCAATGGAAGGTGGGGTCAGGGCTGACGAAGAAGGGAGTCTTGGTCCTCCGACGAATAGGGGGTTGGGCTGAAGGTTAACTACCTTCTCCTAGAAAAACCATGAGTTATGAACGTTCAAGGAAGAAAAGCCGGACTGATTAAACGACGACGACTGTGCGAGAAAACGGAACATGATTTGAGGGTTGCGACATGGAATGTTCGAACATTGTACATATTAGGGGCTCTCCAAAATCTCTTAAACGAACTAAGTAGATACAAAATTGACATAACTGCCATACAAGAAATGACGTGGATTGGAAACAATATTATGGAAAAAAAGAGCCATACCATTTTCTACAGCTGCGCTCCTAAAGATCACATTTTGGGCACTGGATTCATAGTTAACAAGAGAGTAAGACATATAATAAAAGACTTCAGAGCCATCAGTCCCAGAATGTGTATTTTAAGAATTAAAGGACATTTCTTCAACTACAGCCTAATTAATGCGCATGATCCCACAGAAGAAAAAGAAGAGGAAGTCAAAGAAGAGTTTTATGATGAATTAGAGTCTGCATACCAGTCATGCCCAAAAAGTGATATAAAAATAATTTATGGAGACTTAAACGCAAAAGTTTGAAGAGAGCAGCAATTCCAACCCACAATAGGTAAGCACAGTCTCCATGAGCAATCAAATGACAATGGCAATAGGTTGGTAAACCTAGCAAGTTCACTTAACATGGTGATTGCCAGCACATACTTCGCTCGAAAAGATATACACAAAGGCACCTGGAAATCACCAGATGGACTTACAGTGAATATGATAGATCATGTTATTGTAGACTCAAGACACCAATTGAATATAATAAACGTCCGTACCAGAAGAGGGGCAAATGCGGATTCTGATCACTACCTGGTCGAAAGTAGGATAAGGGCTAGAATTTCAAACATCAAAAAGGAAAGAGGCTCTAAACATGAACGATACAATATAGAAGGACTCAAAGGAACAATCAAAAATATAGAGTACAAAGAAAATATAAGCATCAAACTAGAAAACAGACCAAAACATGAAAACATACATGAGGAGAGGGAAGAGTGCAGAGAAATCATAAAAGAAACAGCTAAAGAGGTGTTGGGCATGAAAGGTAAAGAAAGAAGAACAAGAACGAATCACTGGTTTGACGAAGAATGTCAAACTATAACAGAAAGAAAAAACAGAGCATATCTACAGATGCAACAGAGGCACAGAGCCGGACAATTAGAGGAAGAATAGAAACAACTACGTAAAGAAGAAAAGAAAATTCACCGAAAAAAGAAGAGAGAATATATCAACAAAGAACTTCAAGAACTACAAGAACTAAGTAAACCAACAGAGACAAGAAAATTTTACCAGAAACTCAACAAAAGCAGAAAAGAGTTCAAACCGAGAACAACGATGTGTAAAGATAAGGAGGGTAATATGTTGACAGAACAGCAAGAGATACTTAGAAGATGGACAGAACATTTTAAGGAAAAGCTTGGGGTGAACAGGACGGAGATGAACCCTGATATACCATTAGACCAAGCAGACAACAGAGAAAAGAGTCCACCAACAATGGCAGAGATTAGAACAGCAGTGGACAAATTAAAGAACAATAAATCACCGGGATCGGATCAAATATCATCGGAGCTACTGGAAGAAGGGGAGACGCATTACTTAAAGCCATACATGAGCTGATAAGAAAGATATGGCTAAATAAACAGCTACCAAAGGAGTGAAATAGCGGCATTATTGTACCACTACATAAAACAGGAAACCAGTTAGAATGTGAAAACTACCGTGGAATCACGCTGTTGAATGCGGCATACAAAATAACGTCCAACGTAATATATGAAAGACTTAGACCATACGCTGAAAAAATAGTTGGCAAATACCAATGTGGCTTCTGTAGACAGAAGTCAACAATAGACCAGATATTTGTTCTGCGACAGATCCTTGAAAAAACAAGTGAATATAACATCGACACACATCATTTCTTCATAGACTTCGAAAGCGCATATGACAATATAAACCGAGAATTCCTAACAAAAGTAATGAAAGTATTTAATATACCAACACAGCTAATAGAATTGATAAAAGGAACACTAAAAGTAGAAAGTAAAATCCGGATACAAAACGAATTAACGGAAACAATAGATGTGAAGAAGGGACTACGCCAGGGAGACGCTCTATCATGCATATTATTCAACATCATACTTGAAAAAATAATAAGAGACACAACAGTTAATACCCGAGGAACAATAATTAATAAAAGCGTGCAAGTACTAGCATTTGCATATGATGTTGACATAATCGCAAGATCAAGAAGAGAAATGATAGACGCATTCACTCAAATAAAACGCGCTGCAAAAAATAGTGGTCTTAAAATCAATCAGACAAAAACAAAATATATGCCTGCAAAAAAAACGCACAAATAAGGCAGCTGCCAAATTTAACAATAGGAGAATACAACATTGAGGCGGTAAAAAACTTTACATACTTAGGATCCCTAGTTACGTCTGATAACAACGTTGCAGAGGAAGTGAAGAGGAGAATATTTATTGCCAATAAATACTACCATGGCTTAATTAGGCAACTAAGATTAGATAACGTCTCCAGAAAAACAAAATGCCAAATATACAAAACCTTAATAAGACCGGTACTCACATACGGTTCAGAAACCTGGACACTCTCTAAAAGGGAGGAAACGTTATTAGCCACCTTTGAAAGAAAAATCTTGCGACACATATATAAGGGCACAAAAGAAAACGGGATTTGGCGGAGAAGGTATAACTTTGAACTATACAACATATACCAGGATCCGGATATCATAACATTCATTAAAATAGGAAGGCTGCGTTGGATTGGACATGTGGAAAGAATGGAAGAAGGCGAAATACCAAACAAAATATTCAAACAAGTGCCAGTAAGAAAAATAACAAGAGGAAGACCGAAGCTGAGATACGTAGAACAAATAGAAAATGATATAACAACATTAAAAATGAAAAACTGGAAAAAAAAAGCACGAAACAGGTCAGAATGGAGAAGAATCCTTGAACAGGCCAAGACTCAAAAAGGGTTGTCGAGCCAGTGATGATGATGATGATGCTTCAGTGCGCATTTAAGTGTTAAGAGAGCAACAGTTTTATGTTGAACATGAACAAAATAAATAACTTAAAATATTAAAACATAATACTTTGTATTCTCTATGCTTTTTTCTCTTTTTTTATTATTATTAACGCATTAACCACGCAGGTTCATTAGCGAGTTTAGGTTAATAAGTTGATACAATAAGTGAATATACATTAGTTTACAATAATAATAATAGTAATATTTATGTGTGTTACAATGTACGTTTTAGATCTTTTGAAGAAGTTGACAGACTTTAAGATAATAAAATAGGAAAATATTTTTCGGGTATCTGTATGTTGTATTTGAGTCGTTCACTGTTATATTTGGGACACTGTATTAAAAAATGTTTTACCGTTAGGACACTGTTGCATACTTCACATACTGGTTTATTTTTGCGCTGTAATAAATAGTCATGAGTAAGTCGTGTATGGCAGATACGAAGACGGGTAAGTATCACTTGCTCTCTCCTGTCTTATTTTTGGTTTCCAAAGATATAGATGTTTGTTGACTTCGAATAGCCTTGATGGAGTGTTGTTCCAAGTGTGTTGCCATCTTTAAATTATTTTTTGTTTTAAGTATGGTTTTAAATTGTTTTATACCAACATGTTACTTTTTCGGACATCGGGTTAGTTGGTGCGTTTTTAGCCAGCTTTTCTACAACTTCGTTTTCGTTACCTTCAATTCCGATATTAGAAGACACCAATAACAACTGAACTTGGATGTTCTTATTTGAAATGTTTTTAAGTTCTTTTTTAATAAGAAGTAGGAGGGGGTTGTCACAGTACAATTCAGTTAGTGAGGATAATGATCTTAGAGAATCTGTGATGATTATACATCTTTCTTTGTTTTTGTTTTGTATTAACGATAGTGCTTTTAGAATTGCGAATAGTTCAGCCAAAAAGATGGTTGTAATTGATGACAATTCGAAACTTACTGAGGAGTCTTCCGAATAAATTGCTGCTCCAACTCTGTCTTCATTTTTTTGACGCATCGGTGTATACGTTGGTATTGCCATATCTGTTTAATATTGTATGAAACTTTTATTTAATGACGGTTGATGATATCTCTGATTTTCTTAGGTTTGTTAGACTGATGTCGATAGCAGGAATAGATATTGTCCATGGTGCAGAGTTGTGGATTAAAGAGGTATCATAGGGTTTTGGAAATTTAAAATTTAATTTGGATAAGTCTGATTATATACGAAAGTAAAAAGGATGATTAATTTTATGTGTTTGTTGAAATTTATTTGTAAATCGATCAGCAAAAACGTTATGCAGTACTGGATTATTTCGGATTGATGACACTGCCGCTGCATATGTTAAGCTTAGATATTGTCTTCTGAAAGTTCTCCACTTTCCCAATAGAGACTTTGAATGGGACTTGTGTAGTGAGCACCTAAAGAAATACGTAGACATCTATTTTGGATAATATCCAGTGACTTCAAATGTGTTTTTTTTTTGAGGAGTTGTAGACGATGGCTCCATAGTCAAGGTTTGGTCGAATTATGGATTTGTAAATAAGTATTAAACTTAAATAATCGGCACCCCAGTTTTTAAAGGCAAGTGATCGTAGTAAATTTATACCAGGTAGACAGGATTTTTTCAGCTGTTGAATATGTGTCTTCCAAGTTAAGTTTTTATCAAACGTCATACCCAAGAATCGGATTTCTTCTACGTTATCCAGTTTTTGTTCGTGTAGATATAATTTTTTTGTTTGGATTCGATTTCCCTTTGAAAAACAGATTGCTTTCGTTTTTGAAGTGTTAAACTGAAGTCCACTTGCTGACCATTTCTCAATGTGTGTTACCGCGTTTTGAATGTGATTGTAAATCGTTCCTATTTTTTTTCCTCTACAGAAAATAAATAGGTCGTCAGCGTATAATCTAGCTTTGACAAGGTTTTTAATTTGTGTTAATATCGAATTTATTGCTACTAAGAATAAAGTTGTGATCCTTGTGGTAAACGATTTTGTTCAATTTTTGTTTGAGAATATGTTCCGTCAACTTGAACTTGAAATTATCTATTTTCAAGAAAATTTTAAATGTATTTTAATATGTTACCCCTTATTAACCAGTTGCTGAGTGTTTTAATGATTGAATATTTCCAAACTGTATCATAGGCTTTGCTTATGTCAAAAAATATTCCAACACAATGCTGTTTTATTTGCAAGTGCTTCGTGGATTTCTGATTTTAAGTCAACGAGTTTGTCTGAAGTTGAGCGATGTTTTTGAAAACCACATTGTTCTGGAATAATTAATTTGTTTGATTATAAATACCACATAAGCCTATTGTGTATTATCTTTTCTAACATTTTACCTATGCTACATGTGAGTGATATCGGTCGATATGTTTGTGGATCTGATTTTGGTTTAGTTGGTTTTAGAATAGGTATTATGATTGAACTTTTCCATGATTTAAGAAACACGTTTCTGGATAGGATTATATTGTAGATTTTGAGTAGATGTTCTTTAGATTGAGGGCCTTAATTTTAAAAAATATAAACGGTATATTGTCGGGTCCAGGACAAGTGTTCTTACAATTCTCAAAAACATTTTCTAATTCTTCCTTTGTTATTGGTATATTTAGATCTGTATTGTTTTGATCGTAATATTCTATAGGACTTTTTTCTTCTTATATTTTTATTTTTAAGAAATTGGAAGTATAATTTAAGTTACTTAAGGTATATTCATAAGTAGATTCTAGTATATTTGATATTTCTTTTGGGCTTTTATAAATAGTGTTATTTTGAGTTAGAAAGTTGATTGATTTATGGGGTTTGGAACAAGACATGTTTTTGACTTTTTTCCATATAGCTGTTATAGGAATTGAACTATGTGTTGTGGTGACATATTCTCTTCAAGAGTCACGTTTGGCTTTTTTAATGGTATACCTAGCGACTGTTCTTAATTTTTTGAATTTTATAGAATTTTCTTGAGCTTTGTGTCGTTTTAATTTATTAAAAGCTTGTTTCAATTGTTTTAATGCTTCTTTGCAGTCATGATTCCACCAAGGTACCGACTGATATTTGTGATCGTACTTTATTATTCCAACGTACTTTTTTGCTGATTCTGTGATTACGTTTGTCAGAGAGTTTATTGTTTTGTCTATATCGACATTGTCATTAAGGTTTTGTAGGTTCTTTTCAATGTAATTTTGAAATTCTGTCCAATTGCGCCTTTTAAATTCCATTTTAGTTGTTGCGGGGTACTTGATTGTAGTTCATTGCTTATTATGATAGGGTAGTGATCACTATCATATAGATCTGGTAACACATCCCACTTAAGAGTGTGTGTAATTGATGGTTCGCAAATACATAGATCTATACTAGAGCCTTCACCTGTTTTTATGTCAAAGCGCGTATGTTGTCCGTCGTTAAGAATATTAAGGTTCACTTCTTGTATTATTTTTTCTATTTTTCGACCTAGAGATGTTAGTTTTGCTGAACCCCATAACGGATGTGCACTGAAATCTCCAATTATTATCCGTGGAGCAGGTAGTTGATTTAATAGGTTTGAAATTTCTTTTGAATCGGGTTCTTTATTGGGGGGAATGTAAATATTGCAAATTAAAAAATAAATTGTGTCTGTGACTCTAATTCCAATTGCTTCGATAGTTGTGAGTTTTATTGGTTTAGCTTCAAAGCTATCTTTTATGTAGATGGCTACCCCTTCGCTTGCAAGTTTCGAATTTTCTCGATTTCTAAAAAAACAATTGAAATTCTTTAAGTCATGAGCTTTGTGGTTTTTGTAGGGGTTTCTTGTAAACATATCAGACAAGGTTTATGTTTTAAAGTTAATAATTTTAACATTTCTAATGTAATAGGTATAATACCTATTTATGTTCCATTAAATTAAAGAGTTGAAAATGATGTGTTATTAATTTTCTGTTGATGTGTCGCTTTCTGTTTGAAGGTCTAAGCTGATTTGCTTTAATATTTTATTTTTTATTCGAGTGCATTTGACTTTTTTTTTTAATTTTTCGATCCTTCAGGCAAGGGTATATATTAGTTAATAGATCTGTGACATCTGCTGTTTCTTCTGTATACATTTTGGCGATACTTAACAGGTCTGGTGAGTTCTCACAGTTTTCAAAAAAGTCTAATAGATGTTCGTAAGTTATGGGGTAGTTGGAATTTGGGTTCTCAAATAAAGTTTTACAGTGTCTTAGCAGTTCTTTTAGTGTTTTTTGTGGTTTGACATTTGGTCTGATTTTACTTTCTTCTCTTTATTTTTTGGTGTAATAAAAGTAGGTTCCTCTGTAGATGTAGTAGCTGGTGGAGAGATTTGGGAGATTGTGCGTTTGTTTTGTGCTTTGCCTGTGTTTATATGCGTTGCCTTATTTTCTAAATCTATTTTTGGATCGTTTGTTCTTTCTGAATCTTTTTTGGTTGGTTGCATGTGTGGTTTTTCTTGTTGGGTAGTTTGCAGTTGGGATTATTGTTGTCTGCTTTCTTCTTTTGCCTGTTGTTGTTTAGTTTTTGTCTGGGTTTTTTTTTTTAATTAATTAGATGGTTTTGGTAAAGACCAATTAGCCAGACGATTTTTTTTTAACTGTAATAATTTAAAAAAGAAAACTTAAAAAGAAAACTCATCCTTCTTCACAATAACAATGCTTAAAGTATTAGTAGTGCTTAAAGTTAAGTGTGAGCAGTGTAATTTATGTGTGTTTTTTTTTTTTTTTTCTATGTATAATTTAGTTTTGTTTTTAAATATATATATTTTTATTTTCATTTTTTTTTTGTTGCTTTGTTTTTTTTTGTTTGTTTTTTTTTATATGCACTATTTTTTTTTTTTTTTATTTTTTTCGTCGCCCACTTACAAAATCTAACTAGTTGCAGGATTGCTAACAAAGAGGTGGTTAGTAATTTACAATTTCATTTTGCACCGTTTGGTGTGATTATATAAGCAGTACAATATATTAATATTCTTATTGAAAATTATACAATTTAAATTTATAGGTAAGCAAATTTTGTTATTAATAACTTCATTATAAAATTTATCTGTGCTTTGACTATTTAATGAACAACCAAGTAGAATATGTGTTAAGTCTCCAAGTTCCCCACATAAACATGAGGAATCATCAATTAAACCAATTTTACATTTATAGCTTGGTGACATTGCATGATTTGCTCTTATTCTGTTTAAAGTAATAATAAAGTTCTTGTTGTTTTCGTTGTAGAACCATCTTATTATTGGGATTTGGACTTGACATGATTTATAATTTAATCCTATTTGTTTGCTGTCATATAGTTCTTGCCATTTAGCCTTAAGTTGAACTTTAAGTGTGGAATTCAAGTCTGTATATGGAATACACTGGTTAATAGAATCTCTGTGTAAGTCTGAGGCAGATTTTGCAAACTTATCAGCAATTTCGTTTCCTTGAATACCCGAATGCCCTTTGATCCAAACTATTAGCACCTCCCGTTGCGAGCTAAGTATTTCGTGATTGGTCTGTAGTATTTCTACTTCTAGATGACTTAAGTTCTTGGCCGCACTTATATTTTTTAGTCTCTCTATGACACTTTTGCAATCTGTAAATATAATACTTTTGAGTCTATACGTCCTAAGTATATATTTTAGAGCTTCACTTATTGCAAACATTTCTGCTGTATATATCGTTGCCTCATCTGGTAATCTGAACTCTTCATGATATTTTGAGGTGTGATCGTAAAAAGTGGCACCTGTACGAATTTGTTTTGATCCATCGGTGTAAATCTGATAATAGTCAAGCCATCGTTGATTAACCGTTTCGAGGAAGTGGTCGTTTTTGTCAATCTGAAACGTCTTAATTTTTTTAGAGAAAAGGACATGCGGATATTCTGAAAATATTGGTTGGATTTTTGATGTGTACAGTACCGACCTGAATTGGGAAAGAATGGTATAACTTTCACAAATTAGCGGAGTTTTCTTTTTTAGCCAATAAGACTGTGTGAGTACTGAAATTGACAGTTCATGGATAGGAATTATATAACTTGCGGATTTAGCAAATGCTTTTGTGATAAACTTGTTACTAATTAGTTGCCTTTTTAGTTGTAACGGAGGTTTTACAGCTTCTGCTTCCATAATATTTATTGGGGTTGACTTTAGATATCCAAGACATATTCTTAGACTTTTGTTTTTTTGGGTTTCTATTTTGTCTAAATGAATTTGTGCCGCTGATCCATACAAATGACTACCATAATCCAGGATTGATCTTATCATGGTTCTATAAAATAACAAGGCGATATTTGGGTCAGCCCCCCATTTTGTATAACAAAAGGCTCTCAGTATGTTAATAGCATTTTCAGACTTTTTTGTTATTTGATGGATACAATCTTTCCATAACAGTTTCCGGTCTAGATATAATCCTAAGTATCTCACAACATTTTTTATTTGAAAATTATAAGGTCCCAGTTTTACATGATCCTGTTCAATGTTTCGTCTTCGGCTAAATAGACACACCTCTGTTTTGTGTTCAGAAAGTGTAAAATAATTTTTATTCAGCCACTCGTTGAAGATGTCATAAGTTTTATTTAATTCATATTCACAAGTTTCAAAGTTTTTTCTTGTACAATAAAAAACAATATCATCTACAAATTGTATTGTTCTTATATTATGAAGTTTAACACTGACATCCATTGTATATAATAAAAACAAAACTGGACTTAAAATACTGCCTTGGGGGAGTCCTAGGTTCGTAGTTCTAGGTCTAGTGGTTACTTGATTTATTTTTATATGGATTTTCCTGTTTGTGTACAACGAAGTTATAAAGTTCGCTAATTGCGTATTAAATCCAATCGAAATCAATGTATTGGTTAAAACATCTAGGTTAAAACCTGCCATAGTCATGAGGTTACTAGTAAATCCAGCTAGAATATCTGTTACAATTACTGTTAATGCTTCCAATGTTGACCTAGATTTTCTGAAGCCATATTGTATATCAGGTAGAATATGTTCTTTCTCTAGCCATTGCTCAAGACGATTTTTGATAAGTCTCTCGAAGGTTTTCAACACACATGAAGCTAATGATATGGGCCTATAAGAGGTTGGAATGCAATCCGGTTGGTCGTGTTTTTTTGTGGGGATGATAATATACTCCTTCCAACTTTCAGGGATCGATGTTTGTCCTGTCCATATTGCATTGAATATACTTAAGAGAGATTTTTTCTGATTTATTGGTAAGTTATAAAGCATGGAATATGAAATATTATCTATACCAGGGGAGCTGTTGTTGGTATGTTTGATAGATCGTTCCAGTTCCCACATCAAAAATCTTTCGCTAAGATAGGTCGTATTCCTTGGTACTGAAGCAATTTGGAGATCACATTCATCCCGGTTGGTTGGTACCCATGGCGGTGAAATTTTAATATGAAATTCTTCTATCCAGTTTGAATTTGGGTCTATTGGTAATCTGTTTTGGACTTTTCGATTTTTATAATTGTTTACCTTTTTCCAAATTTGTGAAATTGGGGTATGGCTGTTTAAGCTTGTACAGTATTCAACCCATTTTTGCCTTTTTGTAAATTTGAATGTGCGTTTAGCGCAAGCATCCATTTTTTTGTATTCAATTAAATTTTCTCTATTTGGAGTTCTCTTATACTTGGCAAAAGCTAATTTTCTTTGATGAGCAGCATTTTTACATGTTTCATTCCACCAAGGCTTCGGACAGTGATTGCGGTGCTTAGTCCGACCTGAAAATTTTCTTGGGATGGCAATTTCTGCAGCTTCATTAATCATAGAAATGAGTTCATCGTAATTTTGAGCTATATCTCTGTGTTCAAGATTAGTTACATATAGATTCCAATTTGCATTTTTTAACTGCCATATACTGTGCTTCGATGGTTCAGCTACGTCATGATCATCTTTAACATTCAGTGTTATCAATATGGGTAGGTGATTTGATCCATGTGGGTCCTCTATAGTTGTCCATGTAAAAAATTGTACAATATCTTGAGAGCAAAGAGTTAAGTCAATTGCGCTTTTACTACTTAAGGGAACTAATGTTGGATATCCGCTGTTTAGAAAAATAAGATTACAATGGTTTATTGCATCAGATAAAATATTTCCATATGTGTCATTAAAATCGCAACCCCAAGAAACATGATGGACATTAAAATCACCTGCTATTAGAAAAGGTTTTGGTACATTAGCAAAAAATTCATTCCACTCTTGCAGTGCTATTTTCTTTCTTGGTTCAATATATAACGAAACTATATAAATGGTTTTTTTATTAGGTAATAGATTAACAGCAATACATTTATGAGAAAAATTTACTTTAGTATTTATTATTATTTCTTTATAGTAAATGTTTGCTTTAATTAATATGGCCACCCCTCCATAACCGTCTGGACGGTCTTTACGACTAATATTGTAAACATTTAAAATTATAATACTTTCCCTCTTTGAACCAAGTTTCAGATAACATCGCAAGAGCTGCATCATTCTCATGAAGAAGGAATTCCAAGTTTTCTTTATTTGAAACTGCTGATCGGCAGTTCCATTGAATGAAATTTATTTTTTGTGTTAAATCTGCGAATTTGATATATTTTCTGATAGATCTATATTTAATTGTTTACTAATTATACATTCTAGTTCTGTTTATGTGATAATGTTTGCCACTAATTCTGAAATTATTTTAAGATTCTCTGAAGTTAACTCTGAATTATGAGTTGAAAACTCTGAACTGTTTACATTTTTAACATAACTAGGGTTGGTTAGAATACTATAATTTGGACCTATAGTCCTAGGTTGAGAAATGATTTCTCGATGTGTTATTTCAATTGGGTCTGGACTATTTGGCCTCAGCCTTTTAACTGGCTTATGAAACTCAACTGTTGATTTTTGTTAAAGACTTTATTGTGAGTTTGTGAATGGTGTGAAGATGACTCTCCGAAGAAATTGAAGTTTGGAGGAGGTTGAGTCGAGCATGAGGGTCGAAGCTCCATACGGGTTGGTTGTGGAATGGAAATCTTTTGAAAGGCAATGCTTTCGTTTGGGTTATTTTTAGTAGTAGTTGAACGATTGGCAGTAATAGAAGCGTAAGAGTTTTTGGGAATTAATTTGTTAGCATCATAATAATTTACATTGGCTGATGACATAGTTTCTTTGATTAATTTTTGTCGGTGAAATTCCGGGCAATCTTTCAAATCAACAGTAAAATGCTCTCCCATGCAACTAAAACATTTTTTTGTTTTTTCTACTTCCGTACACTCTTTCGAGTTGTGATCTTTGTTACATTTATAGCATCTGGGTCGAGATCTACATTGATTTCCTAGATGCCCGTAACGCAAACAATTAAAACAAAGTAGAACTTTTTGTTTGTATAACTCTACCTCTTTTATGACTTTATTAATAACAACATATTTAGGTAATGTTTGTGATTTAAAACTAACAATGCATGATTTTGTTGGAACAAATTCTGGCGATTCCCGTATTGTATTCTTACGATTAATTCTTTTAACATTTAAAACTTCGAACGGTAAATGTGGTTCGTAAGATTTAATTTTATTTTTAAGGTAATCTTCAGAAAATTCCGTCGAAATATCTCGTATTACGCCTTGTTTGACAACAATAAATTTGGGAACATAAATATCCAAATTATTATCAGTAAATACTTTAGCGTTTTTGTTACTGATAAGGTAAATTCTCTATTGCGACCTATTGCATCGATACTTAAAATATTATTGTCCAATTCAGGAAAATTTGTTAAAATTATATCCCCGACCTTTAAAGGATGTAGACTACCCGAAAAATTTATTTGTTTGTTTTCCACATAAATATGGAAAGGGCCCTGATCGTTTGGGCCATAATTAAAAACCTGTTTCTGCCTTTCGGTTTGAGATTGAGATGAATTTCCGTCTTTCAAAGTATTAGACTGCTCGGTAATTAAATTTGGTTTACTTACATTTTGATTTTCGTGAGAATTAGATATACCTGAATCCGTGACTTGCATATTCATGTCTTGCTGATCTGGGGAATCTAACAAAAGATCGTCGGGAGGTTCGGGGGGTAGCCCCCCGTCCTGCACACTCATTAATATTTTTTACACTATCACTATCACTATGTTAATTACGAATTAATCTAATGAGTTTTTACATCGTTTTGTCAAAATTTTACACACTCGAAATAACCGGCCGAAGTAAATACGTCTGGCTCGCTCGATTAACAATACAGAACTGTTGTCTGGGTTTTTTGAGTTAATAGATTAGTTGTATTTTCAATTGGGTCTATATTTGGAACTGGATTATTTGATGTTGAAATATCTGTTGTAATCGCAGTAGACATTGGGCAATTTTTTGTTAGGTGGTTGGTTTGTTTACATGTTTGGCAAGCTTGGTTATCTAATAAAAAGGAAAATCCTGTATGTCGTTTCCTCGTGTGTGATAAGAAAAGAATCGGGTAAGGGCTGGTTATTTAGTGAAGAATATATTCTTAGGAATGTTAATGGGGACAGAAGAGTTAATCCATGTAATTTTAATACAGATATTAGAACTGAGTGTGGGATTGAGGGACAGACATTGGACAGTACTAATCGCTTACTGGGGCTAATTAGTCTTCGAGCTTGTAAGAGCTGCTGGCCTATTTGAATTTTTTCATTTCTGTTTATAAAATCCTCAGCTAGTTTTTTGTTTGCTACATAAATACATACTCTATTATTTGATAATTTTAAACAGAAGATGATCTGGGTTGGTTGTATCAGATGACTCAAAGCGGACAAGTAATCATCTAGTTTGGTATTTTCAAATGAATCAAAAATAATTGCTTGTTTTCTTGATGGAAATATATTGGATTGTGGTGTTTGATTGGTTACGAAAGAATATGTAGGTGATCCATTAAAATAATATGATGAGGAGCTGTTTGGTGTAGTATTAGTTGCAGGAATTTCAGATTTAATAGAACTATCCATTTTTAATTATCATTGGTAAATGGAGTATGGTCCTGGCAAACAACCTTCTTAGTCTGTAGTGGAGCAGGTTTGGTATAAATACCTGTCCTAGATTTTGTAGGTTATCCGAAATAATATTTGACAATATGGAATAAAAACTGTTATAATTGTATTTATTTTTGTTATTTCACTGCTAGATCACTAATTAACGAAAATATTTTTAGTATTTCACTAGTTTTTAAATTAATTTTAAGAGCTCGATTTTAAAACACGTATTAGCCTCTTATTACAAATTATGCGTATCTCTCTATACTTTGTATATCAAGGTATTTTTATATATTATCTTTAAGAGGAATTAACCAAAATGTCCGAACAATATTTTTAATTTTTTATCCTTTATTTTTTTAAAATACGTTTGTTTTGACGTTTCGATTTCTACTTCGTGAATCGTTTTTAAATAATTATTTTTTATACATTGAAATATAATTGTGTTAAATTTTAATTGTATTTTTAAATACATTTTCAACAAGTATACTTTAACTTATAGAAGAAGAACCTACACAGCAGACGGCTTTCGATCGGCTGGATACGAAAATGATGATACTTTAGACACAGATATTGACGCAGAAGGAGAATCGGCAATTCAACAGGCTTGGAGTGAACTGGCAGATATTGAAAGAGAACAGGAACGATGGTCCGAGTTAAGAGTTCACATCGAACAGAAACTGGAAGTTTGTAGACAACGAGGTGTTACTTTGGAAGACGTAAGCTTTTATTTTCTAAACAAATCTGTATTTGTTTAAAGTACATAATTATTTATTTTAGCAACTTCCTACACTACTATCATCTGATGATGAAAGGGAAATTCTAGCTCTGATGTGCAGAGTACATGAATTAGAAGCTGATAAGATGGCTCTTCAATCAGAGAGATTGGTAAGACAACATGAACTAAGAAGGAGAGATCTTTTAATTTTGCGATATGACCGGCAACGACAGATTTGTGAAGAGATAATCACAAGACAGCGGCAGATAATGGAAGGTACAATTTAAATTTTCGATATATTACTTTAATTTATTTCGTTGGTAGTTTTGTTCATTTTCTTAAAAAGTTTGTATTGGTTTATATCACTATATATTTTCTTTTGGTTAATATTTTTTTAAAATTGTTCTAGATTATTGCTGGTGTGTATGTTGAATTCATGTTTTATAGCTAAAATGAACTGTATAATCTATCAACAACTACATACAAATCGCTTTGTTTTATTAAAAAAATGATTATTAAAGCAAATTCAATATACAACATAAAAATGATTAATTTATCAAATTGACAGTAACAATAAAACACTAAAAACTTTGTTTTCATAACTTTCACAAAATTTATTTTAAAATCTTATCACTACAGCTATTTTGGCTGATTGCCTTTCTCAAGTGATCTATTTTTGGCGTGCGTTTACACTTTATAGACTTTAATGAAATATGTTGAAGAGGGGAGAACTGTTTGTCTCAAGTTGGTCATTCAGAATTAAATCTGTGTTTTTAATTTGTTAATTTTCATAGATTCTAACAAACATAGCTTAAGGCCTTTATTTTTAATGTGAAGAATTTTAAATTCGTCATTAAAAGAATGATTATGATCTAGAAGGTGAAGTTCGTATGTAGAATCTGTTTTTCTATTATTGAAAGCTCTTTAATGTTCTGCTATTCGTTTATTAAAATTTGTTTGACCGATATAAGTTTTTGGGCAGTCGCCACATTTAAATTTATGTACACCACTGCGTAAGTGCTTTTTATTTTGGCTCTTGTTGTTTTTAATATATTTGCTTAACTTATTATTTGTTTTGAAAGCTGGCAAACTATGAACAAAAATAGCCAAACATATAAAAAAGAAAGGAATAACACCATGAAGGATAAGGTATAATTTTATGTTTTTTATTATATTTTAAATAGCTATTTTCTAATCGTCCCCAATTCATATTAAGCCATCTAAACCTTTTATAGAGGAAAAAATTATATAAAAATATATATATATATATATATATATATATATATATATATATATATATATATATATATATATATATATATATATATATAAATTTAGATTTTTAGTAACTGGAGCATGATTTTTATGGAATGTAACCCAGAAGCGAAATTTTCTGATAGCGCTGTGTGTAGCAATTGGGTATTAGCAATATTTAAGTTGATAAGTCTTTTTTATGTTGATTACTTTTACTCCAACTTAGATAATGAGGATGATCGTAAAAAAAGTTCACTGTATTGAATATTATTTAATAATACTATTTAAGTCAACCTGCTTTCGGGAATTTCTCTAATGTGATTGTTTAATCGTGGTCAATGGTCTTCATTTTATGCTGACCAAAATGGGCCATTTCACTATAGAAAATTGTCAATAGCATTTATTAACTTGACACCGCGCGGGATAATAGATCTGCAGAATTGTCCTTTGTTGGAATATATCCCCAATGATTTAATTAATTGTATTGCTAAATAACCGATATAAGATTGGCAACAAATATTTTTAAAGGATTAACTGGTAAAGAAATCCATGCTAAAATAATTGTACTATGAGTACAAAAACAAGATTAATCAATATGCCTTGTTAGCGAACTTGACACCTTGATATATAGTTTTCAAGAGGGCATCACAAAGCTTTAGCGTTGGTAATGTTATCGTTTTTTTATAAATTTTATAAATTTCTATTATATTATAAATTTTAAAATCGTTTTATAATTTGAGAATTTGTTGATACATTTTGTCGATGTCGGAAGTCATTACGTATCAATGTTTACAAAATCGTAATAAAATAGAAACTAATCATCATACATATTTATCCGACACGTGTTACATCGTTCAAAGATCAAACAGTCCTAAGTACTACCCTAAGTTTGATGGTGTCTTTCTATTCCTTGAATACCCTATCATGAGGAAGGAAAAAAACGTTAGTGTGATCGGTTGTATTATCATCTACATATTCTTGACATGTGTCCCAAAGCTTAATATTCCTACATAAACTGTTAGTTAAGGCTTTTAAAGTTATGAATTTTCTCAAATACTATGGATTCTATAGCATGCATATCTTTCAAAGTATTCCCATATGAATTTCTAATTGGATATATCGAGTTACGATAAATCTACCGCAGTCTGCTCGTTGAACCGTGTTACTTTCCAGTCATTCCCATCGTCGCATTCGCCCCCGACGTCCTGGACGCACGGACCACGTCAGTGGTCCCCGTTTTGGTTATCTAGAATCCGGTGTACCGATGTTCCATTCCGGTGTGGTCTGGCAAAATCTTCCAGCCTCTTGCTTTCGCCGCTATTCCTTGTGTCACCATGGTCACGTCGATGTACATACCCGTACTTCTCCTGCAAACAAACGTAGGCTCAAGACCTGTGTTCAGTACACTAGGTCTAGAGTACCCACCCAGTCAGTCAGTATCCTGCCGCGAGTGTCGATAATGGGAGATCCCCACTCCGCTACTTTTGCGTTAAAATCTCCCAACCTACGAATTATTCTCCTGTGTTTCCTACTTCCTGCATGATCCCGTCCATCTTCATCTCGTACTCGCCCACCATTCATGTTTGGAGAAATATAACAGCAGACCAGTCCCACCCCCTTAATCCAAACACATATATACTCGCAGCTTTCTATTATAGATTTGTACAGCAGCCCTCTTGGTCGTATCTACAAAACCCACCCTCTTCTTCCTACTGCTGTTGGATTTGACTCCGCCGTCAATCGATGTTCTTTTCTACTGCGACAGCCTCGGCGAAATCATGTGATAATCTTGCTGTTCCTACGTTAGTAAGCACCCGCAGATCTGAGCTGAAAACATATAGCCTAGAATTTCGATTTTGAGTTTTGGCTATAAATATGAGGCATGTGTAATGTATTCCTAAAAACGCTAAATTTAAACTTTCGCGTTACAAACAATCTAAAACGTTTAAAACTGCTTCTTTTTAATTACACAAGTACTTTTTTTCGAAACGACCCGATCCAACTTCAGCTCCAAATTCAACCAAATACTGTTGTTGTGGAAGCATTTCCCGTGACGTGCAACTTTTTTGATTTTAATGTTTAAATTCAGCGCATTTTTCAAATGCCTCACATTTGTTACCAAAACTCAAAACCTAAATTTCAGGCTATATGTTTTGAAGAATAAAAAAATCCACATGGAAAATAATTCCTGCAGCTGGCTGTATACCACGTATCACAAAAAAGAGGTTAGATCTTTGTAAGTTTTTAATATACCCATTTAAAAAGATCTAACCTCTGTTTTTTTGAAGATTAGGCTGTAATAATGAAAATTCTATAGTGATTGGTTATTGGAAGTGATAAATTTTATGAGCAACAAGAAAACTGCATGTTCCCCTTCAAAACACATTTTGATTTTTGTCGATAGGACAATCTTATCAAAAAATATCGAATTTTTACCGTTGAGTCCATACAAATTTTAAAATTGATTTCGCGCTCGTACCTGACGTAGTAAATCATCGCTCGCTACAAGCCTTGTTTCATTCTACACAAAAGTGCTAATCCATATGTTTGTTCAAAATTATCCCAGTTACAGTTTTTAGTTGAAATATTTTTTCTACAGCGTACAGATTCTTGGTAAATCGATTTTTTAAATTTTCCTCACCTACGCGTAGAAGTTTTGGCCGAAAGTCTTGAGGTAAAAATGGTTTACTACTTTTACCCCAAGTATTTTTTATCCCAAAGTTACCCCATTTTTTTAAATTCTCCACTTTTTGGGTCCCAAAATTTACACTTTTTGCAAAATCTAGCTGGTTCGTATTATTTTTACAGGTCAAATCTCTGACGACTGGATTAAAACTGAAAATTTTTGAACGTTAGACATTCTCGTTTAATTTCATATTTGAATAATTTTTGGATGTGATTGGTCCAGTAACACATCCTTCACATCAGTATTACTCGTAATATTTCCTTTATAATTTTTAAAGATATTCTTCCTTTTGCTTTTTATAGAACCTGTTATTTTTTTGACTTTTTTGTGTAAAGCTATCATACTTTTTATCCAGATCTTCTATTTTCTTGTATCTGTCAAAGAGCCACCTCTTTTTTTCCTCTCGAATTTTCTTTCTCAAGTTTTTTCTGAATTTCTTTGTATTTTTTCAGTTCTTTTGCTTTATGTTTTCTTCGTTGTTCAATAAGTTCAAGAATTTCTACTGTCATCCAAGGTCTTTGTTTCCCAAGTGTTTTAAGGGTTTCTTGTCTAACTAACTTAAGGGAATGATGCATTTTTTCAAATTTCTGCATTATCTTCTTTGACTTTGACTTAAGTTCTCGTTTATTTTATTTCGTTTCCGCATATGTGTTGTATTGTTTGAGCTTCCTTCTCTCCATGATTTTCTTGGAAATAGGGTGCTTTACATTCTTTAGTTTCACTCTCATTGACAAAAAAACCGAATTGTGATCGGAGGATATGTCCGCTCCTGAATAAGTTTTTGATGGTATTATAGAATTTCTGTATCTTCTATTGACGATAATATCTATTTAATTTTTGACTATATTGTTGTAAATATCAACTGGTGACCTCCATGTATATAATCTACGTTTAGGAAGTTTAAACAAGGTAGTTGCAACTATAAATTTCTCATTGATACACAAATCAACCCCCCTATCACTACGTTCATTCCCACCCAATTTTCCACTTCTCTTTGGCTCATTTTAGCGTTTGAATCTCCGTGATAATGCACACTTCTAATTGACACAACTTTTAATAATTTTTTCGTCTGAATACATTGGTACAGTGACGACTTTACAGTGAGTTACATAGTTCCTTAATGAAATTGCCTTTGATGAACATAATAGTATTAAACTATATGGTAAAAATAATAATTATAGTATACCATTAATTGATTCCTTTTTCAAATTCAATTAACAGTTTTTCTTTCGCACAATATTATTTATTAATAGTAAGTGATTATTACTCCATTTTAATTTTATTACGTGCAAATTTATTTTTTAGAAAAGAAAATGGTTCTACCACAAGATTTACAAGAGTTATATCAACTTTATCAACAAGAAATTCACGCATCCACTTACAGTGACGTTGGAATACCGCAAACAGCATCTGCATTCACTCCAACGGATATTTTACCACCAATTGGAAAAATGTAAGTAATTTTAAAAACCATAAAATGCTTTATGTAATCCTGATTGACATAGATGACCATTTTCCACTTATGCTTAATTAATTAAAATTAAGGTCTACTTTAGAATTCTACTTCTGCTTATGCGGTCATTTTTACTATAACACGATTATTCTTTAGATCAGGGGTGCTCAAACGGTCGATCGCTAGTGCTTTTTGGGTAGATCTCGAGAAGAAAAAAAATTTTAATAAGTAGGTACCTAGGTAACTAAACTACTGTCAGCAGAGTTAAACGTTTTTATTAATACTGAACTATACAAATACATAGAATGCTTGACTAAGCATCATTGCAATTTAAAGAAGTGGGGACAACAAAATGCTGTCCACACAGCATATTTTATATTTACATATATTAACTAATTATTTTATTAATTCAATATTTATTATAATTATTAATCAAATTTGGAATGATATTCTATCAACTACAAAAATGTATTACGTAATAAAATAACACTGCTTGCGGCAAAAGGTGGCTTTATCAAAGGAACGCGCGGCACTTTTCAAAGAAAAGCCATGTTGTTTCTAGACGAGAGACAGTACAGTCTAGTTTCGGGCGGCGCGTTTGACGGAAACATTCGAGACTTTCGTTCACGCCGATATAAATGTTGCGCCTGCAGGAATTGGAGTTATTCTAAATTGTAACTTGATAGCGATCCTACGTCGATACAAAGTTTATTATTAAATAGTGGAAAATGAGTGCAGTGAAGAAATCTAAAACGTATCATTTTAATAAGGATTGGGAGGAAGAATTTTTCTTTTTTATGGTGAAGGATAAGTGCATATTTGTCGTGCGTCAGTTGCAATACCAAAGCGTGGTAACTTAGAGAAGCATCATAAAACGGTTCATAAAAACTATGAAAAGGATTTTCCGCCACAGAGTGAATTAAGAAAACGAAAAGTAAGTGATTTGATATCTTGTTTGAAAAAAGAACAATCCATGTTCACAAGACCAGCCAAACAATCAAAAGCTGCTACGATCGCGTCATTTAAAATATCTCATATTTTGGCGAAACACAAGAAACCATTTGAAGATGGATCGGTGGTGAAGGAAGTATTTATTCAAGCGGGTGAGACTTTATTTGGAGATTTTAAAAATAAAACAGAAATCATGTCTGCTATTAGAGAACTTCAGTTATCTCGTCCGACTGTCACAAGGCGTATTGAAGTCATGAGTCAAGACATCGCAGATAAACTAAAACATGATATCATGGAATGTACATACTTTTCTTTACAGTTCGACGAATCCATCGATATGATAGACACTGCCCAGCTGTGAAGATAAATTTTGTAAAAAACTACGAGCTACCAATATATAAATTAATGTGCATTACAACCGATGGAGCACCAGCAATGACTGGAAACAAAAACGGTTTTGTGGCATTGTGTCGAGCTAATGAAGAATTCCCTTAATTTTTTTCATTCCATTGCATTATACCTCAACAAGTTTTGTGTTCAAAAGTTTTAAACACGGAGGAAATTATGGGCATTGCAACAAAAATTGTGAATTCCATCCGTGCACGTAGCTTGCAACGGCGGCTCTTTCAGTTGCAGTTGGAAGATAGGGAGTCAGCTGAACACACTGATTTAGTTCTTCACACGGACGTCAGGTGGTTGAGTCGCGGAAAATTCCTAGAAAGGTTTTAAGAATTATTGCCCGAAATAACAGCTTTTCTAGACGAATGAGGTGATGACACTCAGATTTTGAAAAACGAAAAATGGCTAAATGATTTGGCATTTTTGACTGACATCACAATGCACTTAAACACCGTTAACTTGGAGCTTCAAGGTAAAGGAAAAACTATTATTGAGATGATTAGCGCAGTAAACGCATTCAAAAGCAAATTGCAACTTATGATAGATCAACTGAAAAGAAAGGATCTGAAACATTTTCCGTCTTTGAAAGCAAGGATTCCTCAGTTGAATTATGATACGTATGAGGCTGAATGATCAAATATTTTGGGACAATTCGAAATGCGTTTTTATGATTGCAGTAAATTGAAAAATATAGCATCATTTATGAGTTATCATTTTTCATGTAAAAACATTGAGGAATTAGCTACTGAAATAGCAAGTCAGTTTAATATGAACTCATGTTCTGTTGAAAATGAGTTGGTGCAGATTATATCAGATATACATCTCAAAGCTACAGTATCTGATACAAATTTCTGGCGTTTTATATCTGAAGATAAATATGCGAATGTAAGGCAAATCGCCCTTCAACTGACGGCATTTTTTGGGTCAACTTACTTGTGCGAGTCTGCATTTTCTGAAATGAAGATAATTAAGTCAAATATCGCAATCGACTAACTGACGATCATATGACATCATGCTTGCGATTAGCACTCAGTGGTTACGTACCATCTTATGAAAAGTATGCTGAGGACATGTAGTGCCACGCTTCAACATCCAAAACCACTCCTTAGTTAAGTTTAACACCATATGTAACTCTTTTGTTTTGTAACAACAAATAAACTCGCAATTTTGAATAACTATGAGTTTTTTCATTGATATTGTAGAGAAGAACCTAACTAAACCTTACCCAAACCTTGACTAGACTAATGTACCTATATTGTGCAGAAAGCTAATATCTATATATGCTACGGTACGCCCTACCTAGGTAGGTAGAGTGTATCGTGTATGTACGACAACCCTGCATCACACACACTTGCAGTCTCTCAGAGTCGATCGTAAGTAGTCTAAAAATATTGAGGTAGATCGCCAGCAGTTCCAGTTTGAGCACCCCTGCTTTAGATCATACCAAATGGAAAATGTGGTGTTTGATAACATATAGTAAGAAAACTTTCTTTTTGTGAATAGACATACTTATGGGTTAATTATTAGAGCTCTAAGAAGTCTAGCGTTTGAGTTCGCTGAAATAAATTAATTAGAACATCGTTTTGATAAAATTTCAAAAATGGCAGGCAAGGCCTAGCTACGTGGATTTTTGAAACGACACAAAAATCGTAATTTGAGCCAACCCACCGCTACTATCGTCGCCAGAGCTATTGGGTTTAGTGAACCGCATTGTAAGCGGTTTTATGAAAATTTCTCGAAGTTAATAAATACATATAAATTCCCGCCACATGCAATTTACAATATGGATGAATCGGAATTTTTCACTGTCCCAAATAAGCCTCCTAAAATTTTCTTTACAAAAGTAAGAAGGTGTATCAATAAAATATATAGCGCAGAACGGGGAACCAATGTTACCGTTGTATGCACAATAAGTGCTAGTATACAATATATTCCTCCCGGATTTATATATCCACTTAAAAGAATGAAGACAGAACTTTTGGATGGAGCTCCACCATCATCATCATGGAGTTAGAATGGTATCCGACAGTAGTTTTTTCAATCAGTACTTGTTTGTTGATTATACTACACATTTTAGAGATCACGATAAGCCGACAAAAGAATAACCAGTCATATCGATAATGGGTAATCACACGTCCCATTGTTCCATTGCAGTAATTGATTTTTTTCGACAATATAACATTATCGTATTAACACTTTCTCCTCATAGTATTCACCGTGCATCCACTTGACAGATGTTTTTTTAGCCTGCTAAAAAAGTTTTATTTCAACGCATGTGAAAAATGGCTATCGAACCATCCAGGCGGGTAATTACGGTTTACCACATTGGTTCAATATTTGTTCCTGTATACTTTAAAGCTGCTACTATAATGAATGCAATTGAAGGTTTTAAAGTGACGTAGATATGTCTCTGTAATAATGACATATTTACTGATGCTGACTTCATGGCCACTATTGTCACAGAACGAGAAAAGCCTGCTACAGCTGCAGTAACTACGCAGCTAAAAACTCTATGCCTGAAATCGATATTCAACCACATGAAATGTCTGAATCAGTCTCTGAAAATACTCTCAATATTCTTGACAGTCTCATCATTGTTCTTGAGAATTCCACTACTAAGAAAAATATTCATATTAATGAGACAGATGCCATAATCAGAATACTGATTATGAAATACCTACATCTGAACCTGATTGTACGAGAAGGATTTTACAGATCAAAAACATTACCCCTCAGCTTACAGATATAGTTTTCAACAAATCTGCAATAACGTCCGGAAAAAAAGTTGTTTTCACAAAGTTAATAACAACGCCTTATAAGAAAATTTGGAGCTGTTCAGAGTACAACGAAACATTTATAAAACCTATCACAGAAGACTGGATTAAGTGCATATCATGTGCTATATGGTGGCATGAAAAGTGCAGTGCCTTCGCAGGTTTTGAATCTTATTAATGTGACCTATTTTCATAAAATTACGTGCGCAATCTTACAATCCTGAATGCGTACTTTTAAAAAGCGGGTTTGTAAGAGTACGCAAAAGCACTTTCTTTTTAGTTTCACTTTTTCTATTAAAGTAATAATGTTTAGTTCGCAAAACAATGTAAACAATTTAAACATTAAAAAAATGGCGTAAAAATACATTTAAAAACACTCACAGAAATTAAAAGATTCTCTAGTCTCGTCTCAATAAATTTTTCTCGGCACTTTATGAAAATGATTTACTTTAATTAACTCTCTATCGTAAAACTCCTTCCCTGGTTCTGCTCATAAAAACAGTCCTGTCGATCAAAAGAACGTCCTGACTCACGTTTCTATCTCCTTTTGGAATCGCCCCTATCTGCTTAACTACGAATCTCTCCGAGAATAATAATTTGTTTGTACTTACAAATTCTGCACCCTTTTCATCCGGTAAATCAGCTTTCAAAACTTACTGACACTACTATTTTAACAAAATCTATACTTTTCTTTCAACGTTTAAAATAAGAACACACACTTGTCGATTTGAGCTTTCCTTCCTTCCCGCCCAACTGCAGATGATCACTTTTTCTCTTCAAAATCATTTTCGTCTCTCAATCCCTTTCATAATTTTCTGTTGACCAATCAACATCCTCGATTCTTCAAGGGCCAACATTTTCCAATTCCCATAATTGTGTACAAAAATATGATACAAAGACTTTCTACTTTCTACTAATACTCTTAATGATTTGTTTCGTGGTAACCGAAAATAATCCTAGAAAAATTGCAGGTAGATTTGATAGTTCAATATAACATTTTACTTAAACTAATCTTAAATACCTATCCTAATTTGAAGAGGCCGAAATTTACCGGAAATCTAAAATTGAAAAAGTCTCTTTTCTTCACAAAACAATATAACTTCACAACACAATAAAATTAAATCGTACGTATATCTAAATATGACATAACTATAACATGATTTTACAAATTTTTGTGTCTTCTTTTTTTCTATTAATTTTTCTTTACGTACATTATCGGATCATATCAGTATATTATATTAATATATTAATAATATACATACATACATATGTAATATATAGGTATATATACAGGGTGTTTCAAAAAAAGGTAACCCCGTCTCTAGGGTAGGTAAAAAATTAAAAAATAATTGGGGTTTGTTTAGTAAAAAAATTTTGTAACTAATGCTTTTCTCAATGTTTTCAAAATTGTTTTAAGTACATTGTTAACATTCTATATTGTCTTTTAGCTTATTTCAGATGAGAAGAAAATAGACAAAAAAATTATTTTACTGCTACAATTTTTATATTACTATTTTTAATATTTAGCTGTTTTTAGTACTATACATAATTAAAAAATATAACCATTTACAGAAGGCTTCCGACAGCTGATTTAAGCAGCAGTGATGCAAGTGGTATTTCCCCTCCTTCTTCGGCCGATTCAGGAGATTCCAGTATAGACAGACTTATGGGACAACCTGTGTCAAGGCACAGCTTCAGTAAAAAATTACCACCACTTCCTCCTAGCCCACCTGTACGATCAAGAAAAGGCAGTTCAAGGTAAGCTTAGACCATACTACGGTTTTTATTATACTTGCAAAAGACACTTAATTAGTTAAATTTTAATAATTTACTTAAAGACTTTTCTATTAGACTTAAAAAATCGTAATTTAAACAAAAAATTCAAAAAAAGTTGTTCCCAGTAAAGCTAGTTATAATCAATAATGTTGATGTAAAATAGTGACGCTGATTATTTGAATTTAAAAAATAATTACAACCAAATTTAATTTACTTTAAAAAGACAGGAAAGACTGGAGAGGAATATGATAAAAACAGTGTTAAAGGGACTAAAAGAAGCAAATAATACAATATAACAGCATGAAAAGGTTAAATGAAAAATAATATAATATTTAAAGACTCAACTATAGAGATAAATCTGGAAGGGAAAGAAAATCTGGAAAAGTTTATAAAATTTCTTAATTGGAATATACGACGGATAGAATAAATGTTTTGAAGAGTAAAATAACAAAAAGTAAATTGTTCGTATCATATAATTAGAATCTGGGATGATAAAATTGAAGTGGAAATCCAGGCTAAAATTAGAAAAACAGCAAAGGATTAGAAATGAGGCTGGAAATGATATGCTGTAATTAGCAACAGCATTAGATGTGGTGATTGGTAATACATTCTTTCAACTTATCGCATACAATAGTGAACCAAATCAGTCTCTAGACTATTTTATGATTATAAAATAAGATACATGTGAATATAAGAAAAGTAAGATAATAGTTAGTGAGACTGTAAGTCAATAACAGAGAGGCACACAAAAAAATAAAATTTAAATAATAAAGAATGAGAAAGAAGATTTATTTAGGGTAAAATTTAAAGAAAAAAATTAGTAGAAAGCAGAATGAGTGAATGGATAAGTGTATTGACAAAAGTGGATAAAATTAAGAAGGATTATACAATAACTGATCTGATAATTCCTGGAAGGAGTAGGGAAGGAAGACCAAAGGAGACCTGAGGGAGATACTTAAGTAGGACATGTCGGTAACGAGAATTGATATAGGTATGACCCAAAATAGAAACTTATAGAGAAGTGTAGTTAGGGAAGTCAATCCCACATAGGAATAAAGGCGAAAATAATGATGATTATTGGGCGCAAAGGAAGAAAAATAAAAAAAGGCGACAAACATAGGATATATGAAGCTATATGTTAAAGAAAAAGACCTAAATGGAATAAAGAAGATGGTTAACTGACAGAAAGACCTTGAAACATCAGTTAGATAGTCCTTAAAACTAATGGGGAATCCACAGCTGATACTCAAGATTAAAACCAAAGCTATGGACTCGACAAATGAAAAGGACACTAAAATATTAACCAAAACAAGGAAAAAATAAAAAAACATTACATCTTAAATTAAGCAAAAACTCTTAGAAATGAAGAATGTGTTGGACGAAGGATAGAGCTGTTAGCTGTACTTTGATGGAAGGAGAGGTAGAGGAAAACCGAGAGGATGGAAGGACTGTGTGACAAACGACTTCAGAGACTTTAGTTAAAAAGGTTTAGGTGAAGAAGACCCGATAAACAGAAATAAGTGGCGACGAAAAGTAAGAAACAGCGACCCCTAAAAGTGAAAAGCTGAGGAAGAAAAAAAAATTACTTTGTTTTTTGCATATTAACAAGTAATATGACTACTTAAAATTGTGGAAGTTATTGAGATATTAAAGTGTGCCAAATTTTAACAGACAAAAACAGAACAATCATGTAGTTTATAAGTTATTTAATTTGTTTATCCCGCAGAGCAATTATTTAAACAACTGTACTTTCGAAGCAGTTACTCTAGATATATTTTGTAAATCGAAATCGATTCTTTGAGGCTTTATTTATAAGGAATATTAAACAAACTTTAACATTTTATTAAAAAATAGTTAATAGTAGCTGACTTTTTAGCTTCTAAACATGTTTAATAACTGATTTTTTTTATGTCACATGATTGTAGCAGGCTTAATGAAAATCTAAAGAAAAAGCACAATTTCCAAAAAAAAACCAAGCGATATTGCTGCGGGCAGTCCTCCTCTCTACTTTTCTGTAGCGGTTTGAGAGTATCCAAACTTATACACTATATGGTCGATTTAAGTATTTGAGATATAGCACACTTTAATAACTTATTAACTGGCACAATTTTGAGTAGTTATGTTATATGCCATTATGCAAAAAAGAAAGTAATTAACAATTATAAAATTACTGCAAAATTAATAGTTTTTTCTTGGTGTTTGGAATTGTTTATGTATTTTAATTTGAAAACTTGCAAATTGAGGAACTTTTTTAGGTTTGCAATTTTTATTTGAACCATTTTCCTCTAAACTGCATAAGAAACGTTTTATGGGCAAAAAATGATTTTATCATTTTTTAAGATTGTTTAAAAAAAACAAAGCTAAATCATCTTTACGTCTTCACGAATTTTTCATCAGCTTCTTCTAAATGTGCCTATCTTCTAGAGATGTTGGCGACCACATTAATCCCTCTTATTCTATTTACAGCAGCTCGAAATAGATCAGTTGACGTTAGACCAGTCCACTTCCTAAGATTGGCCAGCCAGAATATACGTCTACGCATGATGTGGCCGAAGTATGCCAATTTTCTGTTTTTTATGGTGTTAGTAATTTCTATGTATTTTCTTAGGCTCTGGAGAATAGATATGTTACTTGTGTGGTGTATACTCAACATACGTCGGTAGCATCACATTTCAAATGCCTCTAATCGTTTTATGGCATTTTCTGTAAGGCTCCAGATTTCTACTCCATAGAGGAGGACACTAAAGACGTAACATCTAAAAATTCTTATGCGTATATTGATACTTAAAAATAAGTTGCAGAAACTCTTCCTAAGACTGTTGAAAAAGCTCGTGGCTTTTTCAATACGAGTTTTTATTTCTTAGCTGTGATCCCAAGTATCCTTAATATTGCAGCCCAAATAGTATATTTTTTCCACTCTTTCTAACGGTGTATCGCCTATTGTAATTTGGGCGTTTATGTTGGTGTTCTTACTAATGATCATTATTTTTGTCTTCTTGCAATTTAGTTTTAGGCCGTATTTGTTACATGCTTCTACAACGTTATCATCATCCTTTGGAGCCCCAGCGCACTATCTGCCAGCAACACTGTATCGTCTGCATATCTAATGTTGTGTATAAATTGGCCATCTACAGCAATCCCATCTTCTGATTCGTCCAAGGTCTCTCTAAAGATGTTTTCAGAGTATATGTTAAATAATGCCGGTGACAATATGCAACCCTGTCTAACTCCTTTTTCGACTGTGAAGATCTCGGACAGTTCATGTTTTAATCGTACTGTTGCTTTTTGTTAGAGATATAAGTTTGAGATCAGTCTTATATCCTTACCATCGAGTCCTGATGTTTTTAGGTATCGATTAGTTTCCCATGTGGGACTTTATCAAATGACTTCTCGAAATTAATGAAACATGCATAACACATCGCAGTTGACATCTCTGGCTCTCTGTATTGGAACTTGCAAACTAAAGAGTGCTTCCTCGTTCCGAGTCTTGCTCTGAATCCAAATTGAACTTCACTCAGGTGTTCTTCAATTTGGTGAATGATAGTAAGGAGTACTTTAAGTACATGGCTCATCAAACTAATTAACCTATGTTCGTCACATTTTCTAGCGTTTGGTTTTTTAGGAAGTGGAATGAATATTGATAGTAACCAATCTTTTGGTAAGTAACCAGTCTTGTAGATGTTGTTGAATAGTTTCGTAAGAGCTGTGATTTGGTGTACCTCTAATAGCTTTAGAACTTCACCATGCACCTCGTCAGTTTCTGGTGATTTCCCATCTTTAATCCGCTTAATGGCCATAGTTACTTTTTCGTTTATTATTACTGGGCCGTAGGGATTGTTTATTTCAATCGGAATTCGTGCTGCATCTTCGAATAATTCTTACATATATTCTTTCCATCTTCGTAATTTATCTTTAATAGTAGTCAAAATCTGGACTTCAATGTCTACAACTATGCCTGTGTTGTGTTGTTTTTTTTTGGTATCCAGTACCTCTTTAATTTTTTTATGCGTATGTAAATCGTCATGTTTGCATTGTAGTATTTCAACTTCTGTACATTTCTCCGTCAGCCATGCTTCTTTTGTTCCTTTTATCTCCTTTAGTATAGTCTTATGCAACTTTTTGTATTCGTTGTCATTTCTACCTTTTAATTTTATTCGCTCTCCTACCATCTGCAATATTTTATCTGTCATCCATTCTTGCTTCTTTTCTATTTTTGATTTTAGATATTCATGCGCAATTGTGGTAATAGATGTCTTCATTTCGTTCCACTGTTCTTCTATGCCTCTAGTAGTGTCTTCAACTATTTTGACAACAATTCTAATTAATTTCTTTTTTACCTTTTTCTTGGTGTCATTTTCTTTTAGTAGTTTTATATCTATCTTGGGCCTCATTTTCTTATAAATTATTTTGAGTCGTATGTTGATATTTGAAACCAATAGACTATGATCTGAAAAGACATCTGCGCTTGGATATGTTTTTGTTGAGGTGATAGAATTTCTAAACCTTTTATTTATGTTGAAAAAATCAATTTGATTTCTTATGATTTTTCCTGTAGTATCACCGGGTGCTTTCCATGTACATATAAAGTCTTCTTGGATGTAATTTAAAAAATGTATTCGTTACAACCATATCCGTCTCTTGGCAGAATTGGATTAGTATTTCTCCTCTTTCGTTTCTGATGCCAAGACCATATGACCCCCGAAAGCTGATGATAACTGATTTCATCATATACCTTTTAGAACCTTTGAATATTTATATAAGATTTTTAAGTGAAATCAATGATTTTTTCTAGATAGACGTGTATACGGTATCAAAAATATTGAGCTGTATCAGGAATATTACTTTACTTGCTTTTAAGCTTTGTCGTACTTCTTCTTCGAAATCTCCTTAACTAGTTATATGTATTCCCAAATATCTAAATCTTGCCTTCTGCTTTATTATTTTCCCATCAATTTCGATTTTACATCGTGGGTATTTTAATGTGGTCATACATTTGGTTTTTTTCTGCTGATATAATCATATTGTATTTCTTGGCTGTTGTATTGAATATGTGTGTTAATCTTTGGAGCTCGTCTTCTCTCTCAGCGATTAATGCGGCGTCGTCTGCATAACATAATATTTGGATTTCAGTGTTCTCCATTCTGTAACCATGACCTCTACGTACTGCTTGTATTATTTCGTCCATTATTATATTAAAGAAAAGTGGGCCTAACGAGTCACCCTGTCTGACTCCGCTTTGAACTATTATACACTGTGTGAACATTGCGAACGCTACCGCTTTTTCTATGGTCTTATGGAGATTTTCACTAACGCCCTGCTGTTCGATATTCTCTACGAGATTCTTGAGAGTGACTCCAGTAGTAGAGAGGATCATTTCTGAGCAGAGGATCAGAATTTACCGAAGGAGAAACAACTTTTAACTAAACCAGATATATAAGGACCCGGATATCGTAACATTTATTAAAATAAGACAGCTGCGTTAGATGGGATATCTGAAAATAATGAAAAATGGCGAAATACCAAACAAAATAAGCAAACAAGTACCAGTAGGAAAAAGAGCAAGAGGGAGACCTAAGATGAGATACACAGAACAAATAGAAAATGATATAACAACCTTAATTATAGTAAAAATGGAGAAAAAAGCACGAAATAACTTAGAATGGAGCTGTTTCGTCCTGGAACAGACCAAGCAACAAGGGTTATCGAGCCAGTGATAACGATAATAAGCAGATGTCTGTCCAATATACATGTTGCCTTGTGCTTAACAGCTCTGTCGTACTTGGCGTTGTATTTACGATGCAGATCATTATTGACAGGTATCGATACATAAAGACACTATCTGATTATATGATGATGTTACGGAAAAAGCATAATACTAGTCAGATATCATTAAAATTTTTTAGTTATTTTACGACCTTCAGAATTTAAAAAACTTAAGTTTCATTGCAAAGCAGAAGGAACAACAAATTGTTACATCTAAAATATTTTGCTATAAGCTTAGATTATATCCCAACAACAGTATTATAATGATGAAATGTTTTGTTTTACAGTTCTATGCGAAGAAGTCTCAGTGAAATGCATCTCAGCGGTTCCGAAGACGGAGCAACGTAATACTGACTTGCGTTTTGTTGTAAAAACTGTTTAAAAAAGTGTATGATATATATTAAAATAAATAAAACATGTGTGATCTAACGTCTTAATTTATTTCATAAAAATCAAGGCTTTATTCAAAAGTTAGGAACATATATTGATAATGTGAGACAAAATATTGAATTAATAACAATTTCTGAATATTTAATATAATGTCGAAACCTTTATGCGAAATGTCGTATTATATACCTACATCGAAATGAAAAACTGTTCAGAAGACACAAAAACTTTCTGAAGCTTTCTAGAAATTGAAATTTTGTTATGTTTTTGTTGAATAATTTTAACATCATTTCTTTATTTTGTAACAATTATTATAAACTCAAATTAACGTTGGAGCCAATTGTTTCGGCTTCGACTAGTGCTAGTCTTCTCAAGTATACCCAAGTTCGTCTTAGTATACCAAACTAATCAGAATACTAACTAATCATAATTATTGTAAGTACCTTAAAAAATATATAAAATTAAATTTGTAACACGATTTGGTGTGACAGGATGCTGTCAATAGACTACCTAAGCTCTGACGTCACAATAGGCAAGGGTTTTAAAAACTTTTCCAAACATTTCTAATTTGTGAGTATTGGTTCCATAAGAAGTTGGAAATATTGATTTTTTAATTGTTTGAAGAATAAATCGGGACTTTTTTATGAACATTCATTCTGTGCGATTTTTATTATTTGTTGTTATGCATTTGTGAGGTAAGAATATCAAAGAATTAATATATTTTAATAAATATTTTTAATTATTATAAGTTTTAGAACTAACTGAACCTATTGAAGCTGGCAATAGAATAAGACAAGGAGATTCCCAAAATCATCTAATATTCAACCTGATTTTGGATGAAATAATAAAAAAAAATAAGAACTAAAAAAGAGAGAGGATACCAAATGGGAGAGAACCAGCTTAAAATAATCAGACGACGCAAAACTACTTTCTCAGAGTAAAGATTATTTACAACGTATGCTGCACTAATTTAATATAACTGCCAGAAAATTTAACATGTTAATTTCCCAAAAAAAGACAAAATGCGTGGTTATAACAGCAAATTTTCTAAGATGTAAATTGGAGCTGGAAGGCCAGATAATAGAACAAGTGATGAAGTTTAAATATGTAGGCATTACATTCATTAGCAGAGATGAAAACACTTGGAAAAATTGATGGTAAGACACTATGGGACAGAGATACAAGTACTTATATACGACGTAGATACAGGGAAGAACATTACGAACTGAGTAAGAAATAGAAGAGTAGAATGGAACGAATATATAAGCCGAATGACAACAAATAATAGAGTAGTAAACACAGCAAGAGTTGGTTCCCCAATAGGAAGACGATCAGTAGGAAGGCTACGTAAACGGTGGAATGATAATGCACTGGAGGTACATTTAAAACCAGATAGAGTCATGTCTACATAAACAAAGATAAAAAAGTATCTGAAAATATGTTGGTACAAATCAGAGATCTGAGTAGAACTCCTACATATATGTCAACAGGAAATTTCGTTAAATGTACTGCTCGCTGTTATGATACTGTTAACGCTGATGTTGAAGCTTGTCTTGACAATGTAATCACTTTTAAGGACTATTTCCAAATAAGTGATGGGAACGCTCTTCGTGGTTTATCCATGCTGCTTAATGGTCTTTTTCCTACATGGTGGCAAGGAATTAAAAATACAATTCTCATATGGGAAGATGCCCAAAATGCCTATTCGAAAAAACTTTCGCCTCATTTAATATTTCGGGAAGTATTCTCGCATGAACAAAATTCTAGTGAACCTACTGAGTTATTTGTTTCTCATATTCGAGCTTTGCTTGCACAATTACCTTATTCCCTAACTGAAGAGGTTCGATTGGATATAATTTATGGCTTAAAGGTACGTAAACTACAAAAAAGGCTACAAATAAATAAATTTCAAATCATGAATTAAATAATAAATAATCCTAAATAAATTTCAAAATTTTAAGGAACTTGTAATAGAATATCGAGAAAATGAATCATCCTCGAACGTATTTATGAAGTTCGAATCGTTCTATAATGCCCCTTTGTCCTCTTCTCTCGATCGACGATGACTAATATGTACAATAAAACGTTGAAGTTGTAGAGTAAAAATTCTGATTTTATTTAGCTATTACACTGTATGATGTTGGTTAGGTAACTACTTATAATAAACTGCGCTCACATGAGCTCAAATCCCCAATTTATAATATCACAAATAATGTATACCTCAGCACAGACGTTATTGCTTTTATCATACTAACAAACTTTGAACTATGAGCTTACAATACAATTTAATCTAGGCCGTAATTGCAGGAAGTTCAATTGGAAAATATATTATTCGACAATTTATTAACAGGTGAATGTACTTTAATTATTAAAATATACTCGATATAGTTTTACAATGGCTCAATTATACACGGTGAAACTATAAAAGATTAATAAGGTAATATTAAGATTAATATTAAGATTAATAAATTAATATAATATTAATAAAAGAAGCAGACGACCAATAGAAAATATCTAAACACATATAAAATATAAAATAATAATAATATAAAAATAATCATAACACTAATTCACTCGGTTTTTGAATTAATATTTCACCCGAGCAGTGCTACCTATAACTTGAATATTTAGAATTTATGATTCAGCTAGACTATCTAATTCAAATCTAAGCTCATTAAGTGAAACTGATCTAGGAGGGGCTTTCTTTAACGTTTTACTTAAATTTGGTTGTGATATGTATGTCTTCGAGGCGCTGGATGAGGTTGGATGCAAGAACCTTGATGCCTTTGTTTTCTGGCTCTCTTCGAGTTTCGAAAATATCTGACTACCTTCCATATAATGACAATCAACATAACAATGAATATAGTGACTAGTCCCGTGGTTAAATGAGGAATCCACTGTTGGTTAGCAATGGTTTTCCACATGTGTTCGGATATATCTTGGTCAAACTGCTCTGCCTCAAGTACAATATTTGGCAACTCATCTTCCCGAATATCTATATTATGTCTGGGAATGTTGTTCTGCTTTATGATTGGCCTCTGCATAAGCTCTTCAATGGGACTGACGGGAGTCTTTAAATAACTTCCAATTGCTGTTTCCAATCCATTACTGGATGTGAGTAATGTTATGTTTCGAGTCTGAACAACGCATTTTACCTCAACACAGAGGTTATTGCTTCTATCATACTAACAAACTTTGAACTATGAGCTTACAATACAATTTAATCTAGGCCGTAATTGCAACACTTAAGGGATTAAGTGATTAATTTGTGAATGAACATCCTTAAAAGAAGGTTTAGTAACTAACGACTGTGATAGTCGACCAAATTAAGAAAAGGACTCTTGAAAAAGAAAATTCAGACCAAAGTATTTTGTGACGTTTGGCCATTTCTAGTATGCAAACGTTTACTATACTACTTACTATAGTAGACTAAACAATCGATGATTTCAAATTCTAATGGTTCAGTTAGCATATATGTACCTCCTAGTTGTTTACATACGAATTTTAGCACTGCAAATGTACCTTCTCAACGTTCTTCTACTGTATTTTGTTATGGGTGCAATATGTTACGGTTATGTTTGCACAATTTGTCCTAACTGTAAAATTTCTGTAAATCCTATACCACAGAAGCAGCCTCTTGTGTAGAGCTTCTTTTAAGAGAAACTAACAATTTGAATAATCGTCCCCTTTTACCAAAAGTGTCTTAGGTTTGAGTGGTATGTTGATACTGGAGCTAAATATACTATAGCTGAAATTAGCTTTACAAATATTTTTTAAACAATGGTCTACACTAGGTTTAAGAAAACAAGTTTAATGTTTCGCTGACGGTGTAAGCAGCACGGTATAAGCTAGTATTTGTGAATGTTTGGTTCGCCTTTTACATAGATCCGTGCCTACAACTTTTATTGAATTTTCTGAGTACGCATCGGTTAAAACTTTTCTTGGGATAGACTTTTTAAAAAATACTGACATTAGGGTAAACTGTGCAAATACCGGTCAGTGGGTAATGGCGGTCATCCCGATTGTGCGAAATCTATTCAATCTGGCAACCTCCTATAACTGCCAACGTGTCGCTACACTACTCTGTATTCAGATTGCTGACGAGCGTTGAGTTGGCGCAAACCATTGTCATAGAAATATTATTAACCTGTTTTCAGTGTTTTCGATCTTATTTTTATGCTGAGTAATATAAGGTCTTAATTCATTTTTATTCACTTGTAGATCTTAAAATTGGTTACAATTGATTATAATGACGTTAGCTGCCTATTCCTTTTTTAAAGATCAATATTTTAATACATGTTTACGAGTAAAAAATTCTAAGAAAAAAAATGCCAACAGGAGGCAATGCCGGTCAGTTGACCGGTATTACCCCCATGCTATAATTTATACCCTATACTATTAATCCTTAGGGATTAATCCATCCATTTTTCGACATTGCAAGAAAGAATAAAAAATAAAAATCTTCAAGGTGTCTCATTAGGTAGAAAATCAGTATTTTCTGCCGAACAAGAAGCTAAAATAGCCACACAAAAAAAATATTTAGCTTATTTTTTTATGGCGTAACAGCAATAGAACTGAGAAAATTAGCATTTGGGTTTACAAGATAAGTTTTCTTGTAATAAAACACCTTTTTCTTGTAATTGGCATTACAAGAAAAAGGTGTTTGATTCTAGTTCTTTAGAATCGGATATTGATATATCATGTGATAAAAGTGACGATGCATACGAAGATAGATGCCTGGTTTACAGCGAGTTTGGCAAAAACAATGAATTGTGGTATATATTTACCGTTTGCTCACGATGGGCTTATTCAGAGTGCAGTGGATGGGATTCTGCAGAGAGTTATACCTGCGATGACTGTCAACTATTTTTACATTAAAACACATATTTTTGTTATTTTTTGTTTGTTTTGTAATAAAAAATATTTTTTCACCTTTCTTACTGATTTACTTGAATTATGACCCATTAAGCCACATTCGTTAATCGTTTTATAACAAAAAAATGTTAAATAGATATTGATTTTTATTTTAATAATAACACAAACAAATTGACTGGCATTACCCACACTCATGACCGGTATTGTCCATGTATGGTGACAATACCGGTCAAAGATACTTTTTTATGTTTTGTCTCTGTCAAAGACAAAAATTTTATATTTTTGAAATTAAATGTATCTTGCAATAAGTTAAAACCCCAAATTACGGATTGACGGCTTAAATTTGATTCACAGAGTTTTACTTTTTTTATATTAAATTTTCTTCTTAGGTGACCGCGATTTGCACACTTTACCCTATTATTACGGAACCTAACATCTTCAATGCTTCAATTAATCTTCTTAAACTTACCTTACGACAGAACCAAGCTTTGCAGTTAAATACTTCTCAGCGTAGCACTTTACAATGTTTGATAAATCAGTACAATTTTTATAGAGTTTTTACGGAACATAATGAACCTACACCATTTGCTGAGTATTGTATTAACTTAACCAGTGATATTCCAATTGATGCGCCTCCTTACAGAACAACTCAGAAAGCGGAAATACTGAAAAATAAAATCCATCATTAATTGAAAAAGGAAATCATTGAAGCTATCATGCTACACCTACTGTGCTCGTTCCAAAAAAAGACTGTACTTTTCACATGTTTGATTAAAGACTTCTCAACGAAATAACTGTACTAGAAGGTATCCTTTACCGAGGATGAATTATCTTCTGCATGTGACCACACAATCGCTATTTATGTCAACACTAGATTTAAAAAGTGGTTACCATCAAATAAGTGTTCGTCCATCAGATCGAGATCAAACTTTTTTTATTACTCCTTTTGGCATTTTTAGATTCAATCGTATGCGTAAGTATTACTATTTTAGCATATTTAGATGATATAATCATTTCATCTAGCTCTTTTAAAAATCATATCAAAAATCTAGCTAATGTGTTCCAAACATTACAATTATTTAAGTTGTATGTAAATAAATCAAAATGTATTTTTATGCGCTCTTCTGTCAAGTATTTGGGGCACCTTCTGACACCCAATTGACTCGCTATTTAGCGTAGGAAGATATCAGAAATTGGTGAAATACCTATTCCACGCAATGTTAAACATATTTTATTATTTTTACAAACTTGTAATTAGTTTCAACGTTTTATGTCAAATTCGCATATATATCTAAACCTAACTAAGAATAATGTAGCATTGCATTTTTTTGAGACCAGGACCCTGATTCTATTTCATTTCGATGTCGAAATTTAAAAGCAGCTACTCCATGACAGTCGCAATCGGTAGCGATTCTCATCCATTTCGATTTTAGGTAAAAGTGGGGATATTTATTTTATCATTTTGAAACTGCTCAGAATTTGGGTTGGCCGTCTTGTTTATTGGCTGCACGCTGCACAACGCTGTTTGTTTTGTTTACATTACGCCTTTTGTTTCTTGTTTGAGTTGTTAAATTTTTAGTGGCCATTCTCAATTATTATATTTTTAATTGAACGAAAATGAATGGAGAGGCTGTCGGTGATGGTGGCACTAAATTGTCTGTGGACCACAAAGAAATTATGGTGGCTTTTGACTTAGTGGTTATATTCTATATTTTTAAATTTACTGCAGCTTAGTAATACTTATTCTAAACAATTTGGCTCTCCTAGAGGCATAAACACCCTCCTCGAAATATGGTTCTAATATCCATATCAAATAATTTGCAAATTGTTTATTAAGGCGGAATTGCTGCCTAAATTGAGCATCACCTAGTGAAAAAGGATTTTGAGTATCTCGTAATAATTTTCTTAAGGCGCATTTCTACAAGAAAAAACAAAAACGTAAAACTTATGTCATAATGGCGACTGGAGGAGAACTTTGATATACAATTAGACCAAGCAGACATCAGAGAAAAGTGCCCACCAGGCACCAACAATAACCAAGATTATTATGTGCCGCACAACATACAATTTCTGATAAAACGCAGCCATATTAATACATTTTGCCTCAGTTTTCCTTGCAAGAATCAAACAAAACAACACCCCCTAAACTGAACCTAATCTCACTTCTCCCAGTCCAGCTAGTCACGGCACATTAATTTCGACTCGAAATGAAATATTAAATACTTTCTTGAAGTTAAAATTAATTTCGATAAATCAAAAATTAGTGACGTCCTTTGGTTAGTTCAGCTGAAATCCACTAGGCTCGCAAAGTCGCATTTTCGACGTCGCCATATTAATTTCGACATGTTTTGAGTCGAAATCTCAATTAGAATCAGGGCCCAGCACAAAACTATGCTTATTTAAATCTTAAAAGACTGCTTTTGCAAGCTTCTATTCTGAAACAAGTAACTTTTACAAACTCTTTTGTAATAAAAACAAACGCAAGTTCATATGCACTTGGCGCATGTCTTCTCCAGGGGGAGGGAGAAAATAAAAAGCCGATAGGGTATGCAAGTTGCTTACTCACATCGGCTGAACGTAACTATAGTACAACAGAGCGAGAAGCTTTAGCTGTAGTAGTTACGATTTACGAATTTAATGTTCCTAGACGAACGAATCATATCGCCGATATGTTATCAAGGCCTATCTGTGGTCCAGATATGAAAGATATTTATGACCTCTGTACTATCGCAATGGATGTATTAACGATAACCAATAAAAAACGTAGAGATGAAAAGTTCACTGACTCACAGCTTAAAATAATTATTTATTGCCTTGAATCTTAAAAATCCGAATTGGTAGATATCAACCGATGTACTGTTCGCGGATATGTCATGAATCAAGGAGTTAGAACGTAAAAATAAAGATAAAGGTTCAGATTTCCATATCAGTTCAAAAGAACCGTACTAAATGGGATGAAGTGTTACCCAGTATTCGTTTTTCCATGAATACAGTAGCTACCGATTAATCCCCGGCATATTTAAACCCGGCGCGTGAGCTACGTATCCCCACAGATGTGCATAATCACTTACGAGCTTTTATCGCGAATGAAACGGTTAACCCTGAGATAACACCTTACTTGTGCAGACATTCTGATACTTTATTAAGTACGTAATAGAATAATGAGTTACGTCAAGACTCTTTCAAATTCTATGCCGATAAACTTTTTCGCGAAACTGTTGTGTTTAATAAAGGACATAAAGTCTTCGTAAAAACTCACATCTTTAGCAAAATTGAAGCAGGACTATCTTATAAATGTACGCTAAGTCGCAATAACCCATACATTATCCTTAGCTAACTTTCCTACTGCTAATTCCTACTTCGTACGAGTTAGTAACTCTAAAGCACCCTGATGTATCGATTGCAAAGTACCATGTGTCTGCTCTTCATCCTTTTGTGGAAAATGACTTAAATTCGACTATAACATCTCTTCACAAGTTGCGTAGTAAAGGTCGACTTTAAACCACGTTGCAGAAAGATGTCGCAGGTAAAACCAAAGGCGCTATCCCTAACGACATAAAAAGTCACCAAAGCAATCTAAAAGTTCTGGTATATCTTCAACCACATCCAGCGATCCCAAAAGTACTTCTTTACCTACAAAGAATGATTGTTTCATTTAGACACCCGAACGTTACAAATATCCGGTTGCTCATGTATGATGCCTAAGATCTGTTCTAAGCCCTCGCCAATAGTTAGTTTTTTTTTGTATCAGGCATACTCTATGTCTGATTCAAAGGGGGAGAATGTAACAAAATTAATATCGGGCATCACTGCCATCCGATAATGTAGGATGTAGTGACCAGATGCTGTCAATTAATATTCAACCATTAGATTGCAAGTTATGGACATAACGTTATTCTAACCTATTTTTAAAAAAGATATTGTTCTTTTCTGTAATTATAGCGCTCATAGTGATGTGCATTTTATTTATTTTTATTCCCTGCTTAGCACAATTACCAAAATATAAGAACAAATATTAGAAAAGAAACTAAGACGTATAATAGAATCTGGATGAATCCCAAAATGGTTTTAGACCAAAGTGCCAAGGTCAAATGTATGGGAAAGTCTGAAAACGAGATATATGTAACATAAAATGATAAGCGATTATTCAATCATTACATAAAAAAATGTCAACCTGAAGAAGCCATCTCCGATTTACTAAAATAGCTCGACAAAACATCACTAGAGTTCTTATAAACTCAAAACCTCCTACCCCAAACATTAGCCAATTCGAGAGAAAAGCCCTAAAAGAACTTCTTCTTCTTTGTGTGCCGTGCTTGTATTCAAGCGTTGGCTATCGTCATATTGACAAGCTGATAAAATGATTCTCGGTCGGCAGCTAGATGAAACAGTTCCTCGACCGTTCGACCTGTCCATTGTCTAATGTTACGCAGCCAGGACAGTTGTTTTCTTTCTACCCAACGTTTTCCTTCGATTTTGTCCTGAATGATTAACCGGAGTAAGCGGTATTTAGATCCTCTCATTATATGACCGAATTATTGGACCTTTCTCATTTTGATGATAATTCTCTCTCTTTGTGCACGGTCTCTAGCACACGTTCGTTAGATATGTGTGCTGTCCACGGGATTCTAAGCATGCGACGGTAACACCACAACACAAATGCTTTTCATTTGTTAAGATTTTTTATTTTTGTTGTCCAGGTTTCACATCCATAGAACAAAGTGGACCAGACGTAGCACTTCAATACTCTTAGACGTGTGGTCAACGACATACTTCTACTGCATAATACAGAACCCCAGTTAATAAAGTTTTTCCGTGCGAGTTCTATTCTGGTCGAAATTTCCTCGTTACTTTCAACCCTGCAGACAATCCAGCTACCCAGATATCTAAAGTGTTCCACCCTTTCGAGGATTTTGTTATCTAATCTTAGTACTGAGTCTTCGATATTAATTTTTCCGACCACCATCCAATTTGTTTTTTTTTGCGTTGATTGTTAAGCCCTTTTCAGTGCATTCGTTGTTTACAGCATTCAACAGGGTTTGAAGATCTTCTAGATTCTTTGCAATTATTGCGCTCTCATCGGCGTATCTGATGTTATTAATAATCTCACCACCGATCTTAACACCTTCGCATCTTCAGTCAAATCAGAATCAAGACCTTCTTTCTGCCGATAAAGGAAACACCAATGTCATCCTACACATTTCTTGCATTAATAAACTCTCAAATCTCATTAATACTCCAGACTATGAATTCGTGATAATCCAATAACCTATCTGAAGAAAACAACAAAAGCCATTATCAATAAAACGTCCGTTCCTGTTGACGTAAAACAAATTTTGAAACAAATCTCACAGTTGTGAGGTTTTTCTCCAGTGTGCACTCTTAAATGTCTTTTTAAAGTACTGAATGTACAATATTGCTCAAAGCAAATCTCACATTTGTAAAGTCTTTGTCCAGTCACAAGTTTTTTATTTTGATTTAATATTTTTCCTTCAGTGTGCTGACTTATATAATTTCCTTTGTAAGATGAATGTTCAATTAGTGCCTTCATAATTTCCATTTTGCTTTTTTCTTGGATGTAACCTAAAATACAAACTGACTATAATATAACTATGAGTATAAGGGAAAATTAATGTAAAACAGAGAAATATAATAATCATATTAAAGCATAATAAAATTTAAGACAGCAGAATGAATGTAAAAACAAGGAAATAGAATAATCAAATTAAAGCGTAGTAAAATTTAAGACAGAAAAAGTGTAGAAAATGATATAAATATGTAAAAAATAAAATATCTATCGGGCTATATTACATAACGTTTTCGGAATAACTATTGCATCGTTACATCAGTGCGATCTGGATGTACTTGTTTGAAACCACTAAATATGTGGATAAAAACCTTTTAATTTTAGTTTGATTAACTTTGAATTACATCTTTGATATTTAAAAACTATCATGTTTAAGTTATAAAAGGAATTGATACATGGCAAAGTAGGACTCCACTGGGGTTGCTAGTCTTTAGACGAAGTGTCTGTAAGGACTTCTTGATAGCAACTCAGTTGTAATAGTCAGCCCACTTGTCTGTTAATTGTATCTCTTCTTAATACACATAGTGTATCAGTCAGTCTATATCCAAACGAAATTATGTTATATGAAATAATTTATAAATATCAATTTCTAGTCTATTATTCTGTTGAATACCTACATGATATTTTTGTGTTCTTTATTTTCAGAAGATGGAATTGACCAAGCTGCTAATATGAAAGTAGTTTCACATAATATGAAACTTAGTATACAGTTATAAGCAGTGGACAGACACTATTATTAATAAATCTAATAATATAAAGCAAATTACTAAGTTTTAAATTGATAAAGGAAGTCCATATCTTCATTACTCCACGATAAAAATCGTAAATAAAGCTAACATAAACGAGACCTTTTAAAATTTTCTTATATGCAGTCACGTGTAATTTTGAAATTCTTGCTCACTTGTTATTTTTTTTTTTTTTCGCCAAAAAATAGTGCCCTCTAGCCGGCTTCAATTCTGTCTTAATACGATCAAACAAGAGTTCAACCAAAGAATATAGACGCATATTCTTTGGTTCAACCTTTACCGACCTCCGTGCACTAGGCAGCCACTCAAACCCCGACAGTTTACGTAAGTCCACGCACTAAGCAGTCAAGAATCCCTGGCTACAACAGCCACTAGAATGTGCCCTCAGCCTCTGCACAGGAAGCCTGCAAGCAGCCAAAGCGATTGGGAATTCTGAAATGAATATGGCTGGTGGGCTGGTAGTTGCTTTCAATCTCCGCCACATAATAATTATTAACAATCAGAATGCCCACTCTCCATGGAAAATTAAGTACGCGCATCTCGTTCACGCAGACGTTCCGCCATGTTTTAAAGGGAACCAGTGCTGTTCAGTGAAAATTTATCTGGTGTGCATAGACAAATTAACCCGGTTTAATTTATTTACGGCAACTACAGACATAATATGCACTATTTTATTCGTACTTTTAGTTGAAGAATAGATTAAATTATTTCAAATGTACTAAATTATCAATTTCTAAAAATTTAAATTACAGTTCTGTCATAGCTTGTCACAAATTTGTCAATTCGAGTCTATGTTTCCTTCTAAAACATGGCGATCGCGTGCTGAAAAACTTCAAAGGTGGCATCTGAGAGTGGGCATTCTGATTGTTTATTATTCTGTGGTCTCCGCACACTTGTCGTATCAGTTAGAGCTATTTCCAACGTATTTACAGTCTCCGCGCACTTGTGTCTTCCAACTTTTTTAAAATAAATTTTGCCACCGAAAAATCTTCTGAAGAATACAGTGATGGGAAAGCATTACCAATATTATGTGCGAAGGCAATTTAGCAGCGTTTTTTTTTTTTATTTTGCGTTTTTTACTAGATTAACGGTTAATTTCAAAAAATGGCTAAGTTATTCAAATGTCATGATTTATCAATGCCCATAAAAATCAGGTTACTACGATGTTACATCTTTCCTATACTGTTTTACTGTTAACCATAATAAAAACAGCCAAAATCGAATACCTCGGTCACATCATGAGGAACAGCGAAAGATATGGACTACTGCAATTAATCTTGCACGGAAAAGTAGAAGGAAAACAAGGACCAGGAAGGCGAAGGATTTCCTGGCTGAAAAATTTACGAACGTGGTTCAACACAACAACCACAAATCTTTTTAAAGCAGCAGTGTGCAAAGTGCAGATTGCCATGATGGTCGCCAACATCCGAAACGGATAGGCACTACAAGAAGAAAAACGGTAAATAATTAAGACGTTTTCCACATCCATATCGTTATATAATGTATACATAAAACTGTTCTCGTAAAAATTCAAACATAACCAAATTTTTGTAAAAATAAAAATACGCGTTCACATAAAAGTTAATTTTTTTTAATTCAAATTTCAATTTGGGCACGTCGGATTTTGCATGTTATTGTCTTGAACATGTGTTATGACCACAAATGTGTTATGACCACAAACTCTTAATTAGAAAGGTAGAAATCAAAAAACTTACAAAAATACGTGTGGTCATGGGTAAAAAAAGAATACACAAACAAAATTTTTCAGTTTTTTTGTAGTCTGCTTCCTGTCCCCTCTAGATCCTGTGGAATTTTCTTCGAATGCTGTTTTGAAAAAAGGAATGTTTAATCGTTGTGCCAAAAGTCTCCGTAGTACTTTCCAATCAATTTGGTTCCAATATCTGGTTTTAATGGTAAACCTAACTTTACAGCTACAGGTTCCATAGGCAGCTGTCAACTACTTAGCAAAGATTTGTTGGAACCTATATTCATTGTTTTTATAAAACTACAATATCATTTGGAGTGAAATGATATTGTAGTTGAAGTTTTTCAGCACGCGATCGCCATGTTTTAGAAGGAAACATAGACACGAATTGACAAATTTGTGACAAGCTATGACAGAACTGTAATTTAAATTTTTAGAAATTGATAATTTAGTACATTTGAAATAATTTAATCTATTCTTCAACTAAAAGTACGAATAAAATAGTGCATATTATGTCTGTAGTTGCCGTAAATAAATTAAACCGGGTTAATTTGTCTATGCACACCAGATAAATTTTCACTGAACAGCACTGGTTCCCTTTAAAACATGGCGGAACGTCTGCGTGAACGAGATGCGCGTACTTAATTTTCCATGGAGAGTGGGCGTTCTGATTGTTAATAATTATTATGTGGCGGAGACTGAAAGCAACCACCAGCCCACCAGCCATATTCATTTCAGAATTCCCAATCGCTTTGGCTGCTTGCAGGCTTCCTGTGCAGAGGCTGAGGGCACATTCTAGTGGCTGTTGTAGCCAGGGATTCTTGACTGTTTAGTGCGTGGACTTACGTAAACTGTCGGGGTTTGAGTGGCTGCCTAGTGCACGGAGGTCGGTAAAGGTTGAACCAAAGAATATGAGGAGCGCCTAAAAGGAGGACTTCGCAGATTGTGCCGTGACGTCACACTTGACAGATATGAACATGGAGTGACGTCACCAATCATGTTGTATTAAATATAATAAGATCGTCGCTATGATAAGGAAAGTTTCTTTACCTCCGATTAAGTATTTATCTGGCAGATGAAAAAGGTAGCCTTTTAGTTCCGAATAAACTTTATATATAAATATATATATATATATATATATATATATATATATATATATATATATATATATATATATATATATATATATATATCCGGTTTTTTTAGGCGTTACGCCCGTCCGGTAGGGATCTATGGAGGAGTATCACCGAGCCGCAAGCCCTTATCTCTTGCCGTACTGCTCCACCATAGGCCGATCAGATCCCAGCATATCCTAGTCTAAGCCGCAGATTCATCTAGAATTTTAAACTGCTGCGTTAGACTTTTTGTTTTCTGTACACCGAGCTGGGGCTCGACCCACATCCACTGAACCATTCGACAGTGAAGCGAATGAGAGGCAGCCGCACAGCCCGCTGAGCTATCTGACCGACTCCGAATAAACTTACCGATAGATAAAATGTCAAATATTTATTTGTCAAATAAAGTACGGAATAAGTTTAACTTACAATATATAACTGTAAGGTATAATATTTGAGAGAGGATCGACAATTGTAATTGGTGTAATGAAGAGTTTTTAACAGGTTTGGATTAAGTAAACCAACAGTGATCAGCAAATATATTGTACAGAGTTGTTAATAAAAGATTAAGACTTGATTGGGTCTGAAACACCTTATGACACTCAACACAAAACACTCCCATTTTCTTTTATTTTTGAAGAAAGAAATCTACAATTAAAATACCAACGAATTGACAGTCAAAAAATAATTTCTTAGGTTATACGGTATACCAAAAATCAAGTGTTTGTGGTGACATCTATTCATTAACCACCCTGTATCCTAAAATAAGTTAATTAAAACTATTACATGCAATATATCAAAGTTCTGGGAATTTTGTGCAGAATCCAAAAATTTTATAATATAACCAATGTTTCATTTAAAATATTAAAGTTGGTATCATAGTAATTGATATATAACATCAGTCAACATCCTGTATATAAAATAACAAATTTTTATTGGAAAAAATGCGCAAAAAGTTTTTTTAAAATACTTTTTAAAAAACCTTTAATTTTGATTTGCTATTATTTACTTTAGAGTTATTCTTATAATTTAACCATTACTAAATTTATCAAACGGGTTAAAGAGATGAATTGAAGTAATTATATTATTAATTTATAAAAAAAATGTTCGCAACCAACAATACACATAAACCGCATTGACCAGTGATGAACAGTATGATTGGTGACGTCACGGCACGATCTGCGAAGTCCTCCTTTTAGGCGCTCCTAGAATATGCGTCTATATTCTTTGGTTGAACTCTTGTTTGATCGTATTAAGACAGAATTGAAGCCGGCTAGAGGGCACTATTTTTTGGCGAAAAAAAAAATAGCAAGTGAGCAAGAATTTCAAAATTACACGTGACTGTATATAAGAAAATTTTAAAAGGTCTCGTTTATGTTATCTTTATTTACGATTTTTATCGTGGAGTAATGAAGATATGGACTTCCTTTATCAATTTAAAACTTAGTAATTTGCTTTATATTATTAGATTTATTAATAATAGTGTCTGTCCACTGCTCATAACTGTATACTAGGTTTCATATTATGTGAAACTACTTTCATATTAGCAGCTTGGTCAATTCCATCTTCTGAAAATAAAGAACACAAAAATATCATGTAGGTATTCAACAGAATAATAGACTAGAAATTGATATTTATAAATTATTTCATATAACATAATTTCGTCTGGATATAGACTGACTGATACACTATGCGTATTAAGAAGAGATACAATTAAAAGACAAGTGGGCTGACTATTACAACTGAGTTGCTATCAAGAAGTCCTTACAGACACTTCGTCTAAAGACTAGCAACCCCAGTGGAGTCCTACTTTGCCATGTATCAATTCCTTTTATAACTTAAACATGATAGTTTTTAAATATCAAAGATGTAATTCAAAGTTAATCAAACTACAATTAAAAGGATTTTATCCACATATTTAGTGGTTTCATACAAGTACATCCAGATCGCACTGATGTAACGATGCAATAGTTTATTCCGAAAACGTTATGTAATAATATAGCCCGATAGATATTTTATTTTTTTACATATTTATATCATTTTCTACACTTTTTCTGTCTTAAATTTTACTACGCTTTAATTTGATTATTCTATTTCCTTGTTTTTACATTCATTCTGCTGTCTTAAATTTTATTATGCTTTAATATGAATATTATATTTCTCTGTTTTACATTAATTTTCCCTTATACTCATAGTTATATTATAGTCAGTTTGTATTTTAGGTTACATCCAAGAAAAAAGCAAAATGGAAATTATGAAGGCACTAATTGAGCATTCATCTTACAAAGGAAATTATATAAGTCAGCACACTGAACGAAAAATATTAAATCAAAATAAAAAACTTGTGACTGGACAAAGACTTTACAAATGTGAGATTTGCTTTGAGCAATATTGTACATTCAGTACTTTAAAAAGACATTTAAGAGTGCACAACGGAAAAAAACCTCACAACTGTGATATTTGTTTTAAAGTTTGTTTTACGTCAACAGGAACGGACGTTTTATTGATAATGGCTTCTGTTGTTTTCTTCAGATAGGTTATTGGATTATCACGAATTTATAGTCTGGAGTATTAATGAGATTTAAGAGTTTATTAATGCAAGAAATGTGTAGGATGACATTGGTGTTTCCTTTATCGGCAGAAAGAAGGTCTTGATTTTGATTTGACTGAAGATGCGAAGGTGTTAAGATCGGTGGTGAAATTATTAATAACATCAGATACGCCGATGAGAGTGCAATAATTGTAAAGAATCTAGAAGATCTTCAAACCCTGTTGAATGCTGTAAACAACGAATGCACTGAAAAGGGCTTAACAATCAACGCAAAAAAAAAACAAATTGGATGGTGGTCGGAAAAATTAATATCGAAGACTCAGTACTAAGATTAGATAACAAAATCCTCGAAAGGGTGGAACACTTTAGATATCTGGGTAGCTGGATTGTCTGCAGGGTTGAAAGTAACGAGGAAATTTCGACCAGAATAGAACTCGCACGGAAAAACTTTATTAACTGGGGTTCTGTATTATGCAGTAGAAGTATGTCGTTGACCACACGTCTAAGAGTATTGAAGTGCTACGTCTGGTCCACTTTGTTCTATGGATGTGAAACCTGGACAACAAAATAAAAAATCTTAACAAATGAAAAGCATTTGAGTTATGGTGTTACCGTCGCATGCTCAGAATCCCGTGACAGCACACATATCTAACGAACGTGTGCTAGAAACCGTGCACAAGGTCCAATACTTCGGTCATATAATGAGAGGATGTAAATACCGCTTACTCCGGTTAATCATTCAGGACAAAATCGAAGGAAAACGTTGGGTAGAAAGAAAACAACTGTCCTGGCTGCGTAACATTAGATAATGCACAGGTCGAACGGTCAAGGAACTGTTTCATCTAGCTGCCGACCAAGAATCATTTCATCAGCTTGTCAATATGACGATAGCCAACGCTTGAATACAAGCACGGCACACAAAGAAGAAGAAGTTCTTTCAGGGCTTTTCTCTCGAATTGGCTAATGTTTGGGGTAGGAGGTTTTGAGTTTATAAGAACTCTAGTGATGTTTTGTCTAGCTATTTTAGTAAATCGGAGATGGCTTCTTCAGGTTGACTTTTTTTGTGTAATGATTGAATAATCGCTTATCATTTTATGTTACATATATCTCGTTTTCAGACTTTCCCATACATTTGACCTTGGCACTTTGGTCTAAAACCATTTTGGGATTCATCCAGATTCTATTATACGTCTTAGTTTCTTTTCTAATATGTGTTCTTATCTTTTGGTAATTGTGCTAAGCAGGGTAATAAAAATAAATAAAATTCACATCACTATGAGCGCTATAATTACAGAAAAGAACAATATCTTTTTAAAAATAGGTTAGAATAACGTTATGTCCATAACTTGCAATCTAATGGTTGAATATCAATTGACAGCATCTGGTCACACCATCCTACATTATCGGATGGCAGTGATGCTCGATATTAATTTTGTTACATTCTCCCCCTTTGAATCAGACATAGAGTATGCCTGATACAAAAAAAAAACTAACTATTGGCGAGGGCTTAGAACAGATCTTAGGCATCATACATGAGCAACCGGATATTTGTAACGTTCGGGTGTCTAAATGAAACAATCATTCTTTGTAGGTAAAGAAGTACTTTTGGGATCGCTGGATGTGGTTGAAGGTATACCAGAACTTTTAGATTGCTGCGGTGACTTTTTATGTCGTTAGGGATAGCGCCTTTGGTTTTACCTGCGACATCTTTCCTCAACGTGGTTTAAAGTCGACCTTTACTACGCAACTTGTGAAGAGATGTTATAGTCGAATTTAAGTCATTTTCCACAAAAGGATGAAGAGCAGACACATGGTACTTTGCAATCGATACATCAGGGTGCTTTAGAGTTACTAACTCGTACGAAGTAGGAATTAGCAGTAGGAAAGTTAGCTAAGGATAATGTATGGGTTATTGCGACTTAGCGTGCATTTATAAGACAGTCCTGCATCAATTTTGCTAAAGATGTGAGTTTTTACGAAGACTTTATGTCCTTTATTAAACACAACAGTTTCGCGAAAAAGTTTATCGGCATAGAATTTGAAAGAGTCTTGACGTAACTCATTATTCTATTACGTACTTAATAAAGTATCAGAATGTCTGCACAAGTAAGGTGTTATCTCAGGGTTAACCGTTTCATTCGCGATAAAAGCTCGTAAGTGATTATGCACATCTGTGGGGATACGTAGCTCACACGCCGGGTTTAAATATGCCGGGGATTAATCGGTAGCTACTGTATTCATGGAAAAACGAATACTGGGTAACACTTCATCCCATTTAGTACGGTTCTTTTGAACTGATATGGAAATCTGAACCTTTATCTTTATTTTTACGTTCTAACTCCTTGATTCATGACATATCCGCGAACAGTACATCGGTTGATATCTACCAATTCGGGTTCTTAAGATTCAAGGCAATAAATAATTATTTTAAGCTGTGAGTCAGTGAACTTTTCATCTCTACGTTTTTTATTGGTTATCGTTAATACATCCATTGCGATAGTACAGAGGTCATAAATATCTTTCATATCTGAACCACAGATAGGTCTTGATAACATATCGGCGATATGATTCGTTCGTCTAGGAACATTAAATTCGTAAATCGTAACTACTACAGCTAAAGCTTCTCGCTCTGTTGTACTATAGTTACGTTCAGCCGATGTAAGTAAGCAACTTGCATACCCTATCGGCTTTTCATTTTCTCCCTCCCCCTGGAGAAGACATGCGCCAAGTGCATATGAACTTGCGTCTGTTTTTATTACAAAAGAGTTTGTAAAAGTTACTTGTTTCAGAATAGAAGCTTGCAAAAGCAGTCTTTTAAGATTTAAATAAGCATAGTTTTGTGCTGGGCCCTGATTCTAATTGAGATTTTGACTCAAAACATGTCGAAATTAATATGGCGACGTCGAAATGCGACTTTGCGAGCCTAGTGGATTTCAGCTGAACCAACCAAAGGACGTCACTAATTTTTGATTTATCGAAATTAATTTTAACTTCAAGAAAGTATTTGATATTTCATTTCGAGTCAAAATTAATGTGCCATGACTAGCTGGACTGGGAGAAGTGAGATTAGGTTCAGTTTAGGGGGTGTTGTTTTGTTTGATTCTTGCAAGGAAAACTGAGGCAAAATGTATTAATATGGCTGCGTTTTATCAGAAATTGTATGTTGTACGGCACATAATAATCTTGGTTATTGTTGGTGCCTGGTGGGCACTTTTCTCTGATGTCTGCTTGGTCTAATTGTATATCAAAGTTCTCCTCCAGTCGCCATTATGACATAAGTTTTACGTTTTTGTTTGTTCTTGTAGAAATGCGCCTTAAGAAGATTATTACTAGATACTCAAAATCCTTTTTCACTAAGTGATGCTCAATTTAGGCAGCAATTCCGCCTTAATAAACAATTTGCAAATTATTTGATAAGGATATTAGAACCATATTTGGAGGAGGGTGTTTATGCCTCTAGGAGAGCCAAATTGTTTAGAATAAGTATTACTAAGCTGCAGTAAATTTAAAAATATAGAATATAACCACTAAGTCAAACGCCACCATAATTTTTTTGTGGTCCACAGACAATTTAGTGCCACCATCACCGACAGCCTCTCCATCCATTTTCTTTCAATTAAAAATATAATAATTGAGAATGGCCACTAAAAATTTAAGAACTCAAACAAGAAACAAAAGGCGTAATGTAAACAAAACAAACAGCGTTGTGCAGCGTGCAGCCAATAAACAAGACGGCCAACCCAAATTCTGAGCAGTTTCAAAATGATAAAGTAAATATCCCCACTTTTAACTAAAATCGAAATAGATGAGAATCGCTACCGATTGCGACTGTCATGGAGTAGCCGCTTTTAAATTTCGACATCGAAATGAAATAGAATCAGGGTCCTGGTCTCCAAAAAATGCAATGCTACATTATTCTTAGTTAGGTTTAGATATATATGCGAATTTGACATAGAACGTTGAAACTAATTACAAGTTTGTAAAAATAATAAAATATGTTTAACATTGCGTGGAATAGGTATTTCACCAATTTCTGATATCTTCCTACGCTAAATAGCGAATCAATTGGGTGTCAGAAGGTGCCCCAAATACTTGACAGAAGAGCGCATAAAAATACATTTTGATTTATTTACATACAACTTAAATAATTGTAATGTTTGGAACACATTAGCTAGATTTTTGATATGATTTTTAAACGAGCTAGATGGAATAATTATATCATCTAAATATGCTAAAATAGTAATACTTACGCATACGATTGAATCTAAAAATGCCAAAAGGAGTAATAAAAAAAGTTTGATCTCGATCTGATGGACGAACACTTATTTGATGGTAACCACTTTTTAAATCTAGTGTTGACATAAATAGCGTTTGTGTGGTTGCATGCAAAAGATCATTCATCCTCGGTAAAGGATTCGTTTTGGTACAGTTATTGCGTTGAGAAGTCTTTAATCAAACATGCGAAAAGTACAGTCTTTTTTTTGGAATGAGCACAGTAGGTGTAGCATGATAGCTTCAATGATTTCCTTTTTCAATTAATGATGAATTTCATTTTTCAGTATTTCCGCTTTCTAAATCGTTCTGTAAGGAGGCGCATCAATTGGAATATCACTGGTTAAGTTAATGCAATACTCAGAAAATGGTGTAGGTTCATTATGTTACGTAAAACTCTGTAAAAATTGTACTGATTTATCACACATTGTAAAGTGCTACGCTGAGAAGTATTTAACTGCAAAGCTTGGTTCTGTCGTAAAGTAAGTTTAGGAAGATTAATTGAAGCATTGAAGATGTTAAGGCACGTTCTCCTACAAATTCGCCAATCGCTGGTAGCCGCGAATGGGTAGCCGCTACCGAGTCGCCACGACTAAAAGTGTTCTCCAATACGCCACGCCGACTACTAAAGTGCAGGGAAAAAGAATCAAATATTTTTAAATCCAGACAAGCAGAAGGATATCAATCAATTTTGATAAAAAGACATCTTAACGACTGTGAAACAAAATTCATGGAGTTCTTCCGAATTTCACGACATCAATTTAATTTTTTATTAAATTTAATAAAAAGTGATTTTTAATAAAAAGTGCAATTAATGCTTGCAATCGTGTAAAATATCCTATAACGCCATCTGAGAAATTGGCAGTAACACTGAGGTAAGTAGTTACATGTATTCCACCTCTAGTATGTATTTACTGATATTATTGAAGGTGTTGTAAACCGAAATTGTAATTTTTAAATGAAACACAAGGAGAAATAGTTATACAAAATTTATTAGTTACTCTACTAAATATGGTAACAAAAATTTTCACGGTTGCCTACCTGCTTTGTTAATGCAAGTAAATATATATATATATATATATATATATTTTAAATTAGGTAAAACTAAAGTGTAATACGCTAACCTTGAAAATTTCCGAAATACTGTGCTGTATTAGATATTGTAGTGACATCCTGTTTATCCCAGGTAGATGGAGAAGGCTGCGGTGTGCTAGTGATGCTAGTATCATACGAGTGAGTTGATAATCCAGAGGAAGCATTCGATATTGTCGTGACATCCTGTTTATCCCAGGTAGATGGAGAAGGCAGCGGTGTGCTAGTAATGCTAATATCATACGAGTAAGTTGATAATCCAGAGAAAGAATTCTGGGAACGCAGTAACTGTAGTTCTGCATTGAAATTATCTGGAAAATCTTACTCTTTGTTTCGGCTTTTAAAAGTGGTGGAAAGGTTTTTACAGTCTTTGTAAAACTCTTCAAGAGTAAATTGACTTAATCTTCAGGAGCTACAGGTTGCATAGGAGAAGACGCTCTTATCTGTTTAATTAAATTGTCTCTCTCTTCACTACTTTTTTGAATTTGTTTGAGGATATCCGAGCTAATATCTTTCTTCCTTTTTGAAGCTTGACGTTCGGTTCCGTAGTCCACGGACTTTGACTTGGAAGTACAAATTTCTGTAACATTTTCTCTAGACTCGGAATCAATAGTCTCGTACTTCATCATTAGAGTTGCCACTAAAAATCTTATCAACTTTTGCATTTGTATTGCTGCTCAGAACACTATAATAATACATATTAGACATTAGATATTAATCAAAAACATTTCACTTACCGTCGTTCATATTCCACAGCCTCTAAAAAACTTAACTGCTCTAATAAAGGATTTCTTCTTCTGTTTCCTAAGCTAGCACTTCCCGTTGTTTGAATCTCTTTCTTTTTTTGTTTGTAATAATTGTCACGTAGATTTTTCCATCGTCTTTTGCATGATCCAACTAAAAATACATTTATTTAGAGATATCCAAATAACACAAATTTTGTGAAAAAATCAAAAAATAATTTAATTTAAATCGTTCAACCTTGACCTTTATTAATCAATCTATAGAAAAATTTATTTATTACAGGTACCTTGCCACTGGAGAGTCATATAGATCTTTGGCGTTCGCGTTCCGAATAAGTCACAACTACATTAGCGTATTTGTGCCAATAGTATTGAAAAGTATATGTGACAAGGTGAAACCAATTTTCCTTTCTCCTCTACCAGAACTGAATTGAAAGCAAAAGGCTGAAGATTTTGGGCCATTTGGCATTTTCCCAACGCCGTAGGCGCCATTGATGGCAAACATGTGCGCATAATGTGTCCAGATAAAAGCGGATCCCTTTTTTTTTTTAATTATAAACAGTATTTTTCCATTGTGCTGTTGGCCATTGTGGATGCTAGTTATCAGTTTATGGTTGTGGATATTGGATCTTACGGGAAAGAAGGCATCCTACAGCATCTGGTGGGGTACTCTATCAAATTGTTGATGGAGAAGAACACCCTATAGCCTACACCAGCAAGAAATTAAATAAAGCCCAGAAAAATTATACTACAACTGAAAAAGAGTTGTTAGCTATAATTATGGGTATTGAACATTTTAGATATTTTCTTGAAGGTCGTTCTTTCACGGTCATAACTGACCATAGTAGTTTGGTGTGGTTACAAAGTATGAAGAACCCATCTCCTCGTTTGGCTAGGTGGATTTTAAAATTGGCACAATACGATTATAAAATTGTTCATCGTAAAGCTTCAGGTGTAGTAGTCGCTGATGCACTCTCTAGAACTTTCGATATTAATTTGTTAGACTTATCTTCCTTACAACCAGATGACTGGTATCGAAAAATGTTGTATGATGTACAGAATGTACCAGGTAAATTTCCTGATTTTAAAGTTGAACATGGTGTTTTGTATAAACATGTCTTATTCCATATTCCATAGGCCATAGTTGATGCCCTTACTGAATGTCGGATTGGAAGATAGTCGTTCCAACTCCTAATAGAGCAGAGGTTTTGGCCACTTTTCATGACCATCCTACTGCAGCTCATTTTGGTTTTTACAAAACTTTCCGTCGTATATCGGAACTCTATTACTGGCCGAAGATGCGTCAAACTGTACGTAGCTATATCGCTAAATGCAAAATCTGTGCTACATGCAAACCGACAAATCTTCCCCAACCAGGTTTAATGGATAGTTATCGACGGATTGATTTTCCATTTCAACTTATATCTTTAGATCTCATTGGTCCGTACCCTAGGTCTTATAAAGGTTCCCAATATGCTTTAGTAGTTGTTGATTATTTTACTAAATTTCCTTTGGTCCATACCATGTCGAAGGCAACTACTTCTTCTATTATTAAATACCTCGAGAATGTAGTTTTCTTAATTTATCGTGTTCCACAAATTGTGTCATGTGGATAATGGACCCCAGTTCACAGCTAAGGCTTTTCGCGATCTCATGGCTAAATACAATGTCCAAAAGATCTGGTACAATGCGAACTATCATCCACAAGTCAATCATACCGAAAGAGTTAATAAATCAATCGTGACTGCTTTAAGGTCATATTCTTTTCCTGATCAGAGAGCTTGGGATACTCATATCCACTCTATAGCACAAGCGATCAGGACTTCTTCTCACGAAATAACCAAGTGTCCTCCATCTTATTTGATGTTTGGTCGTCATGTCCCTCTTTCTGGTGATTATTTTGGTAAGATTTCAGTGCAATAAGTGCAATACGATCATAGTGAATGTGAGGAAAATTCCTTAGAGTTAGGTTTTATTGGTAATGTAAAACAAGAGAATGAGAAACCATGTAAAGTCACATTAGATATAGAAGGTAAGCTTTTAAATTTTGAAGTAGATTCTGGAGCATGTAAAAGTGTTATTCATGTTAAAGATTATGAAAAAGAGTTGTCATTCTTAAAAATGTATCCTGAAAAGTATAAGTTGAAAGTTGTTACTGGTCAGAATATAGAATGTCATTTAAATGTAATTAATGTTTTAAAAAAATTAGAGGAATACAACATAAAATAAATGGTAGTAAATGTAAATTTTATAAATCAAGTGTAGAGTTTTTGGGTCATATTATAGATGCAGGTGGTCTACATCCAACCGAAGAAAAAGTTCATATGTATTAAAAATGCCGCAGCGCCAGAAAATGTAACACAGTTAAAATCATATTTAGGTCTTCTTAATTTCTATGGGAAATTTATTGATATGTTGTTTACAAAGCTTAAACCATTATATGACCTATGCAAAGCAAACACGAAATTTGAATGGACTGAGGAAGCTGAAACAAACTTTTCAGCAGAGTAAAAAGTTACTAATGTCAAATGATGTATTAACTCATTATGACCCTCGTCTTCCAATTGTTATTACTTGTGATGCTAGTGGGTATGGAGTTGGAGCAGTATTGAGCCACAAAATAGATGGTGATCTAAAACCTATAATGTTGCATCTAGTACAATATCAACAGCTGAACAGCGGTATTCTAATTTGGAAAGGGAGAGTTTAGCTATAATATTTGCCTTAAAACGTTTCCATAAATATATATATGGTCGAAAGTTTGTATTGCTGACTGATCATCAACCTTTACAATTTATTTTCGGAAAGAATAAAAGTATTCCAGTAGCTGCAGCATCTAGAATCACTCGTTGGGCTATTATTCTATCTGCATATGATTATGAAATACAGTATAAAAAGGGAAAGATGATTGCAAATGCTGATGGTCTATCGAGGCTTCCGATGACATCAGAAACAGAAATCTCAAGTTCTCTTTATTCTTTCAGTTTAGTTAATAGTATTCCGTTAAATTTTGAAGATATTATGAATGCTACTAAGAAAGATTTGCTAATATTAAAAGTAATAGATTATACGTTATCTGGGTGGCCTGAATCAGTATCAGATGTTTCATTGAAACCTTTTTTTAAAAGGAAACATGAATTATCAGTTGAAAATCATTGCTTACTAGCAGGAAACAAAGTAGTGATCCCTAGTTCTTTGCGTAATAATATCTTATCCCTATTTCATGAACAGCATTTAGGAGTAGTACGAACAAAAATGCTAGTTAGATCTTACTGTTGGTGGCCTAAGTTAACAGATGATATTGAAAATTTTATTAGTTCTTGTATACTTGTCAAGAAACACAAAACTTTTCTAACTCTAGTACATTTTAACTTGACCAAGTATGCTCCCAATAATTTTTATAGAGTCAGTATAGATTGCTTTCATAAGCATAATCACACTTTTTAATAGTAGTAGACAATAAATCTAATGGATCGATGTTAAAATGATGACAGGGTACAAATGCTTCTGAGAACATATTATACATTAAAAGAATATTTGCTGTGTTGGTTTACCATTGAATGGTTTCAGATAATGGTAACAATGATTCTGGGCAAGAATCAGTTACAAATGTAAACCCTAATAATGTAATGTCGAGACAAGTATCAGTAACAAATGAAACAGTAGAGAGTCCTATTAGTAATGATAAGAACGAATTCAATGATTTTAATGAAAATACTGAAAGGATCTTTGATAAAACTGAGGTCAGACTTTCTACTACTCCAAAAGTTACTGCTACTCGTTCAGGTAGAGTAATTAAAGCTCCTACCAAATTAAATTTGTAACATTTGTTTATTAATTATTTTCTTTACTTTTTTAAGCGGGGACAATTGTTATGAAAGTACCTTTAGAAAGAGGCCACTATGTTTTATGTTAGGTTAGGTTATCTGTGTCATGTCAATTGTGAGGGTGTCAATAAATAAGTTAGTTGAAATTAGTTGAGTCTTATTTATTATAATTATATAAATATATAACAGTTGTGTCGGTCAGATAGCTCAGCGGGCTGTGTGGCTGCCTCTCATTCGCTTCACTGTCGAACGGCTCAGTGGATGTGGGATCGAGCCCCAGCTCGGTGTACAGAAAACAAAAAGTCTAACGCAGCAGTTTAAAATTCTAGATGAATCTGCGGCTTAGACTAGAATATGCTGGGATCTGATCGGCCTATGGTGGAGCAGTACGGCAAGAGATAAGGGCTTGCGGCTCGGTGATACTCCTCCATAGATCCCTACCGGACAGGCGTAACGCCTAAAAAACCGGATTTATATATATATATATATATATATATATATATATATATATATATATATATACATATTGTTATGATATTTAAAATCAAGAAAATATCGGTTTGTTTTAAAATATTTCAAAGTTCAAAAACATTAAAATAATTCAGATAAGTAGGATAATACCCAACAAACATTTCGAAGAAGGAAAGTCTTTAAATTTTTGGATTACCTGTATTAAACAAAATGTAAGCTATGCATAAATTATTTTCTTTGTTATAATATACTTGAGTGACCCGCATAATTTTAAGTGAAATCCAAAGACAATTGAACCGGGTTTTCCAAATACATTAATGCAGTGATTAAGGACAATAGAATAGATTTTATAAAGATAGGTTTTTGTTAGTTTTTAAGAATCGTAGAAAAATATTATTTGTAAATAAGTTTTAGGAAATTTTATAATTATAGGTAAAAATTTGTTTGTTATCGAAATGAAAAAATGGGAGAATTGTGACGAGCTTTGATTGGCGGAGATTGAAAAGGTGGGATAGGTATGTAGGAATGAAAGTTTAGCTAGATTTTTGAGAGAGAAAAGATAGTCAGTTGGTTTTCCAAGTCTGTAAGACGAACAGTGATTGTTCTCTGGCGGTTCCCGAGAGGTAGCAAGCAGTAGTGTTGAATGTTAGTGAGTTTTTGTGGAGTTAGTGTATCTGACAGAAGCTGAAGCAGCAAAATATTGTAAGTCATATTTTTCTACTTATATTCCAAGAGTCACTGTTCAGGCCAACGAGAGATTCAGTTTATCGTAAAGAGAAGATATTCCAAGAGTCATTTTTCACTCTGGCCAACGAGAGATTCAGTTTATCGAGAGGAGAAAGGCTATCATAATTTGAATAATTCGTGCTTTTGAAGGAGATCATTAAGGACGATATACTTGCAACAATTTGTTGTAAGATTGCTGATTACCTAGGGAGCGCCTGAGAGTAGATAATATAGTCTACAAGGAACAAGGATTTGGACCACTCATCATCAGAGAGAGATATTTTTGTTTTCTGCAGTTTTTCTTTTATTGATAACACAATTTTTACACTTAATTTAGAAAGGATATAAATATTTTGATTAGGAGAGTTAGAATAATTTGGGATTTTGAGATTTCAATTAATATTGTTTGTACCATTAATTTTGAAGGTTCACGTACGTAGAACAAAATTTTGAGAATCATTATATGAGATTTTGTTTATTGAAAACATTTGAGTGTGAATTATTTCATTATTTTTATTTCAATATATAGTGTTATATCATATGTGTTTTTTATTATTCCGGTATTCTTTGGACCTTACCTTTCACATGTAATAGCATAGATATTGAAGCACGAATTTAACCCTGAGATAAGAGAATTAAAAAGTGTGATAGAGTCATAATCATATCATTTAAATAATTTTAATTAATTAATTAATTAATTAGCTAATTAATTGCTTGGCGCACCAAGACTTGAAATATCACAATAATATATATATATATATATATATATATATATATATATATTATATATATATATATATATATATATATATATATATCTTTAAATTGAAATTCTTATTACAATAATTAAATTATATTAATTTAGGCTTCTCAGATCAGAATGTAAACTTATATATAAATTAAGCATCTTAAATTAATAAATAAAACTATTTTAATCCGTAATTATTATTTCAAATGTCCACTTTCTGTTCCATATCACTCTTATTCACAAAAGTTCAAAAAATCAAACTTACTTCAGTGTATCTTGGTTGCCTATATAGATGGCATACACATATGTATTTATAATATCATAATTATTAAAATAACCAAATATATATATATTATATATATATATATATATATATATATTATATATTATATATATATATATATATATATATTATATATATACACAATACTCCAATATTTGGGTGTGCAGCGGAAGATGGGACAAAGAAGTACTCTTTTTAGTTAACCAAGCTTTCGCAAATCTTTATTTGCATCGTCAGGGTGCTACAATAAACAGAATTAGTATAAATTACAGAGTAAGACTTACTTTGCCTCTTACACTAATTGAGGTTAGTTGTCTTGATGTTTATTAAATGAAACTGGCAACTCATTTGACCCCTACAACTATGGCGAAAACTATCCAAAAATTGATTTAAAACGTTCTTTAACATACATAAAACACTTAGAACACACATACATAAACATTTAAATAAAATTATGTTAAAATAGTTACAAAACATGTACGTAGTCACAATATAAAATTTTGGTTATAAATATTCTTATCAGAAACAAAAGAATTGCTTGTGAATTCGTTGCTACCAACTTAAAACGACAGAACGTTAGATCTTAAATGATAACGATGTAAAGGTGATAGTATACCTGATAGAAGCTGAACTTATTGAAAAAGAAAAGATGAAAAGACTTATTTTAGAAATAGGAGAGATATTGTATATCTCATATATAATTAAACTTATATTGTTGCCGATAAATTGTCTGTATTGGTAGATTCATGTTTATCAAAAGTTAACAATAATGAATAGAAGTGACTATATATTGTGACTTATATTGTGACCACGTACATGTTTTGTAACTATTTTAACATAATTTTATTTAAATGTTTATGTATGTGTGTTCTAAGTGTTTTATGTATGTTAAAGAACGTTTTAAATCAATTTTTGGATAGTTTTCGCCATAGTTGTAGGGGTCAAATGAGTTGCCAGTTTCATTTAATAAACATCAAGACAACTAACCTAAATTAGTGTAAGAGGCAAAGTAAGTCTTACTCTGTAATTTATACTAATTTGTTTATTGTACCACCCTGATGATGCAAATAAAGATTTGCGAAAGCTTGGTCAACTAAAAAGAGTACTTCTTTGTCCCATCTTCCGCTGCACACCCAAATATTGGAGTATTGTATTCTATTTGATCAGCGTTGATTACAAGCGTTCATCGCTTTTTCACTATATATATATATATATATATATATATTATATATATATATATATATATATAACAGTTGTCCCTATTTCTTATAATGTTCATAGCTAGATCATTAACATAAAAAAGAAATAACAAAGGGTCTTTAATATTGCCCTATGGGATACCTACACTAAGACCCCTCTCTGAGTAGTAGTTGACTCCTTGATATTTCAGAAATTCTAGATATAAAGAGAAAATTCAAAGAAGTGGCTCTAATTATATTAAGTGAATCCAATTACGTCGCAAATTCCTAGGAACAATGCAGTAGAATCTTTTTACCCTAAAGAGGAAATAAATAGAAGTATTAGTCAATAACATTTATGTTTTAAAATAACACATCAAAAATCAAAAAAATATTGAGAGTAAAATAAATGTAAAAAAAATACTTACCACGTTGGGACAGTATCATGAGTTTTCTCCTCATAATTTACTACGGGATCATTAACAGAAGAATTGTACTATTATTATTGCATAGGTTTGTCTGTTTAAAGGATAATCACATGCTATGATTTTTCTGTCATATATAGTTGACTTCATGTAATCGAATGAACTATCTTACCTTAGGGAAGGCACCCATTAGATTTTGTGCTTTTCTCTCATTGTATAAAAATATAATTTCTGGGCTTTTTGTTTCTATGTTTTTTGGAAGCATAGCTTTCTTTCTCAGATCGCAGAGGTGTGAAAAATAAAACCTAGCATAAGGACAGAATCGAATCGATTGGAATATAATGGAATCGAATCACTTCAACAACTTCATTTTTTTTTCCTTTATAGTATTTTTTCCTTTACAAGTAGTAGTATTTTTTGTATTAGTTTTCTATTTTATCTGCTTAGTATTCGTTGTATACAATGTGAAAGTCAAATTCGATTGATGAAACCTGGTACATGTAGACCCGATTATATTTGTCAACTGTGTGCGGACATATTATGTAATATATATTAAATCCTGTGTTTAGTAACAAAATATTGGTACAAATGTTATTATTAATATATTAATGAATACCTATGTATAGTTAAAATATAATGTATAATTAAAACGAAATAATAAATCGGCCTGAAATTGAGCATACAAAATAGAAATAAAAAAGCAAATTCATTTTACTTTTATATTAACTTCATTACTGAAAATAAAATACAAAACATGTTATGATTACCAGTCGTTAAATATGGTCGCTTTGTAAGTAAGCGAGATTATTGCAATAAATAGAAAATACCTTGAGCAAAATAAAATAACAGGAGACACATGTTTTTAGAGAAGCTTTGTATATGGAATGCTTTCATATCATATATATTTTAAACAATAAAATAATAGAACTATGGAGCAAAATTGTATTGTGGAAATTCGCATTTTCTGTATATAATTTACATACTAAGACAAAATCGCAATCAAAAATCGGTAACAGCTACTTTTGTTAAAATAAATAGACTAAGATAAATACGAATGTATATATATATATATATATATATATATATATATATATATATATATATACATTAAGATAATATTAAGTATCGGATGAAGGAAGGAAATCAAATTGTTTAGAAACCTAGAATGAACTTAAATGACTTAAAGAAATAATTTATAAGTTATATACTAGAGAATATTATAAAAAGTATTTATATGAGGGCATTCTTAAGAAATTAGCATAATAAAGGTACGATTCCGAACACGACCGCAAACTGCAAACCGCAGACCGCAGCGACAGACCTACTGGTTCATATGGTTTCTTATGAGCTGTATGTCGAGTAGAGCGGCACTGTCGCCACCGCAAACCGCAGGACTGCACCAGAACCAGTAGTGTCGCCGACCGCAGAGTGACAACACGTATTTTTGCTGTTTCTGAATATGTCTTCGTTAGCCATTAGATGGTTTTTAATGAGTATTGAATAACTTCCTTCAAATTGTCTATTTTTAAATAGAGACCTAGTCGGTTTCTTTTTTTTTATAATGCAAAAGTAAAAGATCGTCGTCATCTTCTTCTTCCATCAAAAGATATAACATTAATTCATCGTTGTTGATTGCGTCTGACATCCTACTTATACGACTTTTAATATTATACTATTATAAATTCCCATCGTGTAATGCTGTTGTCGCTGTTTTGTAGATGCAGTGCAGTTCTGCTCGGAATTGGTCTGACCGCAGACGACACTGTCGCTGCAGTCTGCGGTTTGCGGTCTGCAGTCTGCAGCCACTTTCGGAATTTAACCTTAATTTGTTTAAAAAGTTTTTATTTTGCAATGTATTTGGTTATTTTAATAATTATGATATTATAAATACATATGTGTATGCCATCTATATAGGCAACCAAAGATACACTGAAGTAAGTTTGATTTTTTGAACTTTTGTGAATAAGAGTGATATGGAACAGAAAGTGGACATTTGAAATAATAATTACGGATTAAAATAGTTTTATTTATTAATTTAAGATGCTTAATTTATATATAAGTTTACATTCTGATCTGAGAAGCCTAAATTAATATAATTTAATTATTGTAATAAGAATTTCAATTTAAAGATAGGTTGTTTTAAATTGATATTGTCTGTATTAGATATATATGTGTGTTTCATAATAATTATAATAAAAATAATTTCAAAAGTACTTAAAAACTAATTTCTTGAGAACCGCGACAAAAACCCTATATATATATATATATATATATATATATATTATATATATATATATATATATATATATATATATATGTTATTTTATTTAAAAATACTCATTGCTTATAAAACAATGCACAAACAAAATATCGTAGCAATGTATCTATATATATATATATATATATATATAATATATATATATAAACAAAAAGAGAGAGAAAAAGGTAAAATAGAGAGAGAGGAAAAGAGAGAGGAGAGGGCTAAACATTTATTTAATACTTCTGGTTGTTTGATGTTTCAGCCATCGTCCGTTTAATATGTCCCACTTGGTAAGTCACGATTTTATTTTGTGCAGTGTTCATTTTCATTTGTATTTTGATTATATCACATATTTTTTGCATTTTCTACGATGTTTGTGCTTATTGAAATTTTTTATCAAAATTTATTCTGTTTTCTATATTGTCCATAGTGCAGATGGTTCAGCTGATGTTTTTATTTGTTTAAAAGCTTAGATAATGTGTTTAGAAAAAATAAATATTTGCCTAACTATGATTAAAAGTCGTAACAATATAGAAATAAAGAAAAATTCAAAAGATTTAACTATTTAACATATCTACTTAAAGAACAATGCTTTTATATGTAAATTGCATTTTCATCAAGTATGTACATTTATAACAGTGTAAATTCGTCTCCATAAAATCCTCCATATACACAAACATTTTATCTCCTATTATCTTTCAGTATTAAGCCGAACTTTCTTTTTCTATGTAAAAAATGGAAGCTTGAATATTAAGTACACTTAGTAGTTAGAGTTAATCTAGAAGTGTATGACTTTTGTAACACATATCCAACGTTCTCACTTGTATTTATTCTTTGGTTTTCAGGAACATTTCTTCGCAGCGGTTTAGATGATAGACCTTTGTTGCATAACTCAACGACTTCTGTTATGTCTTTACCTCTCGTTTCGGGAAGGTAGAATCTAAAAAATAATACCTTACGTCAAATAGTATAGAAATATGAAGAAGATTAGAGATTAACAATATTTTGAAATAAATAATTAATTTGACAAATACCTAATGTATTTTAGAAATATATACAGTGTAGGAAAAATTTTATGGTCGGTATGGACCTTACGTGAGATGGAGTGAGAAACAGCTGTTTAAAAAGAGAGAGTTATATTAGGTACGCCCTTTATATCGCCGAACTCTGTGGCCGAACCTTCATGCCTAGAAATAACAAAAAAGGGGAAGTACAACGTTGCCAAACTTATCGGTTTTATTTGACCTGTTGTCTTTTTTGCATTTGAACAATGTTCTATCAAGAAGATAAAATGCTCAAGATAATCAAATTTGGGCGAAATTGATTTAAATGGCAGGTTACTGTTTTTTTTATTGGGAATATGCCACAAGTTTTCTTTACAATAATTGTAATATAACATTTTGATTTCCATTTCGGAAATCGTTTTATATAAATAAAATTTATTAATGTTTCGTATTTTAAGTACGATTTCCGAACTAAAAATCTAAACATCAAAATAATTTCCCAATATGAAATAATAAACAATTAAACATGCATACAATAACGCCACATTAAAAAATATTCATACACTAATTCTTTGGCAACGTCTAGTCTAGATAGTCTTCTGGTCAAAAGATCGAGTAACGAGAAGTAGAGGTGGGTCGTGCTAGTTTATCGTTAAGAGCGTAGAAGCAAAATTTCGGGCCAATGTTTTTTAAAAGCATTCATTTTTTTCGAATCCTGAGAAAACTAATAAATATTTTTGAAAAATTTAAACGCAGAATGAAACAATACATTATTACCGAGAGCCGAAAGTCCCTGAAAACTTCTATAATGTTTATTTTAATAAGTTATAGGGATGAAAAAAAAAACAAAATTTAGTGTGATTTTTAATTTCAAATATCTCATTAAAAAAACTTTTTGTTTATTCTAAGGGACTTTCGGCCCTCGGTAATAATGTAATCTTCCATTCTGCATTTAAATTTTTCAAAAATATTTGTTAGTTTTCTCAGGATTCCAAAAAAATTTAAATTTTTTTAAATGCTAAAAAGCATTTAAGCATTTTTAAATGCTAAAAAGCATTTAAAAATTTTAATTTTCATAAACAAGTAACTATGATTGTTTAAAAGTAGTTTCAAGTAAGAGAGTACCTACATAAACAAACATAACGGCTATTATCGTTTATGTGTATATCTTTTGAAGTGAAAGAAACTACCTAATGATATATTTATTATAACTTGAAAAATAAACTAAACAATACAAATAGTAAATCGGACTTACATTTACATTACACGTTATTATTAAATCGCGAATAGTCTAAATTGACATAAAAACATAAGTTTTTCTTGTAATGGACTCTCGATGCAGGTGTACGTGTAGATGAGTCATCTCCAATTAATTGATCAAAAATACACCATGGACTTAAGTCATATTTATTGGTTTCTTTTTCTTGTACTGGTTGATTTTCAATAGTACAATCTTCTTGTTCGTTAATTATAGAAGTAACCAGCTTCTTAACTTTTTGTTTTGTTCTGCACTTTAAATCGTGAATCCATAAATGTACATAATGACAATGTGCCACTCTGTTCTATCCCTCTAAATCTTTTTGCTAAACCCGATATTAGTAATTGTACTATGTCGGATACTATGGATGTAAGTATGCCGTTTGCTAAAATTTTATTGCAAGATTCTTGCAGGCAGCGTACCACAACAATCACTGAACTAGCATTCAAGCATTTTTGGTCACTCATTGTACTTGTTATTTCTTTAAACGGCCGTAAAATTTGGGAAAGTTGAGAACAAATAATCCAGTGTTCTTTATTTAGATTAGGTTTAAGTCTAAGTCTGTATTATTTAATACCAATGTGGAACGGGTTGCCTCTTCTAACTCGGTCATTCTTTTTAACATGTAATAGGTGAAGTTCTACCTAGTTTCCACGTCTTGGATTGGCCGTTTGGGAACTGTGTTCTGTTGTAATTAATACTTTAAAAGCCTTTCTGAAGATAAGGTACTTTTTTGAAATGTGTTTTTTTGCAGAATTGTCGAAAAAAGGACTTTTTATTTTATCTATTTGTACACGACAGCATTTAAGTGCGTCCCCCACCAATAAATTTAATCATCATCATAAATCACAATCATCATAAAACAAAACATATTTAATAGCTTTGACCATATTTGAGGAATTATCAGTTACTGCAAAATTTACTTTTCGTTTTAGACCCCACTGATTAATAATTTCAGTAATCGCTGTTTTCTGGATTATGGTTTCCAGAAAAATGGCAGCAGCCTAATAAAAAAGTTTTGAATACTAAATTTTCGGTTAAATATTGTCCTGTTAATGCGAAGTAACTCTCAGTTACTCCAGATGTCCAGAGGTCAGTAGTAATACAGATATTTTCTACTTCTTTAACAACTTGTGATCTAATAATTTGCTCACTTTTGACATAACATTCCTGAAGTAATGAACCTGACAAAGTTTTTCTTGTTGGCGGTTTATATCCAGGAATCCACCCTGCAAACTTTTTAAAAGCTGGTTCTTTAACTATGGAAAACGGATGAAACGAAAAGTTTAGTAAATCTTGAAAATCAATCAGTCCAAGAAAAAGAAACTGATAAAGATGACTTAAGTCCATGGTGTATTTTTGATGAATTAATTGGACATGACTCATCTAAACATACACCTGTATCGAGAGGTATAAAAGAAGTCGACATGTAATTGTCTGATGATATATTACCCACAAACAATTTCGAACGGAGATTGGAACTGTCCATTACCGTGGTGAAAAAACCATCGCCATGTATATCGTAACTTAACCACTATATTCATAAAATGTTGTAGTATTGTAACAAAATCTTTTCCTTGTGAACACATGTTTAACATCTGGTATAATTTTAAATAAAAGAAGAACGCGACTAACAAGAAAAGTGGAAAAACTTATGTTTTTAAATGTCAATTTAGACGATTCGCGATTTAATAATGTGTAATGTAAATGTAAGTATTTAAGTACCATTTGTATTATTTAATTTATTTTTCAAGTTACAATAAATATATCCTTCGTTAGGTTCTTTTATTTCAATACTTATACACATAAACGATAATAGCCAATATCGATACATTTTTGGCAAAGTAACATAAGTGACATTTTTGGCGAAAATAATGTTTTTCAATTAAACTAATGCTATTACTGTTAAAAAGGTACTGAAAGAGTGTAGTAAGCCTAGATTTACTTTAAACCTTTTTTAGGACAAGTTTTTTCAGTCATAATTTAAATAAGTTTAAGCAGGTTGAATTAAAAAATTGTTTTTTCTACAAATCGTTTTTGGTGACTTACGTTACTTTGCCAAAAATGTATCGATATGTTTGTGTACTCGCTAATTTGAATACTGGTAAACAATCAACTAGTTACAGTTTACGAAAAACGGTTCCGATAAAAATTAAAAAAACGAGAGGACCCACCTCTAGTTTTTTAGGTATATTAGGATCGGAACCAGAGAATATCTGATCGGAACTAATCGTCTCACTAATGGGCAATGGCCAATGAGTGTTAAAAGGATTTTAGGAGGGGAGACGAAGGGGAAATATGATTGTTATCTTTGTCTAATTCGCTGAAAATATGATTTTATATCTGCGTTAGATATCCTGTTAAATTTTACCATACCGACCTTAAAATTTTACCTACACTGTATATATATATATATATATATATATATATATATATATATATATATATATAGGTAAAAGTTTATGGTCAGTATGGACCTTACGTGAGATGGAGGAGAAACACCTGTTTAAAAAGAGAGAGGTATATTAGGTCCACCCTTTATATCGCCCAAAATGCATTAGTGGAAATAATAAAAAAAGGGAAGTTCAACGCTGCCAAACTTATTGGTTTTATTTGACCTGTTGTCTTTTTAGCATTTGAACAATGTTCTAAAGATAATCAAATTTGAGCGAAATGGATTTAAATAGCAGCTTACTGTTTTTTATTGGGAATATGTCACAATTTTACTTTATAATAAGTGTAATTTAACATTTTAATTTCCACTTCGGAAATCCTTTTATTTAAATAAACTTTATTAATGTTTCGTATTTTAAGTACGATTTCCGAATTCAATATTTAAACATCAAAATAAGCTTATTTTAAAGTCACATTGTGCCTTATTTCCAATAAAAATAATAAACTGCATCATGAGGCCACAATAAAAAAGCTTCATACAAAATTATTTGGCAACGTCGCGTCTCGCGTCGTCAAAGTTGGCGTTTTTTTATCGTTAACGCAAATGAACCGAGTTTCGTAAACAAGTAACTAGTTGATTGTTTAACAGTAGTTAAGTGAAAGAAACTAATGAAGGATATATTTATTATTACTTGAAAAATAAACTAAACAATACAAATAGTAAATCGTACATTCATTTACATTACACGTTATTAGTAAATCGCGAATCGTCTAAATTGACATTTAAAAACATAAGTGTTTCTACTTTACTTCTGTTAACGTGTACGTTTTTATTAAAATTAACAATTTGACTTTGTAATGTATCACATTTACATATTTTATAAATATAGTGGTTAAGTGAGAATATACATGGCGATGGATTTTCCACCATTGTAATGGACTCTCGATACAGGTGTACATTTAGATGAGTTATGTCCAATTAATTGATCAAAAATACACCATGGACGTAAGTCACCTTTATCGGTTTCTTTTTCTTGTTGATTTTCAATATTACAATCTTCTTGTTCTTTAATTATACAAGTAACCAGCTTCTAACTCTCTTTTGTTTTAGCTTCATTTTATCAAAATCCTGCACTTTAAATCGTGAATTCAAATGTACATAATGACAATGTCCACTGTTTATCCTCTAAATCTTTTTGCTAAACCCGATATTAGTCATTGTACTACGTCGAATACTATGGATGTACGGTTACCGTTTTCTAAAATTTTATTGCAAGATTCTTGCAGGCAGCGTACCATAACAATCACTAAACTACCCTTCAAGTATTTTTGGCCACTGATTGTACTTGTTATTTCTTTAAAAATGCGTAAAATTTGGGAAAGTTAAGAACAAATAATCCAGTCTTCATTATTTAGATTTGGTCTAAGTCTAAGTCTGTATTAACTAATACCAATGTGGAACGAATTGCCTCTTCTAACTCGATCATTCTTTTTAACATGTAATAGGTAAAGTTCTACCTAGTTTCCACGTCTTGGATTAGCCGTTTGGGACATTTGTTATGTTGTAATTGATAATTTAAAAGCCTTTTTGAAGATAAGGTACTTTTTTGAAATTTGTTTTTTGCTGAAATGTCGAAAAAAAGACTATTTATTTTATCTATTTGTACACGACGGCATTTAAGTGAGTCCTTCACCAATAAATTTAACGTATAAGCAAAACAATTTAATGTTTTCATTCCAAAACATCTTTAATCGCTTTGAACATATTTGAGGCATTATCAGCTACTGCAAAATTTACTTTTCGTTCTAGACTCGACTGATTAATAATTTCACTAATTTCAAAAGCGATGTTTTCTGAATTATGGTTTCCAGAAAAATGGCAGCAGCCTAATAAAACCGTTTTAAATTCTAAATTTTCGGTTAAATAATGTCCTGATAATGCGATGTAACTCTCAGTTACTCCAGATGTCCAGAGGTCAGTAGTAATATACAGATTGAACGAATTTAAAACGGATCATACAATTTAATATATGTCTGTTTGAACTGCATTTGAAATAGTGGACCAATATAAAACTTGGACAAAAATAAATCCATACCTGGGTATAGACATTGTATAAAATATCGTTCAACTATCTGTCTCGCAACAATGTTGTTTGCGTAAAGGAAACGATAATAGTTTAGGAAATGAAGCTCGAAAAAAGTTAAAACTTCGCAATTTTTTCGTCCTGCATGGATTGAGTTGAAATTTTAACAGAAGGTAGGTGATAGCCCAAGGATCAAAATCTATATCGAACCGAAGTGCGCTGAAGGGTTTTAGGGGTGAAAACTACCCCTAATTGTCAAAAATTATAAAATAACATATTAAACCTGAATTTGGGTAAGATTTGGTTTGAATTAGTTAAATAATGATTATTTTATACTTTTGAATAGAGTTCCATCATATTTCAACCCTTAAAAAGCAATCCTTGTTAGAGATTAATGTAAAAAAATTACTAATTCTAAAAAAATGTTTTCGCCTTGGATCGATTTGGATAAAAATTTGGATTTAAGCTCAATTCACCCACTGCTTTATAGTTTATGTCATGTCGACGAACCCTGATTGTTCTTAGGGTGAAAACTACCCCTAATTGTCAAAAATTATAAAATAACATATTAAACCTGAATATGGATAAAATTTGGTTTGAATTAATTAAATAATGATAGTTTCGTGCTTTTGAATAAAGTTCCATCATATTTCAACCCTTAAAAAGCGACCCTTGTTAGATATTAATGTAAAAAAAAGTAGAAATGCGAAGAAAATGATTTCGCCTTGGATCGATATGGATAAAAATTTGGATTTAAGCTCAATTCACCCACTGCTTTATAGTTTATGCCATGTCGACGAACCCTGATTGTTCTTAGGGGTAAAAACTACCCCTAATTGTCAAAATTATAAAATAACATGTTAAACCTGAATATGGATAAAATTTATTTTGAATTAATTAAATAATGATAGTTTCATGCTTTTGAATAAAGTTCCATCATATTTCAATCCCTAAAAAGCGACCCTTGTTAGATATTAATGTAAAAAAAAGTAGTAATGCGAAGAAAATGATTTCGCCTGGGAACGATTTGCATAAAAATTTGTAATTAAGCTCAACTCACCCTCTGCTTTATAGTTTGTCATGCCGATGAACCCTGATTGTTCTTATTGGTGAAAACTACCTCTAATTTTCAAAAATTGTAAAATAACATTACAAATCTTAAAATGAGTGAAATTTGGTTTGGGTTAGTTAAATAGTGATTTTTTTGTACTTTAAAATACAATTTCAGATATTTTCAACCCTTAAAAATCAATTGTTATGAGTGCTATAGTTGAAAACAATTTTTTGACAAAATTTTGCAAACTTTTCAACTTTTGAAAATCACCCTTTACAACACTGCAGTTTTTATAAACTAATTTAATAGATATAAATTGAAAAAAGTACAATTAAATACAAAAAAAAAATTAACATAAAAAGGCACCATATATTCTTATATATTGTTATGGTAAGTAGAATCTATATTTATCAATTATTCAATTAATTGTTACCAAAAAAAAAACTTACCAACAAATCCTCAATTTATTATCAGGATCGTGCTTCAAATATCGATCTCGTTGTATTTTAGGTAAGAGGACAAAAAGGAAAGAAATAAAATAATATACAAATATTCAATCAATAAACAAATCAGATTATATTTACCAAATTAAAAAAAAATATTAATTAACATTTATTCATGCAAACCCTTTATGAAAAACAATACTATTATACTAAATTTTCAGTCCTTCGATTATTTAAATATAAACCCAGCAAATGTTCCTGACAATATAAAAAATTCAAAAGTCAATTAAGTCCCTCTTGCAAGATTTCACTTCGCCACGGCAATTTTTAAATAAAGAAACAAACTTACAGTTCTGGTAAGGTTCTTTTTCAGGGCTCTCGAAACACCTCTATATAGCCCACCAGGAAAACAAAACCACGAAGACTACCCTTTGGCAATTTTAAATTCTACCTTTCTCGGCTCCAGCAACACAACACAAAACTCAATACTTGACTGACTTTTTACTTCATCAATTTTTTTATTACCCGCACTGGCGAATCTCTCAAAAAAATTGTTCTTCCCTTTGGAAATTTTAAACAAAGTGACGTCTGTCAAAGTTATTGTCAACGCAAACCTCTCGTTTTTTTTTTCCAAAGCAATCTTGTTGCCAAGTCAAATTTCTGTTTATTTGGTAATAGCAAAATTTCCCATTTTAATAAACAAAATCCTTCCAAGAATATTTTCCCTATGTCCGTAACTAATCACTTTCTATTCAAATGTATTGCTTTCATTTCTAATAAGCCTACTAATTTACATATCTTATATTTAATGACAATATAATTTTATACATTTTCTTAAGTAAACAAAATTACTTATTTTTTTAGATTATTTCCAAATAACAATTTTTTTGGGAACCTTAACAACTCCCCGCCATTTGCTGAAATGAAAATTTTTTTCTACCGACAACAAATTTTCTTGAAGTAAATAAAATTGGCAAATATTATTATTAATAATCATTCATAATATTTATAAATGTCGTTTATATTGAAAATACCCCGTATATTATCAGAGTCTATTTGTTTTAAAACATAACTATTGATACCATTTTCATTTTGGATAATGTATGGGCCTTCGAATACAGGAAGGAACTTTGCGCAAACATTGTTTGTAATGTTAGACACTCTTAGCGCTCTTACTAATACCTTTTCTCCAACCTGGAAAGTGACTGGTTGTCTTCGACGTTTTCGGCTCTGCCTTTGAAGGTATTTTTCGCTGCTCCTACGGAGCCTTTGCTGTAAATTTTCCATTATCTCTTCGTAATTTCTGGGTTCTGTTTCTACCCACGGTCGTGGAGGCATTATCCCTTTCATCACATACTCTGGCGTCTCTTTTGTAACGGTATTTGGTGTCGAATTCAGATACCTTTCAATATCTGTTAATTTTCTGCCCCATTGCTTGTGTTGACCATCAGCTGCAATTCTAAGGAACTTCGTGACCTCTTGTATGAACCTTTCTGAGGGATTGCTTTGAGGATGACGAATGCTCACAAACTTTGTCTCAATTCCTCTCTCTCTAAGTTTTCCCTTAAAACGATCGTTTCTAAAATATGTCGCGTTATCCAACAAAATGTTGTTGGGTGTTCCCACACTGGCTATGAAATTGTCTATTTTGGTCAATATCTCCTCTCCTTTGGTGGTACGGCAGCTATATAATTTGACATATTTTGAAAAAACATCAACCATCACCAAAACATGCTTCTTTCTCTGTGATGTAGGAATCAGATCACTCAACATGTCGATGGCAACAATATCCAACTTTTGCTGAGGCATTATACTTTTTGTCACATTTTCGTTTCGAAAATTTCGACTTTTATATATCTGACATATGTGGCATTCTCTTGTAATATCTTTTGCCACGCTATAATCTCGTTTGCATACATAATTCTCCCTAAACAATAACCAAACTTTTCGGCTGCCCATATGACCATTCTCCTGATGTAACTTTTCCATTATTTTTCTACCCAATAATTGTGAAATCAAATACAACTCTTTTCCATCTATTCTTTTGAATAATATTTCATTTTCCATTTCTGCCCTACTTTTTTCCCTGTCATCTAGATTTTGTTGATCCTCACGTATCATATTCAATGAAAATATTCCTTCTTCGTCTACTAATACATTTAATCCCACATATATTTGAATCGCTTCCTTTTTTCCTGTCTCTTCATCTCGTGTAAGAGCATCTGCCAGAATGTTATCTTTTCCTTTTATGTATCTAAATTCAAAATCATATTCCTGTAGTAATAGTATTCCTCTATGTATCCTATTGTTCACTAATCTATTCTTCATTATGTGTATTAAAGCCGCGTGATCCGTTTCTATTGTGAATTTAGCACCCAATAGATAGTATCGTAACTTGTTAACACAAAATAAAACACTCGCAAATTCTAACTCTGTAACGCTATATTTTTTTTCATGTGTTTTTGTTACTCTGGATACAAAACATATAGGGACTTCTTGGTTACTTTGCATTTGGGTTAATACTCCCGCAAACTTGTTAATAGACGCATCAGTTTTTAATATAAATGGTATTTCATATATTGGATGATAAATTTTAACTCCTTTGGCAAATTCTTTCTTAAGCTGTACAAAAGCTTCTTCCTGTTCCTCTTTCCATTGCCATTTTTTATCCTTTTTTAATAGTTTAATTAAAGGTATTTCCTTTTCACTAAGATCTGGCATCAGTTTTTTAAAATAATTTATCATTCCGAGGAAACCCCTTAACGTCTTTAAATTTTTCGGCCTCGGATATTCATCTATGATCTGTACTCTATCCTCCGCTAGACTAACACCTTTTGTATCTAATTAAAACCTAAATATACCACTTCTGTTTGGAAAAATTGGCACTTTTCAATGTTTAGTTTAAGGCCCGCTATATCTAATTCCTCTAATACAATTTTTATATGATTTAAATGACTTTGAGCGTTTGGTAAGAAAATTAACAAATCGTCTATATAATGAACCACGAAATCTTCATATCCATTTAGAATGGTGTTTAATGCCCGAACGAGGGCTGCACATGCACTCTGTAATCCAAATGGAACAACTTTGAAACGATATACTATTCCGTCAATTGAAAAAGCGGTAAAATTTCTGCATCTCTCTGCTAAAGGAATCAGCCAGAAACTATGTTTTAAATCAATCTTTGAAAATACATGTGTTCCTGTTATTCTTCCAAAAATAGCATCAATATTCAAAGGTGATTCGTATTGTGCCACAGTGTGTTGATTTATGTTTCTTGCGTCAAGACATAGCCTCAATTCTCCGCTGTTTTTCTTTACAATTACAATGGGACTTATATATGGCGAATCACATCTTTCGATAATCTGATCTTTAATCATTATCTCAATCTCTTGTTTGACGTTTTGTCTGTATTTATAAGGGATTGGGTACGTTTTTGATCTGAAATTTTTCAGATCTTTCACCTCAAATGAATGTTCGTAATTTTTCGCCACTCTATTTTCTTCATTTATTAATTCCTCGTAGTTTTGTAGAATTTGATGTATCTCATTGTACATGCTTTCTCCACATATAAATTTTCTTTCACCTTTTCCTTTTTGCTCACATATGTTAATTTCATATTCCAAGTTCTGTTGAGAAACGTGTTCTTCTTCAATTACTAAAGTCTCCATTAACTCTTCTTCTTCTTTTTGTATGTCCGATTCTTTGTTTCTTTCTTTCTCGACAAGCAAGTCTCCTTCTTTCTTTTTTTCTTCAGCTTTATCATCACTCAATTCCTTTTCTCTTTCTTTCTCTACAAACAAATCTCCTTCTTTCTTTTCCTCTTCTAAGTTCACTCCATACCATGACTTCCAAGCATTGTTATTTTCCTCATTTATGTCAATTTCTTTTTATGGTTCCCAGTTATTTATTTCTCCTACTTGCTTTATTGACATATTTGTTTCTACTTCACGTTGTTTAGTTGCTTCTAAATATTTTATATCCTCTTCTTTGCTTTTCTCCATTTTTTTCTCCAGTTCCACGATTTCATTGTCCATTTTCATCAGCTTATTTTTAAAATCTATCACTACATGTTTTTCCGACAGTTCGTCCACCCCCACAATCATGTCATGGGACATATTTGGTATTATTACACATTGTAATGAATAATATCTCTTTCCCACCCGTATCCTAATCTGTATTCCTTCGTTAATCGTTGCTAATGTCTTTTTGTTTGCGCCCACTAAATTCACCCTAGGTATTTTATAAATCAAATTAGTCAAACTTACTTCTTCTACCAATCTTCTATTTATTAAAGATATTTCTGATCCAGAATCTATCAAAATTTTAATCGGTTTATTGTTTATAAAACCGTTCACTAATTGTAAATTTGATTCCTGTTCTCTATCATTTTTTTTAGCAAGTTTAATAAATTCTTTTGGGTGACAAAAAATTCCGGTCTGTTTATTTATTTTTAGTGGGCGCTTTCGTAAAAAGCCGCCTGCGGTGCCTCGTGATTCCTCGTTTCATTATCGTGTATGTCTTCCTCGACTCTCTCAATATTAGTGTTATTTACTTCTCTTCTGTATCCTCTTTGTCGATCATCATTGTATCGATTTTCCTGATACCGTTGCTCATTTGGACGTCTGTTATTTCTATTCTCTTGATGTGTTGTGGCATTATGGTTTTCACGCTGGTCTCTATTTCTATTTTCGTTCCCTAGTCTGTTTCTTGGTTCGTAATTATTTTCTCTTTCGTGTCTTCTTTCATATTCCCTCCTTGGTACGAAATCTCTTCTTGGTCTTTCTGTATAATAGCCTTGTCCTTGGTTTCTGTTGTGCTGTGTTTCCCGCTGTAGGTAATTTTCTTGTCTTCTCTTGTTTTTTCTTTCCTGCTGACGTGATTCTCTGACTTGTGGGAATTGGCACAAATCATCGATGTTTTTATAATTCTGCAAAGTAACATGGTTTTTCAATGTTTCTTCAAAGTGTCTCGCAATTAAATCAACAAGTTGTTCTTCCGAATAATTGTATTGGAGATGTTTTGCATTGATGTACATTTGCAATGCATATGTTTTCGCTGATTTTTCTAATTTTTCACTATATTTTCCATTTTGAAGCTCTTTATTTATTTCTAGTTGTTGGATTTTTCCCCAAAAATATTGTAGAAATCTTTCTTCAAAATGTTCCCAGCTATTAAATGTGTCTTCTTTACTATCGAACCACAGACTAGCTTCTTCCTTTAGGCGGTTTCTAATTTCTTCTTTGCGCGCCTCGAAATCTTCGGTATATTGCAATTTCTTTTTAAGATTCTTAATAAAAACAACCGGATGTGTTTTTCGCACATCCCCGCCAAATTGTATTTTCGCTTCTCCTGTGCCATGAATAATTACTTCCCTTCTTGCTCCGACTATTTGTTGATTTTTTATGTTTGCGATTTGTTTATTGATTTCTATCCTATCTCATTGTCTCGCTTTTTCGCATTTGTGTCCTAAATCCTCCAAATTTTCTGCAATTTGTTCTATTTTTTGTTTGTCTTCTTTTCTTCTTATTTCTAGATCTTCTATTTCCTTTCTAATTTCTGCATTCTTTAATGTCATCTCTTCCATACGTTGTATCATTTCTCTCTTTATCCCCTCTACACATCCTTTAATTTCCTGTTCATTTTTTTTTATTTTATGATCCATCATCTGCATTGTTTCCTGTTGATTTTTTTCCATTTTATGTTCCATATTCTGGATTGTTTCCTGTTGATTTTTTTTATGTTATGCTCCATATTCTGCATTGCTTGTAATATTTTATCCATATCTGATAAACCCTGGCTTTCTTTTTCCATCATTGGTTTTTCTGAACTTTTACTCCTTGTCGTAGACATTTCCGACGGATTTGTATCCCCGCCAAACAATAAGATTTTTTTTAAATAAAAAATTTAAATTTGCTGTCGACAAAAAATAATCCCTCACAAAAATGTATTACCTTGATTAGAATATAGAATATAGAATCCCAATATTAATTTTTAAATGGAAACAAACTGCACGAAAATGTATAATTTTCCCAATTGTCTCCGCACTAAAATACAACTCGATATTTTTCTAGCCCTTCACGTTCGGCGCCAGTTGTTATGGTAAGTAGAATCTATATTTATCAATTATTCAATTAATTGTTACCAAAAAAAAACTTACCAAAAATTCCTCAATTTATTATCAGGATCGTGCTTCAAATATCGATCTCGTTGTATTTTAGGTAAGAGGACAAAAAGGAAAGAAATAAAATAATATACAAATATTCAATCAATAAACAAATCAGATTATATTTACCAAATTAAAAAAAAAATATTAATTAACATTTATCCATGCAAACCCTTTATGAAAAACAATACTATTATACTAAATTTTCAGTCCTTCGATTATTTAAATATAAACCCAGCAAATGTTCCTGACAATATAAAAAATTCAAAAGTCAATTAAGTCCCTCTTGCAAGATTTCACTTCGCCACGGCAATTTTTAAATAAAGAAACAAACTTACAGTTCTGGTAAGGTTCTTTTTCAGGGCTCTCGAAACACCTCTATATAGTCCACCAGGAAAACAAAACCACGAAGACTACCCTTTGGCAATTTTAAATTCTACCTTTCTCGGCTCCAGCAACACAACACAAAAACTCAATACTTGACTGACTTTTTACTTCATCAATTTTTTTATTACCCGCACTGGCGAATCTCTCAAAAAAATTGTTCTTCCCTTTGGAAATTTTAAACAAAGTGACGTCTGTCAAAGTTATTGTCAACGCAAACCTCTCGTTTTTTTTTCCAAAGCAATCTTGTTGCCAAGTCAAATTTCTGTTTATTTGGTAATAGCAAAATTTCCCATTTTAATAAACAAAATCCTTCCAAGAATATTTTCCCTATGTCCGTAACTAATCACTTTCTATTCAAATGTATTGCTTTCATTTCTAATAAGCCTACTAATTTACATATCTTATATTTAATGACAATATAATTTTATACATTTTCTTAAGTAAACAAAATTACTTATTTTTTTAGATTATTTCCAAATAACAATTTTTTTGGGAACCTTAACAATATATATATATATATATATATATATATATATATATATATATATATATATATATATATATATATATATATATATATATAGATATATATATATATATATATATATATATATATATATATATATATCCGGTTTTTTAGGCGTTACGCCCGTCCGGTAGGGATCTATGGAGGAGTATCACCAAGCCGCAAGCCCTTATCTCTTGCCGTACTGCTCCACCATAGGCCGATCAGATCCCAGCATATCTTAGTCTAAGCCGCAGATTCATCTAGAATTTTAAACTGCTGCGTTAGACTTTTTGTTTTCTGTACACCGAGCTGAACATTTATATAAATAGTTGAAAATATTTACATTTATAGGTAAAACAATTATAATATTAATTTTATTCGTCATCAATTACATCTTCATCGTGATCTATGTCATCCTCATCTTCTTCAATTATTGGTGGACTATTATTGCACCCTTCACCTGAGTACCCAGAACAAGTAGAGTTACAGTATAAGCCAACTTTTCTGCACCCACATGAAACGCCGCATCCTTTTTTGCATTGGCAAAAAATAATTTTCAAAAGTTCATCGGGTGCAGGTTGTTTGTTCATGCGTACGGGTAATAACAAACCATCTTTGGAATACCATCCCCAATCTGTTGCTCTGATATTTTCATTGCCAAGCCATAGACATATGAGCAGATGTTTTATTCTGTTGTATGGGATTTCAAAATAAGAACGCTTAAAATTTCGAATGTATAACGCCCCACTACCTAATATACCGGTTTTGTAGATTATTATGCTCCGAAATGTACTGTACTATACTAATGGAATTTTCCGGAAAAAAAATTAATTGGTTTTTTTAACGTATTTCCTTCATTTTTAACGATAGAGTGTTTCTTCAAAAACGATTTTGTAGAGGTTTTTAAGAGCTACAAGGATCTGTGAATTAAATCTTTTTGGAACTCTTGGTTTTTAAATGGGGTGAGTTTAAAGGACTCGAAAAAGATGGTGCTTGATCGTAAATCGATGCTTTAAACGGCTATATCTCGCCAAATATTCATTGTACAACAAATCTAAATAAAGAAAATTTTAGTCATTAAAAAAGCTACAATTTAGTATATTTTATTTTTTTCATATATTCAGTATTTTCGGGGATATTTAAAAAAATAAGGGTAAAAAATATGAAATTGTAAATCGTTTCTCGCTTTATGCTGTACTTTTTCTAAAACTAAGCATTTTAAATGGGTCAAACTTCTTGGACGTATTAACAATACATGTACAAAGAGAATTGCAGAAGGGTGAAGATCGATTTTAATTATGGGTGTGGTTAGGGGTTGTTTTCATCGATTTTTTCGTAAAAAAATGAGGTATTGACCTTATTTTCATCATAACTCACTCAATTTTTGAGCTAGAGTCTTTTTTTATGATAGGTCTATTTATGCTCTTTAAAAAAGGTTCTGTGAGTTTTCTTCCAAAAATGCATCATTTTCCCGATATTTGACTTTGAATCTTTCAAATTTGGCATTTGAAGAAAACCGCTGAACATTGATAGGCCGTATTTCGGTTCCTGTTATATCGCAAAAACATTTTAAAAAATGAATTGTATTTGTCTTTTTAAAAGCTACAAATTTGTTTCTCTACAATTTTTTTGATAAAATGCACCATTTTCGAGTTATTCGCGAAAAATCGATTAAAAACGTCGATTTTTTCGTCTAAAAGTTGTTACTTTCAATCGCGAATAACTTGAAAAATATCAGTTTTACAAAAAAATGTATAGAACATTTTTTGTTTAGAATCACTTTTTTAATCGAAACCTGTAGTTAAAACGTAAAAAAAATTTTCACCCCCGAGATGGGGTGGCAACCACCCCCAAGGCTTTGGCGCACTTTGGTTCGATATAGATTTTGATCCTTGGCTATTACCTACCTTCTGTTAAAATTTCAAGTCAATCCACGCAGGACGAAAAAATTGCGAGGTGAAATGCTTCATTTCCTGGACTATAAGTGGTTTGACAGCATAATAAAATCGTAGATTTATGTGTAGCTTTCAATTTTTATGATTTCAGAATCCAGCAGCCCGCTGAAGTATTGGATTTTTATAATATAATTATTTGACAACCTTTTGTTGGTCAACCACCTAAAGCAGAATTGAGCCGAAATGATTTCCGAATTTATTTCGTTCAATCGGTAGATATTTTCTACTTCTTTAACAACTTGTAATCTAATAATTTGCTCAGTTTTAATATAACATTCCTGAAGTAATGAACCTGACAAAGTTTTTCTTGTTGGCGGTTTATATCTAGGAATCCACCCTGCAAACTTTTTAAAAGCTCGTTCTTCAACTATGGAAAACGGATCAAACGAGTCTTTGCATAGGTTTAGTAAATCCATATCTATTTGTTTCTTTTATTCTAAACTAATATTTTTATTAATGGAAGTATCCATCACCTTTTGACGCTTGGGTGGCGGTGGCAGTATGTAAGTACTTGTAGCAGAAGTAGTCGAAACGGACAGAAATCAGTTAGGAGAAGTTTCAATCATTGCAATATTCAGAAAGTGGACCATAAAAGCTGCATCTTCTACAAATGTGCATTTTTGAAAATAAAATTACTATTCTTATACTAGGTCAATAATTTTGACTAAGAAACAGAATTCTTAATTGAATATTTAAAATAAATAAATCCTTTGACGAACTATCAATGAAGATTTGAAATCGAAAATGCAGGTCAATCGAAAATCGAAACTCATTCATTAATCAGAATACCTAATTATTGTATTTTCAACGTCAACCGATAGCCCGAGTGTCCACTGTCCCAAAAGAATCGCATGTTATTTTTGGTTTTGTAGTAGTCTCTCAGATCAACTAATCGTCCTTGTCGACGTAAAGTGTTCTTTGCTCCTCAGTTTACGTCTACACAAAACGTAGTTTTTTTTAATCAACCATCAACTAGTTGGCTTACCAGTGAGAAACCGTAGATTCGTAAATGACAAATAATGATTTAAAATGCAGGGATTTTTTTGATAAAAAAGAAGGTAAAAAAACAAAAGAAAGAGTTGAGAAGCTGGTTACTTCTATAAAAAAAAAGAAAAAGAAGATAATACTATTGAAAATCAACCAGTACAAGAAAAATAAACTGATAAAGATGACTTAAGTCCATTGTGTATTTTTGATGAATTAATTGGACATAACTCATCTAAACATACACCTGTATCGAGAGATGTAAAAGAAGTCGGAATGAATTTGTCTGATGATATATTACCCACAAAAATTTCGAACGGAGATTGGAACTGTCCATTACAGTGGTGGAAAAACCATCGCCATGTATATTCCAACTTAACCACTATATTCATAAAATATTGCAGTATTGTAACAAAATCTGTTCCTTGTGAACACATGTTCAAAATCTGGTTTAATCTTAAATAAAGGAAGACCACGGTTAACAAGAGAAGTGGAAAAACTTATGTTTTTAAATGTCATTTTAAATAATTCGCGATTTAATAATATTGTTTAATGTAAATGTAAGTACTATTTACTATTTGTATTGTTTAATTTATTTTTCAAGTTATAATAAATAAGTTAGTAGAAACGCTAATAGAAAAGTGTACAGAGTATAACAAGCCTATCTTTCTTATATTCGTAGATTATGAAAAGGCGTTCTATACTATAGATCATCATAAAATGCTTCAAGCATTGACTGACTGCCGCATTGACTACCGATATATTGCCTTGATTAAAAGTATGTGTGTGTCCGCCTTCATGAAGAAACCAAGAAGTTTCGAATAGAACGTGGAATTAGACAGGGTGATACTATCTCCCCTAAATTGTTTACAGCTGTTCTTGAATATATGTTTAATCAAATGGAACGAGAGGATAATATGGGAATTAATATAAATGGTGAAGATCTGAACTACCTAAGAGTTGCCGATGACATCGTTTTAATATCTGATAGAGTTGATAAAACTACAAAAATGCTGCACACGCTCTATAAAGTGTCAAAAACAATTGGTCTTAAAATTAACACCTCAAAAACAAAATTTATGACCAACCTTGTAGTCAGCGGTAAAATTCTGATTGAGAGACATAGCATCGACCAAGTAATAGCTTACAAATATCTAGGGCATGAGATTCGCCTAGGCCGAGATAATCAGACAACTGAAATAAAAAGAAGGATAGGTCTCACATGGGCTGCGTTTGGTATGGTTCTTACATATGGTGCAGAAACATTGACTCTGACAAAAAGAATAATAGATAAAATAAGAGTTACACAACGCGCTATGGAAACATCAATATTAGGTATTACCATCAGAGATAAAGTACCAAACCTAAAAATAAGAAGAAGAACAGGAGTCACAGATGCAGTTGAAAAAATAGCCAGGGCTAAATGGGCTTGGGCCGGACATGTTGCCAGATTAACGGATGACAGATGGACCAAAAAGATTCTGGAATGGCGACCAAAGCAAGATGGGTATCGAAGCAGAGGACGACCACCGACTAGATAGACGGATGATATCAAGCGCATCACCACAAACTGGATGCAAGAAGCTCAAGACAGAAATAGGTGGACAATTTTAGGAAAAGCCTACGTTAAGCAGTGGACAAACATAGGGTAATTGATGATGAATAAATATATCCTTCATTAGTTTCTTTCACTTCAATACATACACTATGTGTGAGCCAAATGGAATAAATTAGCTAGTAAATAAATGAGGGAGTATTCGAAAAAGCGGTCGAACATGTCGATTAGTATTTATAGTTGCGCATTTTTTTCCATAAAACTTTTTATACGTGGCGTATCAGATAACGGTGGCCAATACCAACTTGCTTATTTTAAATAGAACACCCTGTATATTAATTATTTTTTAGATTTCTCAGATTATTTTAGACATTTTTTAAATACAATATCCTATACCTTTTTTGACTGTTTCGGAAATATTAAGTAAAATGCAAAAATTCACATTTAGAAAAGAAAATTATCTATTTGCCGAAATTGACTACAACATATTCAAAAACTTCTAAATAATACAAATCTAAAGAATAATGTCAATGAAGAAGATGTTCAAAATGCTTCCCACGAACGTCTTGGCAATACCCTAGCCGTGAATAGAAATTTCTTCTAACGTTACTCAACATTTCAGATGGGATCGATCTATTCGCAAGCGTTATTCGTCTTCGTAAGTCAGCTAAGTCAGTGGGTTTATTTTGTATACAATACTTTTCACATATTCCCATATGAAAAAGTCATCCACCACAGTTCCCATCCACCCATTTGGAAATATTTGGTTGAGGTACTGCCGGACTTGGATTTTGGTAGTGGGGTGGTGCTCCATCTTGTTGAAACCATATCATATTCACTGGAACTTGTGGGTTTCCTGAATCAGGATACAAGTTGACCAACGTTGGCACTACATTATTTTGGAGCAATGCTAAATAATTGTCGCCATTCAAATTGCCATCTATGAAAAAGGGACCTATGATCTGATCATCAATAATTTCTGCCCACACGTTATCCTTCTCAAGTATTGAGTATTGCCTTCTCTTATCCAGTGAGGATTTTTCCTGGACCAATAGCGGTAATTTTGCCGATTAGCATTGCCGTGAAGAGTAAAGGTACACTCATCAGAAAACAAGACTTGTTCTAATTGGATCACATTACTGTCTAACATTGCCATCATTTGTTCACAAAAATACGTTCTCCTGTCAAAATCATCTTCCATAAGCTCCTGAGTGTGTATAATTTTATAGGGATGCATTTTGTTTTCTTGGAAATAACCGATGAATAGCTAATATCGAGTACTGGGGCTGCTTTTCGAACAGATGTATGTGGGTGTTCCTCAAACTCAAGCATAACAGTCATATTGGTATCCTCACTTATTGCATTGGCAGTTTTTTTTTACCTTTCTAACATGGCACAGCTCGTGGAATTGCTTCTCTATTTTACTAATTTTCCCTTGAGATATGTGTGGCAAATCAGGAAATGCTTCGTGAAATAAACGAGCTACTTCCATTTGCGTCTGTGTCTCATCTCCATAACCAATCATCTGTATAATTGTAATTTTGTGCATTTCTGTTAAATGAACCATTCTTCTGGCTTGCGGTTAATGAAATTCAAACGACTATAGCACTGACAACTACTTCTGTCATGAAACAATAAAACATTGGCTGGTTTTAAACCAAAGTAAGCAATTTTTTGTTTTTTTTACCATATCAATAAAAAGGTATGCTTAAATAGTTTTTGCTTACTTTATCATTACCAAGACCTAAATGGGCAAGAAGTATTAAGACTGTGGTAGCGACTTTCGACAAATAAATAATTATCTTTTCTAAATGTGAATTTTTGCATTTTACTTAATATTTCCAAAACAGTAAAAGATAGGTATTTAACCCGGCGTCACATACGTGGATTTTTCTGTCATTAGTACATATGTGGGGTGCGGTAAACCCCAATTTTTAAGAAAATCAGATTTTTTTCTGGCAGTTTTTTTATATGTTTTCTAATTTCATAGTCTGAAGTGATCATCTAAGGACTATTTAAGCAAAAAAGAAATAATTAGAACATCTTTATTCAAAAGAAATTAAAAATAAACTAATACTAGGCAATTCTCCATAAGCAAAAACCACAAGTTACCTGAACAATCTTACCAAAAAATATAAACACCATATGATCAAAAATACAATAGTAAATGAAAATCTAATAGTAAGATAATACAAGGAAAAACTTTGCCCGGTTGTACAGTCGAAGAAAAAAAATTAATCGCTATTTGAATTCATGCAATTTTGACAACTTATGACAGCATGCTCCAGGCACAGTAATGATTCACAGTTTGAACAGAAATATTTAGTTTTCCGATCCCGGCTTCTTGGACATACTGAACATCTTCCCATGAGTTTTGGAATCTTGGCAGGTGCCACTGCAGGGGCATCTTGGCCAAAATGTGCAATGTTTTGACGAATACTCCTTGGTATTCTTGGATTATTTTTTCTTTCAGATATGTGGTCCTGGATCAATTCAAAGTCCAACATTTTGATAAACAATCTTCTGGCAAGTTTGAAATCTTGATTGTTTTCTCCGTATATCATAAAAGCATTTATAGCGGCTGTATTCAAGAGAGAAAACACGATCGTAAGAGGCCATCTCCGTGAGTTTTTAGATACGTTATATGATGCAGACAGTTCATCCACTACATCTACTCCACTTTTAGTAAAGTTGTAGAAGCGTATTATTTCTGGTAAATTTTTATCGCCAGTTGCTTCATCATGGTGGACAACAGTAGGACGTTTTTATTTTTTTTTTTTTTTCGGCACATACGATAAAAGTGTAATATCTTTCTGAAAGCCAAATAAAAATGTCATTTGTTCTCTGTTCTGGACTGTCAAAAATTGTGCTGGGATGCATCGTTTGGTCTTTCTCAGCGTGCCTACTGACGTAAGTTTATGCTCGTTCAGCAATTTTATCATTAACTCACAACTAGTGTACCAGTTGTCAAAGGTCACATTTCGATTAGAACCAGAAATATGTGTATTAGGCTTTCTACTATATCTATTGGGGAATTACTAACACTGTAGGGACCTTCTGGCTGTTTTCTTGCATACACTTACAAATATAAAACGTAGTACGAACGGGCATCAACTAGGACTTGCACTTTGATCCCATACTTTGCAGGCTTGTTGGGCATGTACTGTTTGAAAGTACATCTTCCACGAAAATACTTCAACTTCTCATCTATCGTCACATATTGAGAAGGAGTGTAGGCCTGCTTACAATTTTCAATAAATTTGTACAGAATTCCACGAACTGGAGCTAATTTGTCAATCGCCAATCTGTCTTTACGATTCTCGATGTTATCGAACCGAAGACAGACCATCAGGAATTCAAGTCCCATCTGTTTGCCTCTCTCAAATTCTGACGATTAGAATGAAACATACCTGCTAAATAAAGAAGTCCGATAAATGCTTTAATTTCACATTCATTGGTTGGTTTCACCATGCATTTATTTTGATATTCAATTGATTTTTGTTGAATTTTGAGATTGGTCCAGTGCACTATGTCTTCGATCATTTGTCGGTCAAAAAAAAATTGCTAACAATCTAAAGCAGCTTTAGCATTTTTTGCATAATGCTTCACACCGGGCAAATGAGTAATAATGTTCTCTGATCTTGTTCGAACCCGTTTATTATTTGAAGCAAGTTTGTTCCATTGTGTTCCGTCTTTTCCGAGATACATTTCTTCGTTTCTTGGAGGTCCGTCAGTGCTTTTATTTTCCGTCTCATTCTGAAGTTTTGTTTTAGATGTCTCCATGTCTGAATCTTCGTCAGAAACTACATCTTCTGTTGCGATATCCTGCTCCGAGTCGGTGTATCGTCATCGCTTCCCGATTCGATGGGATTGTCATCAATTTCAGCCCATAGAGCTTCAAGTTTTTTCTGTTCCGCTTCGTATGACATGATATTTTAGCTAAAAAATTAAACAATTTAATATGCAGATTCAAATAAGTCAAAAATAAAAACTTACTTATAATGTCAAAATTGCAAACGTGAGTACATAGGTGGGGTTTGACACACCCCAAAGCGTTTCAGGCGCGTGTAACTTCACTCACTGCCTACAATGTACTGAGGTAACGCCTGAATTCGATTGTGGGGACATTTTTGGGAAGCTATTGGGGTGGACGTGCGCAGTCTGCGTTTGATTTATTTTAAGAGCGATATTTGGGAGCTGGGGTTTGTGAAACCCCACATATGTAGTGCCGGGTTAAGGACATTGTATTTAAAAAATGTCTAAAATGATCTGAGGAATCTAAAAATTAATTAATATACAGGGTATTCTATTTAACCTAAGCAAGTTGGTATTGGCCACCGTTATCTGATACACCCAGTATAAAAAGTTTGTATGAAAAAAAAATGCGCAACTATAAATACTAATCGACGTGTTCAACCGTTTTTTCGAATACTCCCTCATTTATTTGTTAGCTAATTTATTCCATTTGGCTGACACACAGTGTATACACATAACCGATAATAGCCAATATGTTTGTTTATGTACTCGCTTATTTGAAACTACTGGTAAGCAATCAACTAGTTACTTGTTTACGAAAAACGATTCAGTTTCGTTAACGATTAAAATGTCAACGACCCATCTCTAGTTTCTTAGGTATAAGCTGGATCGGAACCAGAGATATATAAAATATCTCTGATCGGAACTAATCGTCTCACTAATGGGCGTCTATGAGAAATGTGGAGGGAAGACCAAGGGGAAATATTGTTATCTTTGTCTATTCGCTAAAAATATGATTTTATATCTCTGTTAGATATCCTGTTAAATTTTACAATACCGACCATAAACTTTTACCTACACTGTATATATATATATATATATATATATATATATATATATATATATATATATATATAGTGTAAGTATAAGTCTCTTTTAGCAGTCAAACTTTTCACGTCTGAATCGGAATCAATAGAACGATATAACAGTTATTTCAGTATCTCTGCTTCGTCAGCCGTTCGAGCTGATTCCGATTCATATCAAAAAGTCCAAGAACGTCTGAAATATCTACCCACTTTCAGTGGTTCGAGCACAGAAGTGCTACCTGCTTTGGTGGCGAAGAACTAAATAAATTAAATAAATTGTTTTCTGTCCTCTGGCCTGTCGAAATGTACAATAATAAGTAGCTATATTAGCAGATATTTTTCTCGTTTTTTAACGCCCTGTCCTTTCGAATCTCACTCTTGATTTCCCGGTTTAAACTTTTTAATTCGTTTGTGTTATGGCTTAGTTTTCCTCCTTTTTAGATCTTAGACAGCATTTCTTTTCCTCATCTTTCAACTTCTTCTTCTTCAGTGCCTTATCCGATCCGGATGTTGGCGATCATCAAGGCTATCATGGTTTTGATGACTGCTCTGCGAAACAGCTCCGCGGAGGTCATCCAAATCATCGTCGGAGGTTTTTAACCACTAGATACGACGGAGCCCCGGTCCTCTTCTGCCAAATACTTTACACTGCATAACGAGTTGAACAATTCGATATTTTTCTTCGTTTAGTATCACGTGGCCGAGGTACTCAAGCTTACATTGTTTCACTAAATTAAGCACTTCTTTTTCTTTTGTCATGCGCTGTAGGACCTCAACGTTGGTGTCATGGTCCACATATGATATTGTTAGTATCCTCCTGTAGATCCACATCTCGAAGGCGTCAATCTGTTTTTCAGTGACTTGCGTCAGTGTTCAGGCTTCAACTCCATATAGTAATATTTCTTCTTTCAACGCGTGAACAATATTGTTTTTCATTTTATTTTCTACGCTGTTTTCTGTAATAATCCATACCTATTATATTCTTGTTTTTAAGGATCGTTTTTTTTTCTTTCTATTTTCATGTTTAAACTGATTTTTGCTCTAGTTATTCTATCACTTCGTATCAAAAATATATTCAATACTGTCACATTCTTAATTATTTTATCCATGTCCACTTACGTTGGAGTTTATTATTGAAAAAGAAGTTCATCACAAAGAGTCACAAAGTTCATTATATCTTCTGATATAAAAAGTATAGTAATAGACCTGACACCTCTTTCATTTCTCTCAATATAGCCCAAGTTTCCCATAGCTCATTCTGCCTCATCTTCTACTTATTATATTCTATAAATAATTAGCATCGTATACAGTGTTTAGGTATTTTGTGTAACTGTTTAAAATATCTTAATATACTTGTTCTACTTTCTTACCGGGGGCTCATAGTTGGTGCTTATAACTGTACCAGCAATTTTGCCGGTCTCATGTGACGGGAGATCCAATCAATTATTGCCATCTACAGTCACTCATTAAAAAAAAATAATAATAAAAATGGCACGTGGCACGTGGAGAGTGTCGCAGAAGCGAATACTTCTTATAGCAAGTTATTACTATGTGGGTTAATGAAATTATATGTCTGCTTAATACTAGATTGTTAATATTTTTTTATATTAACACCACATATTTACAATTCTTTAAAATTTAAAAATTCTTAATTTTTTTCTTTAAAAATTTTGTTTAATAACCTTAGTCATTTTTAAAATTTGTTAAATATTATGTAGAATTTATTCATCGTTTAGATTATCATTACATTTTATTTAATTTTGTTTAATTTTATATAGTTTTAATTAATTTTATTTAATATTATTAATTTATTTTTTTATTTTATTTAATTCTATTTAATTTTATTTAATTTTATCATCAATCATTAATTTGTAGAATGAATTAGCAGTCAATCAACCATATCGTTTCAAGAACAAATTATAATTGAAATTTCAGATGTTGGTAGTACAGATTTCTTTCCTAGATGGCGTAGTTACTCTATCGGGCTGGAATTTTTATATAGATAGATAATTTTATTTGCTACAAATTTACAAGTTTATATCATAACTTTAGTTTTAGAATACTCTGATATAGAACTCTGATGCACACACTTTGGTTGTTACATGTTTGGTATATATTTTTTATATATTAGAAAACTATCTCCTTCAACTGATCACTCGTCATCTACTTTGAAAAACATATTTTAGTGTTGGTTTTCTCCCCAATGTCTTTCGTCACTAATATCGAATACATACCACTTCGATTTAGCCCTTGTAGTTTTATTACGTGGCTTCTGATAAGAGGGTTTATATATTGGGAGAACGCTCCAGTTCCAGCAGGCGGCTCGTTGAATATGAAACTCACCAAAACACACTTGGCCAGAGTGGCAACTGAATTCGGGTGGAAGGGGGGGGCTTATATACGAATACTGACATTTACTTCTAACCGAAAACCTTCTGCGGTAATTAATAAATAATAAAATTTATTGTTACGTTATCGTTGTACATTATTCTTTTACATTGTACTTACCTAGTGAAGACGAATAATCCAAAAGCAACTAGCGCGAAAATGAAAAACGATGCCGTTCCAAGATACATCTGCATTAAGGGAAATGTAAGACTTACTATTAAATTAGCGCCCCAACTAAACATACTTCCCAACGCCATAGCACTTGATCTCGGACCAACTTCGAATAATTCTGAACCTATGAAGTATGGAATTGGTCCTAAACCGAATCCGTAACATAGGATATATCCTTGTACACCTATTATGCTTAAGTAAGGCACCCATGCATAGGAATCCTAAAAGACAGACAGTTCAGTGGTTAGACTACTATAAAACTACTGTTATAATTAGTTGATATAATTGCTAGATAAAATATTACCAGTTATAAAGATTAATATTTTAATTATTTAAAATATAGATTTTATACATTTATTTGTTATTAAAGTGTAGTGTCGTATAGTGATATGGATGTATATATGATTTAAAATACTTGAAACCGTTAAAGCAGCACGGTTTCAAGAATTTTAAATATTCCAAAACGCAGCTTTATCCGGACGAAAGAATGAAGTTTTGTGAAACTCTAATAACGTAGGCTAATGATGAAACAAATTAAAAACATTTTACTCAGTGATGAATCTTCTGTTTTGTTAGTAGGGAGACACAATCCTTGTTTTACGAGGTATGGGGTGCGGGAAAACTAGCACAGAAGTGTTGTTTACCGATCTCAACGTCCTCAAAAAGTTTTATCTTTTAAAGAAATGCGCTTTTATTTTTAATTCAACCACAAACAATTGGTCAGGATATTAAAAACATATACAAATGCACCGCCTTATAAAGATCAGTGTATTTTTATCGAGTTTATGTAATCTAAGAATTCAGTGGGTCCAAAGGATTACCAATGCTGAGGTACTACGACGTCTAAATAAGGAGTTAGAAATTATGAACAGCATAAAAAGAAGAAAACTAGAGTATTTGGGTCACATAACCAGAGGAAAAAATATGAGCTGCTGAGAATTATTATGCAAGGAAGGATCCAAGGAAGAAGAAGCATAGGAAGAAGACGCATCTCCTGGCTGAGAAACCTTAGAGAATGGTTTAACTGTAGTTCACTACAACTTTTCAGAGCATCAGCCAACAAAGTGACCATAGCCGTTATGATATCCAACCTCCGATAGGAGATGGAACTTTAAGAAGAAGAAGAAATGAACCGCATATACGTGATGATTGAAGGACGGATATGTGTATGTGTTGGACATTATGTCATCAGTGTTGGTGTAATAACGTAATCGACGATTTTTTAAATACAAACCAAGGTCACAGGATAACTCATAACAAAAAAATGATTTTTGCGCCGTTGGACGCCAATATAACAAAAAAAAAAGATTTATGCGCCGTTGGACCTAAATATAACAAAAATGCTTTGGGCTGTTGGATGCCAATGTAACAAAAACGTGTAGGATAATGGAAAGGATAACGTATAATTTAAGCTGGCTAGCAGAAGGTGCCGGAGAGTGACTGCTTGACACTCAAAGGAGAATTCGGCCAATTTTCATACCCTACAGAGACCGTAGAATTAGAAAATGAATTAATAAAAAAAATCTATAGGTATATAACTAAGATAAATAAAAATGATTATAGAAGTTGCTCCAAAATGTGAGTAGGTGCCAGGAAAGTATTTGCCTAAACTTTCCAAGGTATCTTGTAAAGCTATTTGCTAAAATAAAAAAAAGGATATAGGTATGAATTGAAATATTTAGTTTTCACTCAAAACTTTAATCCCTAGCCAAATATATACAATCTAAATTTAATATACCCAACACCAATTATGTACAGCTAATCTAGTTATATACAACAAATAAATGCCCTGGTTATACAACTGATCCTGGATGATCTAAATTTACAAATAATAAAATATGGGAAAAAATAGTAATAATTGACCTAAAAAGCTAATTTATTTGCCTCAGAGATGCAACTCTGTATTCTGGCTTTATTGAATATAATAGTAACAAGTAATAAGTACACTATCTTGACGAGATAAGTGTCCAAACGTTTAAATATATAATGATAATAAAATCTAAAAAAAATAACTCTCTGATTAAATGTGTACACAAAAAATCGTACAACCGAGTTACAAGGGAGGATTTAAAACCTCAACCTGAACGTAAAAAAATTAATGCTTATGTAATTTATAGTTATTTAGAAAAAATGACAAGTCTTTATTATTAAGTGAAATATTAAAATTTATGATTGAAAAAAAAGTATTATGAACAAAATTATTAAATTAATGGATAAACAATATAAAAATTAACAAGGTTCCACCCTATAAATAAGGGAGGTCTTTCGGCTGGTATCCGGAATTGCTCCAAGAGTAGTCGGGAGAGCTCTGGACCCCTGATGGAATAGACGGCAAATGGGCAAAATCAAAACGTAATTTCTTTTCCGAGTGTAGTAATTTAATTCCCCAACAAAATTAAATAAAAGAAAAATCCTTGATTCCGGATTTAACTTCTTGGGGGTAGGCGACTAGAGGTGGCTTTTAAATCAACGATTCTACACTATAAAACAACTGAACAACTCCATACTTTCCTTCCCCAACAAAATTAATATTCTTTAAAACAAATTTAGCCTTTGTTAAACGAAGTTGTTTACCAAAAAGTTAAAACCAGAATGAGCTCTAATTATTAGACCGATGGTCATGTCCCTTACAGCGCAGTAGGTGGCGTTGTTTAATACCAACTTAAATTTTAAGAATTTAGAAAATCATTAAGAGGATTGGAATTTTAAAATTTATTCAAAAAATGTTTACAAAATATTAAAGTAACGTTCTCGTTACAAACTCATTCCAAAGGTCTTCTAATCGTTTTATATTAGCAGAAGAATGGGATGAGTAAATACCTTATATTTCGATCAACAGTACTTGATCAAAGAACACATGAGACGAACTAACGGACTTATATATGGTAACTAACGGAGATATATAGGCTATCTTCAATCAAATCGTCAATAACACAGTAAATTAGGGAGCAAAAAGTCAAATGATTGGGGCATGTGTAACGGATGCTAAGAACAAGAAATGTCTAAGAATATTACACATGAGAGAAACAAGAGATAGATAGAAACAATTATTCCATTTATTGCTCTTTTGTATTCTCCAATATATTTCCGACTTATCTACATATTTGCACTACTACATGCTAATACTCTTTAATAAACGCTACTTCACGCGTTAAGATGGTTTTCTGAGTTAATCCTTTATCCACACATATTGTAAAACACCATTATGCTATTTAGTTTGATTTTGTTTCTAACTAGAAGTACAATATAGTCGTACCACATAGGTGTAGGAACAAATATTAAAAACTATAAATACACTCATAAAAAGAAATGTAGTAGGTCAAAACTATTTATATTGAAAATAGAAATATTATTATTACAGACCTTGGTTTTTCCTCATCAAAGCATTTATTCCCTGACCATCACCATTCTCATTAGATATCCACCGTCATTGGGGATATTGGAGAAGGCAACTAAATCGTTTAAGGAGAAATAATCCTATACGATATACTTTAAGACATACTTTACATGGATAATGATCCGGTATAGTTACAGAATACTCAAAGAAGCAAAGTGGGGTATTATAAATAAAAATGTTAAGTTAATAAATTTTTGGGTAAATGAACTGAGGCACCTGTTCACGAACTTTTCAGTGGCATAAAAATTAAAAATAGTAGACGGACGCATTATTGAAAAAATAATTAAATGGTATTATATTGTTTTATAAAAAGATCACCATATGGTATAGAAGGGATGTTAGAGGGTTTACTAACTATTTGTCAATGCTTTATATTATAAATACAGTAATTATTTCTATATATTAGGTGAACGACTGTTTACAATATCAAGCGTAACGTATAAACAATTACATTATCCATCTACATCAACTGTTATGAAACAATATTCTAATATGCACAATGACTAACTATTATTGACTGCATTATATTCTAATATATTTCTTCGGCTGTAACCCTTGATTAATCAATGTTTTTGTTTGATCCACCCAACGGCTTGGAGAACTTCCCCTAGGTCTTTTTACTTCAACTCTACCCTCGACTATCAGTTTTTCCATCGTGCCTGTTCTTCTAGCAATGTGTCCAAAATACTGCAAATATCTTCGTTGTATTTGTTTAAGCAATCTATCCTTTACTTTAAGTTGGTCTAATATCGATACGTTAGCGCGATGATCAATCCAGGATATTCTCAACATGCGGCGGTATACCCACATTTCAAAAGCGTTTCGGATGCATATGTGGCTATGGGAAAAATGAGCGCCCTTACCAGCCTTAGTTTTGTGTGTTTTGTTATGCTAGAATTTTTCCAAATTGCTATCATTTTCATCATGGCTGTTCTAGCAATAGTCAACCTTCTACGAATTTCTCTGTCTTTGCTCTGTCTACAACACCTAAATTGTTTATGTTTTTGCGTTTTAATACATAGGGTTGAAACCCTGCTACAATAAGCTAAGTAGTACTTTATTTTAAAACACTTTTTAAGTTCTGTTCATAATCCGATATAGACATCAGTTTCAGCTAAAAACTTCAGCTGAAAGTATTGATAAATTACTGTCGTTAGTTAAAGAATTCTCTTCTTCATGTGGCGTGCTCGATTATCGAGCGTTGGCTATCAAATTGGCTATACTAAGTTTGTTGACGGCAGCTCGGAAAAGAGATGCAGAGGATCTGTTAAACCAATCTCTCAGGTTTCTTAGTCATGACGTTCTTCTTCGACCTGGCCCTCTTCTTCCGTCTACCTTGCCTTGTATTATTAAATTGAGTATATTATATCTCTCTGGGTGACACATAACACGGCCAAAATATTCAAGTTTGTGATTTTTAACTGTTTTGACGACTTCCGTAACTTTTCCCATCCGATGCAAAACAACTTCGTTACGAATTCTATTCACCCAACTTATTTGTAGGATTCTCCGATATACCCAGATTTCAAAGACTTCCAGTTTCTTAAGAATTGTATCCGTCAAAGTCCAAGCTTCGACACTATACAAAAGAGCAGAGAACACATAACACCTCACTAATCTAATTTTCAGACTTGAAAGTAATATTGTTTCCACATAACAGTTTCTTCGTCTTCAAGAATACAACTCTAGCCTTCTCTATCCTATTCTAATTTCTTTGCTCATATCCCAGTTCTCATTTAGATTACAACCAAGGTAAGTGATACTGTTAGTTCTCTCCAGTTATTCACCATAAGCTGTTACCACTTTCGGTTGTATTGGCGTTTTACTGACGACCATCACCTTTGTCTTTGCGGTGTTTAGCTTAAGGCCATGTTCATCACATGTTGTGGCAATCCTATTAATTAGATGTTGATGTTTGCACGTTGATGCCAGTAAAGATTTTTATTAATGCGTAGGTCTTTATCATCAATACCTACCTGTTGAAGAATGGCTATCATTTCAGTATGTTTTACGCGATCAAAGGCTTTCTCAAAGTCAATAAAACATAAATAAACTAGATGTCCGACATCTATGCATCTCTGTACCGTAACCTGAATACTAAATAGTGCTTCTCTTGTTCCAAGGTTATTGCGGAATCTAAACTGTGTATCATCAAGTTGTTGTTCTATTTTTTGGTACATCCTACAGTGCAAAATTCGTAGAAATATCTTTAAATCATGACTCATCAACCTGATGGTTCGGTAGTGACTACATCTTTAAATCACTACAATTAAACAATTGCCAATACTATTTTCTGAATAAAAAAATTTTAATTTATTTTTTCAACTAACGTTTTTAGCAATATTAACTGACGTAATTATTAAAAATGGGCAGCTGGATGCCATTTTGTATCATAATTTTAAATTTGATCATATATCAATAATACATCATTTAAAGCTAGTTTGCAAACTTCTATAAAAAAAATGACACAATACGAATTCTACTTACAATATATCTGATTGCAAACCCTAGAATTATCAAAAATATCGCTGAGGTTATTGTGCTGACTTGTATACAAAATCTTCTGTTAAAGCGTGACATTGTCCATACCGACAAAATTGCCATGAAATTATTGCATAAACCAGAACCAATGGTACCGAGTTCACTTGCTCTATCGGACAATCCTGCTGCTTTGAATATCGCGGTGGAGTAGTAAAATACCTAAAAAAAAATATTAAAATAAATGTGATATTCAGCTCAATATCGGTTGGATACTACAGTCAAAAGTATCAAAAGGTAATTACCAAAGCAATGAAGTGTTATCTATACAAATACAATCCGAGCACTACTTATATAAATATTTCTCGATATAAAAAGCGAAACTTATAGATCTATAAAAGAGTATAATATATACAAGTATATATATATATACAAGGATTTCCACAGTTTTCACTGTATTCCTTCACTCAACCGTTTTCTCCAATTTTTCCTGTTTAGCCAGTCCCCTTCCTGTAGGTTTCTTCTTCTCATTGCTTTGTCCACTTCATCTCTGAAAGATCTTTGGGGTCTGCCTCTCTTTCTTCTTCCTATCGGGCTCCACTCTGTTATTCTATTTATCCACCGATTTTGGTCTGCTCTTGTGACATGTCCGTACCAAGTTAACCTCTTCTGTTCGATGTAGTCTATTATGTCGGAGTTCATTCCCATTCTCCTCTTAATCTCCATGTTATTTATTCTATCTTTTCTTGTTACTCTGCAGCTTCTCCTTAGGAATTCCATCTCTGTTGATCTTATTTTGTTTTTTGTTTTCATATTTATTGTCCAATTTTCACGCCCACAAGTGAGGATACTTCTTGTCATAGTATTATATATTTTTTTCTTTGTTTTCATGCTGATGTTCTTATCCCATAGTACCGGGTTCAATTTTCGTATGCAGTCTCTTGTTTGTCCTAGTCTATTTTTTATATCTTCCTCCGTTGCTCCTTTGTTTGATATTATGAAACCTAAATACTTATACCTGTCTGTTCCTTTGATTTGTTTATCTTCGTCTGTTTCCAGCTGTTTTATTTCTGCATTCTCCGTTGTTAGGTATTCAGTTTTCTTTAGGTTTATTTCCATTCCATTCTTTGTATATTCCTGCTTCAGTTTTCTCATCATAAAACTGAGGTCATCCTCGTCTTGTGCAATCACTATTTGGTCGTCAGCAAAACTTAGCGTATATAGATATTCGTTCCTTACTGATATACCCATTTCTTCGCACTTTCTTTTCCATGGTTTCAGGGTTTTTTCCAGGAATATTTTGACAGGGTGTGGGATGTGGAGCAACCCTGTAGTAGTCCCTTTGTCGTTTTAAATGGACTGTATTAAATAACTGTATTTAATACAGTCCATTAAATAACTGTATTAAATAAATTTTCAACCGAAAGTGGCCATATAATGGTAAGACCGAAAATAGTCTTGAATGTAAAGAAGGTAAGAAGAAATATGGTAATAAGGACTAAAAATATCACATTCACTTCGATTAATAACATAATGGCATACCAGGAAGAAATAGAGAGTAACCTACAGAATGACATGCAAGAGGAAATTAATAACAGCTTAATAATTAAACAGCTTAATGAAATGTTGGTGGACGCGCTAAAAAAGGCACATAAGTACCAAGCCAAGCAAACAAGGAAACATGAAAAACTAACAGAAGACACAAGAAACCTAAACTAAAAGGAGGGAAATGAAAGATAACCACACAACGAACATTGCAGAGCTTAGGAATTTAAACGAAACCATTTCAAATGCCGTTAGGAAAGACATAAGGAACGTTAACACTAAAGAAACAGCTAATACCATAGAACAAAACAAAAGCCTAACAGTTCTAAAACAAAAGTTAGAGGAACGAAGAATTTTTATAAATTAAAAAATAAACAAGGAGATGCCATATATGAACAATTATATAGTCGAGATGCTCACATTCCAGAGGTAAAGATCCCAGCAATACAAAATCAAGGATCAGAGGAACTTCCAAATATAACTGAAAAGGGAATTAAGTCAGCGTTAAAAGGAATGAAGAGCAATAAAACACTTGGAGAAGATGGCACTGTAAGTGAAATAATAAAACTAGGTAGCGAATGCGTCATAAAAGCTTTAAAAACTCTTTATAATACCTGCCTCTTTAAAGGAATGGCAATAGTCTCCAGAAAATGGAATAGTGACATTATGATAATATTGTATAAAAAGGAGATGCAATAATTGGAAACTACAAACATCTCACCTTGTTATCTCCTTTATATATATTGAGAATAATTACTAACAGACTGGGACTTAAGCTAGATTTTCATGAAATACCAGAACAAGTCAGATTTAGGAGTGGCTTGGAGTATTTTTTTAAGGCTCTTTTCTCTATTCGGGATGCCGAATATAGACCGAATGACCACCTACAGATAATAAAATCCAGAGACAGTTATAGAATACAAAAAGCCATTGATATTAATATTTGTAGACTTTGAGAAAGCATATGACTGCGCTATTATATATATATATAATAGCGCAACAGCTGCAGTGAGAATGTACTATGGCGAGACAAACACATTTCCCTTATTAGGCAAGGAAACATCTCTCCTAAACTATTCACCGCTTTATTACAGAGTGCCATGAGAAACAAAAATTAGGAAAATATTGGAGTCAACATAAACGGGGAGTTTCTGATCAACTTGAGGTTTGTAGACGACATAGTCCTTATTGTAGACCGGGTAGATCATGCCAGTCAACTTCTTCAAGGCCTTCAGAGTTTTGTACACGAATTGACCTTAAAATTAACTTTTCTAAAACACAATACATGACCAACATTGTACTGGCCAAAAACATTTCAACTAATGGCACGCAAATTAAACAAGTTTATACTTATCAAGTATCTGGACCACGAGATTAACTTAAATTAAGATTACATTAGGAAGAGACAATTAAACAACAGACTTAAATAGGAGAATAGGACTAACATGGGAAGCTTACGGAAAACTGAGGGAATTCTTTAGATCAGATATTCCTATTTGCTGGAAAAAAAAAGGTGATTTATCAATGTGTACTTCTAGTTCTAACATATGGAGCAGACACGTTGAACCTGACCAGAAAAGTAATCCATAAGATACCAGTGCCACAGAGAGCACTGTGCCACATATGAGCACTGGAGAGGTTAATGTTGAATATATCCTATAGAGACAGAGTTTTAAATCAAATAGTTAGGAAAAAACTGGTGTTACAGACGCAGTTAAAAGAATTACAACGCTTAAATGGAACTGGGCAGGACATGTTGCCAGAGTCAGAGATGGAAAATGGACCAAGAAAATTTTAGAAATAAGATCCTGACACGATGCTTATCGTAATCGAGGACGTCCTCCAACAAGGTGGTCAGATGACATCAAGCATATCCAGCACAACTGGATTCAGGTGCTCAAGATTGGATGAAATGGAATTATTTACGGGATGCCTATATTCAGCAGTGGACGCAAAACGGCTGATAATCACGACCATTTTTACAAAAAAAATTAAATAGTTTACAATTCAAACTAAATCTTCAGGACCAATTTGAGACAAATTTATTCCAGATCTCTTCATCCGCCGCCCACACATAATAGTAAACATGGTGAAACATTTGACTGAAAAATATTCATCGCCAGCCGAAACACTTGCCATCACTTATTGGAATATATTTTGTAAAAGGGGCTGAAAGAGCAATTTTCAGTGTTATTTCTATCAAATAATTGTCCACGTACAGTTGCAAATGATAATTTGAGTTATGCTTACCGCATTGATTCCACTTAATTGCTGTCCAGCTTGAAGAGAACAAACCAAGAGTAGAGGTAACAACAACGAACGATCTACTAAAACTTTTCCAATACTCCAACCAACCCTGGTATTTTTTTCGTTGTCTTGTTGTTCTTTTTTTAGTTTCAATATTTCTAAATTTACTGCAGCTTGCTTTGAATTCCTAAGTCGATTTAATTCTAAAATTATGGAAACCGTCGTTAAAAATGGTGACAACTATGCACGAAATTTACCTTAAACTTACGTTGGAAGGCTTTGTGTTGATCTTTTTTTATTACAAACAAATACTTCGGGCTTTCAGGCAATAGTGGCAGTGCAAAGGCGCAGATAATCACAGGAATTACATATGCAGCCAAACAATGAGGCCAATAATCGGAATTACCTGAAACATAAATAAAAGATTATAAAATCAGTTTTCATCCATTCGTTGCTCCTATATATTGGGAGATTCTTTTGCATTGGCGAATTGGAAAATTGCATAGGTATGAATAAAAAATATTAAAAAATTACCTTCAATCGATTGTATGTATATAATAGGTTATTATTCAGCTAAAACTTAAAACTGTTGTTACAGTTGAAACATATTTATCAGATCTTTCAATTGCCACATCCACATTTGTATATTAAAAACTTCAAAAATAAAAAAAACAGACATACAGTTGTCGGTTTTTAACATCCTTTTATGAACAAAACATACTGTGAATTATACACATACCTATATATATATATATATATATATATATATATATATATATATATATATATATATATATATATATATATATATATATATAGTGTGGAAACCACTTATGGAATAAAATTGTGTGTGTCCTTATTTTAGAAAATAATAAAAAACGTTGAGATACCTTAACTTTTAAATATAAATGTACGCTTTTTAGACATAAATTTGAATTTACAGGGTGATCAATGTAAGTCTGGCATAGTGCATATTCTGTTTTTAAAAGCTCCTTAATTGCTCCTGATTTCAACGAACTATATCATGTATTTCTTCAAGACAATGAATTCATAGAATACCCGAGGTAATTGATTGGATTACATTAAAATAAATGCTCAACATGTTTTCTACCTTGTTATTGGCAATAACACAGTCTCCTATAAAACTCGTTCCGAACTTTGTTTAAAGTTTGAGGTGAAATATTCCGTATTTCTGTAGTTATCCTTACTTTTTGAGGTCTTTAATGATAGTTGATTGTGTTGCATATACTTTTTTCTTGAGATAACCCCACAAAAAAAATCCAAAGGCGTAAGATCAGGTGACCTAGCTGGCCACTCACTAGTCCTCTTCATCAAATCCACTTATTGAAGAAGATTTCATTCAAGTAATTTCTCACCATTAAAGAATAATGGGGTGTTGCACCGTCCTGCTGGAACCAAACAGTTTCATGCGGTAGGGTCGGATCTATTGGATTGGGATATAAGTTAGCCAACTAAGGAAGAACATTGCCTCTTAGCATGCTTAAATATTTTTCCGCTGTCAAATTATCATCCATAAATATAGGACCAATAATATGATCTCCTATAATACCTGCCCAAACATTCAACTTTTGAGGATACTAAGTGTCTCCCCGAGGATACTCCCCGTTCAATCTAAGTTTTGATTCATCAGAAAAAAGAATTGTGCCAAGAGCTATTTCATTTGTTAATTTTATCCATCATTCTTTTGCAGAAATACATTCTACGATCCGGATCGTCTTTAGCTCCTGCACAAATGTCAATGTATATGGATGAAGTTTTCTTCATGGAGACACCTTAGGACAGTTGTGTGACTCACATTATTTTGACGTGCAATTTAACGTGAACTTGAGGTTGAATTCTCTGCGACACTTAATAAACTATCCACTTTCACTTAATTTTCAATGAAGTTCGATTTTCTTTTTAATGGTTTGGCACATCTAAGTTCTCTGAATTGTGCATAAATTTTAGACACAGTACCTTGTGAAATATTAGACAACTGAGGATACCTCTGATTAAATAAGTTTACTACTTCAACTTGACTTCTACAATTCTCCCCGTAACCGATCATCATTAAAATCTCAATTCGGTGGGCCTTAGTTAAATATTTCATTTTTATTTCTGCAAGAAATTAGTTTTTAATTAAGAATTTATTATTTTATTGTAAAATGTCAACTGATTGATAACAAACCGCATTATTTACCGATTTAGTTTAATTAGCAGACTATCTATACAGTTTTTACCTATTCACGACAAAAAATGTTAACACGGTTACTAAACAGAATTTATCCCCAATATACAGTGTACTGACTACTTAGTGTACTTAGAGTAGAAGTCTATTGTCTGTATATAGTTCATTGAAATCAGGTTGTCAAAATTATTTTAAAAACATAAAAATATACAGGGAGTTTCATTAAAAATAAGGATTATGGACTATGCCAGACGTGCGTGGATCACCCTGTACCTTTAAACTTATGTTTAAAAAGCGCACATTTAAATTTAAAAGTTAACGTGTCCCAGAGTTTTTGATTATTTTTTATAATAAGGACACAAACAATTTTATTCCATAAGTGGTTTCCACACTGTATATATATATATATATATATATATATATATATATATATATATATATATATATATATATAAACAAACTAGCCAGAAACAAATCACTCGGCATAGAAAACCTCCTAACGAAATTATATAAAGAAGGTGACCAAGATATCATAATAGCGCTACAGCAGCTTATGAAAGAAATATGGATACAGAAGTCCCTTCCCAGTGATTGGAATATTGGAATATTGGAATACTTTGCACCATACACAAAAAGGGAGATATCTTTGAATGCTCCAACTATCGAGGAATTACGCTCCTAAATGCAGCGTATAAAATATTCTCCAATATACTATACCATTGTATGGCACCATATGCAGAGCGAATAATAGGATAATATCAGGCTGGTTTCAGAGATGGTAAATCAACAATTCATCAGATTTTAACTCAACAGAGACAAATTCTAGAGAAAACACTGGAATACGGTGTAGACACACATCACATATTTATAGACTACAAGGCAGCCTACGACTCTGTAAATAGAAGAGGATTGTTTAGAGCAATGATAGACCTAGGAGTACCAAATCAGTTGGTAAGTCTAACCAAACTAACCCTTAAAAAAGTTGAATGCAGAGTACGAATCCAGGGGGAACTCTTTGAACCTTTTAAAACAAATAAAGGGCTACGTCAGGAAGACTCACTCTCCTGTATACTATTCAATCTAGCTCTGGAAAAAGTAATACGTACGTCACAAATCATATCTACCGGTTCAATATATAACAAATCTGTGCAAATCCTAGCATATGCTGATGATATCAATATTGTTGAGAGAACGGAAAACGCACCACGAGAGGCGTACGTAGCACTAAAGGAAGCGGCTACAAAAATGGGTTTAATAATAAACATCAATAAAACGAAATACGTAATAATATAAATAGGTACGCAACCACAAATACTACGGCCAATTGTTATAGAAAACGATGTCATCGAAGCAGTTAACGCATTTGTATACGCTCGTCAATACTGAAAATGACACTACCACAGAGATAAACCGCAGAATTTGCACGGCTAATAGATGCTATTTTGGGCTTAATCTCCTTTTTAAATCTACAGTTATATCAAGAAATACAAAATTAAAACTCTACAAAACAATAAGACGCCCAGTCCTAACATATGGTTCAGAAACCTGGACTTTAACAAAAATCAATGAAAACATGTTTCGAAAGAAAAATACTAAGGCGAATCTATAGAGCGGTAAATGAAAATGGTGTCTGGAGAAGATATATCTTCTCCCAAAGAAAGTGGGATTAAGTTAAAGAAGTTATTGTCGAGAATTTATACGGTAAAGACAAGAAATGAGGCCAAGATGGAGGAAATTCGAAATATGATTGCCACAATTGGACAATATCGTCTAGAAGAAAAACACGGTGATGAGAAACGTCGTCAAGAAGAAAAAGGGGCTAAAGAGAAATGTTCTCAGAACGAAAAAGAGGTGGGCACGACTCGCTTGACTCGAAGTTCCGGAAGAGTTGCGACATAAATTAACCATCCAATGTTTCCTTGATGGCCTACGCGATAAAGATCTCTTCAGCAGTCATTACGACTAGGAAGAGGACGGTACAAAATATTAAAAGATGCTATTGTCGCAACATTTAAGTTTAAAGCCGTGAAGAATGTATCCCGTCATCAATGAAAAGTCCACCAAGTAAGAGGTGTTGCCAAAGTGGAAAAGGTCTAAATATGCTGCCCAGGTATTGGCCGCCCAATTCTATTCTAGTCGTAAGAGAGTTGACTTCTACAAATCATACGAACAGGCTGAATTTTGTCGAGAATATTAATTTTGGGACCCCAAAAAAGATGTAAAAAGTTTACCACTTTTACCTCCGAGCTTTCCCTAATGACCCCCTCGTAGGGGGTAAAAAGCAAAAATAAATCGATTCACCAAAAATCTGTACATTGTAGAATAAAATATTTTGAATAAAAAATTTAGCTGAGTTAATTTTAAACAAAAATGTGTAAAATGCACCGTTCTCTTAGAAACAACGCTTAAAGCGACCGTCGATTTTGATTGTCCGTTGTGCGCGCGAAATCAATATTCAATAAAATCTGTATCAGCTCGACGGAAAAAATTCGATATCTTTTAATCAAGTATCCTATCGACAAAAATCAAGATGCGTTTTAAAGGTAAAAAGTGCAGTTTTCGTATGCAGTTTCTGTATTTTGCAGCAAATAAACTCAGTTTTTATAAAGGCGTTAAATTAATAAACATGGCGCGATTTTTCACGATTCTTGTGAGATCAATAGAAATGATCACTTTCATTGGCTAGTCGTATTAAAATTTTCATTTTTTGAGATTAATCTTTAAAACCTATGACATGAAATTTCAATTTTGATTTGTGACAACAAATATGGGGCATTTGAAATATGAAAAAAACGCAAAATTTAATGTTTTACATTACACACAATCGCACATCTCGGGAAATGCCTCCAAGAAGACGATTTTGGGTGTAATTTATAGCAGAAGGTTGGTTATTTTGAAAAACGTAATAGTGTAATTAAACAAAAATAAAGTTTTAAACGTTTTAGATCGTTTGTTATGTGAAAGTTTAAATCCAGCGTTTTTAAGCATATTTTAAATGCCTCACATTTGTTTCGAAAACTTAAAACTAAAATTGTATGCTATAGGTTTTGAAGGTTAGGCTCTAGTAATCTAAACTTCGTAGTGGCCAGTTAATTAAAGGGATATATTGTATTGATCTCCTGAAAATCATAAAAAATGGAAAAATCGCGCCACGTTTATTTATTTAACACCTTTATAAAATCTAAGTTTATTTGTGGCAAAATAAAATAATTGCATACAGAAGTTGAACTCTTTACCTTTTTAACGCATCTTAATTTTGGTCGATAGGATAATTGAATCAAAATATATCGAAGGTAAATTTTTACCGTCGAGCCGATACAAATTTTATTAAAAATTGATTTCGCGCGCGTAACACATTCAAAATCGACGGTCGCTCCAAGTGTTGTTTCTAAGAGAACGGTTCATTCTACACAAAAAGTGCTAGTAAATATATCTAATTAAAATTATCTCAGCTATAATTAATATTATTGGAGTATTCTGGAGTATTCGTGGAATATAAAAAACGTCAAGGGCGCCCAAAGTGTTACAATCGTGGATTGGTAGGCCGCCTTCACCGTGATTGCAGACAACGTATAAGAGCAAAGAACAGAAAATCGACTGACAGGCCAGTCCCACCACAGCAACGCAGTCCCAGGTTATTAATATCCACAATAAGACGAAGTAGCGACAGTTTAGATGCCAATGGATTTCTCAATAGTCACTCAATGAACTCCTCGCATAGCAAAGACCATGCGAGGAGTGCAACTGCTGATTCAGCGGGCACCAAGATGTCCGCCCATAGTGGCCGGAAGTAACGAAGAAGCTCTAATCAAGGAAAACCTACAGGCTGAGCAGAAGAAAGATCCAGATGCAAATCTAGGAGAGAAGGTGGAGAGAAGAAAGATCCAGATCTAAATCAAGTTCGTAAGCAACAGAAGAAAGATCCAGATTAAACTGTCCTCAGCAGAAAGATCCAGATCTAAGCAAGATCGTGAGCAGAAAAAAGATCCAGACCTAAAGATAGTCCGAGAGTGGTTGGACAAGTCCAGATAGAACCAGAACAGTGCTCCAATTTGTTCCTCCAAACTCATGTGTTAAGGACGTACTTGTAGAACTCTATGATGGCCGCTCTGGGGAGCATTTTGAGATAAATAGGACCCTGACCAAAGTCCGTGACAGGTATTATTGGCTTAATTGTCGGCAAGATAAGAATGATGCAAACGATGTGACTTGTGTGCATCCAAGAAGGGATCCAAAACGAGACTTAGTGAAACTCTAACAATTGCTGTTGGCATTCTGGGACCATTCCCAATAACAACATCAGAAAACAAGTATTTGATAGTTGCTTTGGACTATTTTTCCAAATGACCAGAAGTAGTTACTCAACCAAGAAGCAACTACAGTTGGTGAGGCCCTGCTTGAGAGTGTCGTTTCGCTATCACTAAGTTCATTAAATGTTTTTTACATATGAGTAAATCTACTCATATACTCATTGTCTTTTAGATGTCCTGAAGAGGAATTAAGTTTTTCTAAATTTCTGGACCAAAACCATTGGCTGCTACTCCATAACAAACTTATATTGTTCTACGAATTAAACACATTCCAACATTTTGCATATATAAAAAAAATTTTCTGCACAGAAATATACAGGGCTAATAACAATACAATTTAAAAATAATCGTGAATTATGCAGGGTGTTCCAAAAAAGAGTGGTATATCAAAGTTATATTTTTTCTTATGAAAGACCCTATATTTGATGTATATTGACATTTTTAAAAGTCCTTAAAAAACAAGCTATACTTTTATAAGGATTCCCAATACCTAAATAGAGGGTGTTTTGGATTATTTCGATTTTTCTAAAAATGTAAGGATTTAGAAAAAATAAATATCTACGAATCTAAATATCGGAGAAAATGTTTGAAATTATTTATTCGATGTAACACAGTCGGAGTCAACGTCTAGATAATACAAATCACTCTACTTACCTAATATATCATGCATGGACATAATCTGACCCAGCAGTACACCTATAGTCACTCCCAGGGGGCAAAGTACACCCGTAGATCCCCTCAAGTGAATAGGGGCTAACTCAGTTAAATACATAGGAACAACAGTAGTTGTGAGGCCTGAAAATAAATAAATAATTGAAACAAAAGTTTTTTCTCGGTGAGTTGGCCTGAGTCGCACCAAGCAGCCATATTCTTTTTAAATATAATCAGTCTGATGAAAATTAATAAAGAAGCAAGAAGCTGCAGTAGACTACAAGCCCATGGGAGATTTTTAATGGATCATTTGACCCAGCATTAATCACATATATACTACAATATGTAATAACAACTTAAGAAACTACGTCCTCAATTCTTATCGGTACATGTAAGATAATCTTAACATTCAAGGGGGTAATTTTTTGGTCAAACATGTTTGTACGGCATTTATAACTTAGGTAGGTAATACAAAAATAATTACCTCTAAGGCATAAGGCCGTACAAAAATTTTGGTACCAGGAGTAGGGAAATTTTTTTATTTTCGGAAAAGTTTTTCCCCATTTTCGGACAATTTGACACAGTACGGTATTCATACATAAAGATTGGGATCGACATAGATTAATTTTTTTTTAACACTGAACTACGGTGAGAAATCTAAGGCGCAACGATTAATTTGAAACCACATGCTTTGAGTAACGATAAGAACTGGCGGCATAATTTCTAAAGTTGTTGTTACATATTGTATCTTATGCAAAGATTATTGACGCTGTGTTATTCTTATTCTTAGGCCAACTATCCGCCTCACATCAAACTCGCTCAGTTGATGGAAATTTTCACGATTTCGTACACTAGGAATTGTAAACGACTTTGGCGATCATTGGATCATTCCTAGCCTAGTTGTTAATATCTTTTCTCCTCAAGAACTTTCCCCTTATTCGTTAAATAGTTGCAGTAAAACCGATGATCATCTGTCAAAAGTTTACCATATAAGAGTGTTTTAAACTATGTTTTCTCAAACATTTAATAATAATCCTTGTATTGGCATGTAAGTAATATTTATTGACTTAATTTCAATTTTACTACATCATTTTTCACTTAAGTTTTATTTAAGCAATTTAAAGTCATATTTTGGCATAATTGCTGTATATTCTGTACCAGATAGCAGCCTAATACGGGTGATTATATTTTCAGCGTTTAGTTTACCATGTACAGTTGACCTGAACATGCATAGCAAATCCTAATATGTGAAGCCGGTCGTTGGTGATATAATTAATTAATTTGAGTAAGTCTTATTCTTATTTCTTTTTACCTATTTAAAATAAAATAATTTATAATATATGTTCGGATTTCTGTGTCACTTAGTATACATGTCTCTTTATTTCTAAATATTAGTGACACATAGTGATTTTTATTGTAGCATAATATTGTCTTCATTTATAAACTTACCTGAAGAAAATCCAACCAATAATCTTCCGATGAACAATAATTCTATCGACATTACTGGTCGACTTATAAAAAACAGTACTGCAGAAAGAGCGGCTAATCCAGAACAAACTGCTAAAACACCTTTCCGACCTATCTTGTCAGCCAATACCGAACCTCCCAATGATCCAATTGCCGCTCCAACCAAAAATATGGATACTATCGACGACCATATTAATTCAAGTTGGATTATACTCGGCGTATTTCCAAATTTCTCTGTAATAATATTTCGACAAAACTCTTTGATTACCTAAAAATCAAATACTTTAATGTAATTAAAGTATCCTGTTAAAATATATAATAGAGATGTTGACTATTTTTCCGAAAATATTTTTAAAAACTGTGCATAAGCATCCAATATAGCCCAAAATATATTTTTAATACAACTAATGATTTAAAAATGTTTTTTATATATAGTCTGTTCTGGTGTGTCTGATCAGACTAGATAGACCAATGGATAAGTTATACCTGCGCTTATTGTCCTCCTGAACTTTGATTAACTGACGTCTACTCTCGTTTCTTAACATGTCTCTACCTTCATCATATTGTTTGATCATTTCCTGCTCTATTATTTCTTTCATCCTTAGATCCTCTTTATTCTTCATCTTTGTCCCAAAAAGTACTTCGAATGGCGTAGTATCAATGCTTCTTTGATAAGTGGAATTAAAAAATTGTTGTAACTTATAAATATGCTTATACCACTTCGTCGGTTCCTCTATACTCAATTTGGTTAATACTGGGATTAACGTTCTATTGACACGTTCTACTTGCCCATTGCCCCTTGGCACACCTGTCGTAATCTTAATATGCTTAATTTCTTCACCTTGACAATACTCTTCGAACTCGTTCGCTGTAAATGCGGTACCTCTATCGGATATTATTCGGAGGGGATTTCCGAAATCCTTCTGTTGCCTCTTCATACATTCTATGACTTCTTTTGCCGTCGCTGATTTTGTAGGATAAAACCATGCAAATTTAGAAAAATCGTCGACGATCACCAAAATGTGATTATAGTTTTTGTTGGTTGTAGCTAAAGGTCCTAAATGATCAACATGAAATGTTTGTAAAGGTCCATCGATTTTTAATATCGGATGTAACCAACCCTCTTTTTTACCTTCTTTTCTACTTCCAAGTATACACTTCTTACACAATGCTCGACTTTTTCTTTAAGGTTAGGAATATAACATTGTCATTGAATTAACTCCTGTGTTTTTGTTACAGCAAAATGTCCTACGTCGTGTAACAGTTTAATTACTTCTGTTTGCATTCGTTTCGGAATGACTAACAATTCCTTACCTTCGTCATATTTAAATAGAATATTGTTTCTAATCAGAAAATCCTCGTAAGCTTCCGTAGCAAGTATTTTCTTTATTGCTTGAATGTGGTTATCAGCTTCTTGAGCATGCATTATTCTTTCTATAAAACCTGGTTCTTGTACTACTGATGTCTCATTTATTATCATGACTATAGGGTATCGACTGAGAGCGTCTACATGAGCCATCCTTGTTCCCTTTCTGTGTTCCAGTTCGTATTGATAATCTTCCAGTAACAGAGCCCACCTCGCAACTCTGGTAGTTAAGTCTTTTTTATTCATAGTCTTAGTAAATGCGGAACAATCCGTTACTATCTTAAATTTGATTCCGAGTAGATAGATACGAAATTTTTTCACTGCTTCTATTATAGCCAAAACTTCTAATTCGTAACTTGTATACTTTTCCTCGGCTGGACTTGTTTTCTTGCTCATATAATAAACTGGGTGAAACTTATTATCTTCTCTTGATCTCTGTAAAAGACAAGCTCCATATCCATGACTGCTAGCGTCTGTGTGTAACTCGGTTTCTCTATCTGGGTGATAAATTTCTAAAACCGGCTGACTAGTTAACAGCTCTTTAAGTTTTAAAAATGCACTCCTTTCTTTTGATCCAAACTCAAAGGTTTGATTTTTTCTGAGTAGATCACTTAAGGCTTTAGCTATCGTAGCATATGACGGTACAAATTTTCGAAAGTATCCAGTCAAGCCTAAAAATGACTGAATCTGCTTAAAGTTCTTTGGTTCCTGGAATTTCTTTATGGCCATAGTTTTTTCATCTGATGGTTGAATTCTGCCGTCCTCAATAATATATCCTAAAAACGTTACTCTTTTCTGTAAAAATTGGCACTTTTTCTTCTTTATCTCTAAGCCGTAGTCCCTAGCTACTTCGAGTACTTGCTTTAAACGTACAACTCCTTCTTCTTCGGATTTACTTAAAACTATTATGTCATCCATATAGTAAATTGCTATGTTCTTGGATGTCAGCTCTCTAAGTATGTGGCTAATAAATCTTTGAAACACTGCAGGACTATTACACAATCCGAACGGACACCTTAAAAATTCGTATTGTCCGTCTGGGGTGACGAATCCAGTGTATTTAATGCTATCTTCCTCTATTGGTACATGGAAAAATCCATTCTTTAGGTCTATTGTGCTAAAATATTCTGCACCTTGTAATCGATCCAATACGTCTTCTATTAAAGGTAATGGAAACCTATCTTTTATTATATTCCGGTTAAGTTTTCGGTAATCACCGCAAACTCTGATCTGTCCGTCTTTCTTTTTGACAAGTACAATTGGACTTGCAAAATCGGATGTACTAGGTCGAATTATTTTTTTCTCTATCCATTCCTCAATTTGCTTACCTACTTCTTGCTTTTCTGGTATTGATAGCCTTCTTGGGTTTTGGTGTATCGGTTCTTCGCTACTTAGAATTATTTTCATTTTTATATCTGTAGTCTTGGTCTGTCGTGGTTCATAATTTTCCACTAATTCTTTTATCTCCATCTTGATATTTGGGTCTTTTATATGTTCCAGTTGTAAATTATCATCGTGTGTCGCCTCGTCAACGGCAATCCTCATTATCATATTATTTACTTCTTTCTTACATACAATAATTCCATCATCGGTTATGGTAACCTCTGCTTGTTTTAGTATATTGTTTCCAAGAATAACTTCTACGTCTAGAGCTCCTTTTGGGATTACATGAAATAAAATATGAAAATCTTCGCCTTGTATTTCCACTATTATATTAAAAGAACCTAAAGTTTTAACCTTAATTCCTCCTAATCCATTTAACTCTACTATATTCTTCGTAAGAATGACGTCATCAAAGTGCTTTTCAAAAATATCTTGTCTCATTGCACTTATGTCACTTCCTGTATCAAACAATGCACGTAACGATATTCTTCCAAATTTTAAGGTCACTGAGTTTTTGTATACCACGTCAATGACATTTACCTGACCAGAAGTCGAAGGTCTATCTTCTTTAGCATCTTTAGCATTGCATCGAGAGGAAACGTGTCCAAATTGGTTGCATTTGAAGCATTTCGTTCCCTTGGCTTTATCAGGACAATCTCTCGATCTGTGTCCTCGATTTCCACAATTATAACATTGTTCTTCTTTCTTAATCCTATTTTCCGACGTTCTTCTGTCATCTCCTCTAGCTTCATTGTTTCTATAATCTCGTCATATTTCATTATTTCTGCCATCTCGTCGTACTTCATTGTTTGTCCACTTCTTTCTATGCGTCTCAGTTGTAGAGGATTTATGTGTCGTCTGTTTTTTAATGAGTTCATACAATTTAATTTTCTCCTTGAAGTCTCTGAAGTTGTTTGCGCCATAAAGCATAACTTTATTAACAGGGTCGTCTTGAATGCCTTCTATTGTATATTGTATTATGACCTCGTCTTCTATGTTACCTCTGCTACCAATTTCCCTCATCGTCAGTACATACTCCTGTACACTTTCATCATGTTTTTTCTTTCTACGCATCAGCATTTTATGTATTTCAGCGCTACTTATTTTATTTTCGAATTCCGAAATAAGTCTTTTCTTCAATATTTTCCAGCCATTAATTCCTTTTTCTGATTGAATATACAGTTTCGCAATTCCTTTTAGGGATCGTTTGGCAAAAATTAGCATTTGCAAATCATTCCATCCCATTAACTCAGAAATTTCTTCGAAGTCAGTAATCCATTTTCTTACCGGATAATCGTCTTTTCCGTCGAAGGGTCTTATGCTGTCTTCTACGTCTTTAAAAGTCAAAGCAAAAGAATCATTTACTTTACCGGCCGTCATTCTACCTGATTTTGTTTTTTTCTTCGTCTTTAAAGCCATCGTCGGCCTACTTTCAGTATCGTCCTCGTATTCATTATCGTCTTCGTCGTCGAAACCGTCTTTATCGTCATAAACGTCTTTATCTTCGTCAGAAGCTTCTTTAGCGTCGTCGTAATCATCGCCATCTTCGTCATTCTGGTCATCTACATTTAATTCCTTCAAAAACGAACAAATACGTTCAATTACATCGTCATTTGCACCCGAATAATCCAGATCCAATACGTTACAGACTGCAACTAAGTCTGGCATATCTAGTTTCTGTTTTACGTCGTTTATCTTATCAGCATATTCGCTGGCATTTTTATCCCATGCAAAGCCTGAAAAATTCCGCAAATTCCTTCTTGTTTGTCGCGGCACCCCTTCGTCTCCATATGCTATAATGTGCAACGCCTTAACAGCTTTATATGTCGAATTTTTAATATTATGACTAATTTTTTGAAAATCGGTTAGAGTCTTTTGTTTAGACTGCATTTTAAAAAATTTATATCAAAGTTATTTAAAAGAAAATTAAAAAAAAAATTGAAAAGTTAAAAGCTTAGATTATTTTTCTGAGTGTAGTCTAAATTAGTATTACGTGAACGAGGTTGTGGTCGCTTTTAATTCGCAAATCTTATCTCTTTGTATAACAACAATATAATAAGCACAATAATATCTTAGAATAAAACAAAATATCCTACTACAAGATTTTGATTTTAACATTCAAATTAAAATATTATTATAGAGTCAATTATCAACTAACATTATTAAAAAGTCCTCACATCAACAGAAAAAAGTTAAATCAACAAATAATTGCAAATATTTTAAAAGTTCTTTTCTAATGTTCACAGTTCATGATAGAAAAATAATCTTCGCACGATCTATTAAAGGAACAAAGTCACCTGATCATTTGTCATCATCCAGTGGGTCCAAACATCCATAAACCATAAATTAATCTTATCGTCGTCGTCGTCTGTAAACAGCCATTCGTCTTCAGTCATCATTATTACAGCCAGCCTCTTTACTTATACTTGATGATTGGCATATGTTACCAAAGTCACGTTTCACGTATCTTGCATCCATAATTCGCGGCACAAATAAACGTTACTGTCTCTTTTGAAATAATCCCGGTTGAGCCCCCAAAAATGTAGGTCTTACTTAAAAGTTCTTTTATTATTTCAAAGGGAACTAACGTTAGAATAAAAGTCCGCGATCCAAACGATACGTCTTTATTACACAATAATAAACTGTACGGATGGTATTTACAGGTACACAATATTACAAGAGTACGAATAATTGTCTGCGAATTAAAAGATCGGACAACCCATTCGTTAATTGTTTTCGTCGTTCGTCATTCCTCTGCCGGGCGTTGCACAATAATTAACCTTCACAGCTCGAGTGCCAAATATCGAATCCCTTTTAGGTCAGGCATGTGTGATTTTGTCTATATTTTTCTGTCCCCTTTCCCCGCAATGGCGACCTGTCTGGGGCGCCTTAAGAATATGGTTTTAGTGGTATCTTGCAGTGGCGTAACTAACAAATAAAACTATGCTAAATACTTAATGTAAGAAATATTTCCTACATATATATATATATATATATATATATATATATATATATATATATATATATATATACAGTCGATGGTGACGTGGTTTGAGTGGGGGTTAGCGTGGGGATTGACGCGGAGATTGGTGCGAACATTTCTGACGGTGGAATTTTAATATATTTTTAATATGGATTATAAATCAATTCAAAATAAACACAAAAACAGAGAGCTATTGAACATTTGAGGAAAAGCCCCGCCGAAATGATAAAGGCCCTCACACGCAAACTGACTAAGAGTGATACAGAGGATATGGCCCTACACACGCAAACGCACTAAGAGCAATATATAATGCGAGCCTTAATATATCATATATACATGGCGTTGATAGTTGCGCCGCCTAATATCAACTACCGTGCGGCGCAACTATCAATGTCATGTTTTCTGTTACAATCAGGCTCCCTGGATATGCGGGATGTCGGGCTAAGACATGAAGGCCAAAACAGTTAAGTACATATAAAATATAAAATAAAATAAAATAATATAAGCATGGGTATAAGGCTCTTGTATCTAAGCGGAAGAGTAAGGCATGGACGAGCATGGTACGAGCTTATGAATGTATATAACAAGGATCTCAAAAGTCATGGAACTATATAGATATGCGTTTGAGTATAAATGCATGTACATTGTGATTTAATATCACGTATATATGTAGATATATTCGCTAGCTTATAATTCCACAACTTTTGAGTGTACAAGTGCGTTCTAATTCACGATTCATTTTTCAGAGTCTTTTGAGGTTATGTAGTAAAAACATGGAGAAATTGGGGTTTTTCGGTTTTTCAGAATGTCGTGAGATAAAACTAATGCTTTGAATAGCTGATTGTGATTGTAAAGGGAAAGATACATGTGAAAATGTAAATTACCATTCATTTAGATACTGAATTTAGATATTATATAGCGAAAGCTAAAAAACAACGCCAAAAAACGGGGTTTTTCGTTTTTTTTAGCATGCTGCAGGAAAAAAATAATAGTTTTAATAGCTTATTTCGATTGTTAAGGTAAGAATACATATAAAAATATGAATTAACATTAACTAAGGTGTATGTTGTTAAGGTTATGAGTCATCCATCTCACTAAAAAACCTAATTTATGTTTATTTTATTAATAATGTTTTTATTTTATAAAAACTAACATTATTGTATCTTATGGCAGTATAAATAATTTTTTTGTTTTCTATGTAATACTTATTTGTTTTTGTTTTGTTTCTGGGCCCATACAATTTATTGTTAAGGGGTGCTTCAGAAAAATGCCAAAAAAAACAGTTTTTTCGATTTTTAGACATTTTCCACGTTGAAAATGATAATAATACCTATGCCATTCGAAAGAACGGAAAAAAAACCCATAAAAAAACATTGTTTTAAAAATTTAATTAAAAATCCTTTGTAATAGGTATATTTTAGGCCCAAACGGGCTAAGTTAAAAAGACAAAACGTTTTCGGAAACCATGTTCCATCATCAGTGTCCTAGAAAATAGTTAACCACTTAATTAAAAAGAACATAGGTTAAAATTTTGACTAAGGTTAAAGAACAATGTGGTTAATACTTACTAGGAGTACATGAATGAAGCCACCAAGATTAAATATGTGGGTAAAAACCCGATTACATATGTTTAATTACATTTAGTTTTAAATTAATGTTGTAATGATGTAGGATTACAGAATTACCGATGGATTTGGTAACATGGCGACATATGACTCCACGTTGAAGTTGCTAGTCCTGAGACGGTATGTCTTCGAGGACTGTATGAGTGCAACTGATTGGCAATGACATTTGATGACAATATTGTTAAGTTATGACGGAAATAATCACAGAGCAGTCAATGTAGCTGTATGTTTCTACTTAAGACAAAAGCCAACGTTATTTAAAATTGTGAAAATTAAGTAAATTAATATAACAGTATCAACCATCAAAGTTGTAGTTTTTAATTTATGAAATTGAGATGATATAAGGGGGCAAAAATTTTTATGGTTGTAGTTAGGCAACCAACTATGCATGTATGTATCAATGAAATATAGAAAAAATTTTTTAATTATATAACATAAAGGGCCATATAATTAAAAATTTTTCTATATTTCATTGATACATACATGCATAGTTGGTTGCCTAACTACAACCATAAAAATTTTTGCCCCCTTATATCATCTCAATTTCATAAATTAAAAACTACAACTTTGATGGTTGATACTGTTATATTAATTTACTTAATTTTCACAATTTTAAATAACGTTGGCTTTTGTCTTAAGTAGAAACATACAGCTACATTGACTGCTCTGTGATTATTTCCGTCATAACTTAACAATATTGTCATCAAATGTCATTGCCAATCAGTTGCACTCATACAGTCCTCGAAGACATACCGTCTCAGGACTAGCAACTTCAACGTGGAGTCATATGTCGCCATGTTACCAAATCCATCGGTAACTCTGTAATCCTATATCATTACAACATTAATTTAAAACTAAATGTAATTAAACATATGTAATCGGGTTTTTACCCACATATTTAATCTTGGTGGCTTCATTCATGTACTCCTAGTAAGTATTAACCACATTGTTCTTTAACCTTAGTCAAAATTTTAACCTATGTTCTTTTTAATTAAGTGGTTAACTATTTTCTAGGACACTGATGATGGAACATGGTTTCCGAAAACGTTTTGTCTTTTTAACTTAGCCCGTTTGGGCCTAAAATATACCTATTACAAAGGATTTTTAATTAAATTTTTAATACATGGTATACAGCCAACTACAGGAACGTAGATTCCTTGTGGATTGTTTTAAAGTTGGCCAAAAATTTCCGACATAACCTAAAATATTACTGAAAATTTCAAATATTTTTCTTTGGCTCAATTTTCAAGCTAAAAATCTGAAAAAAATCAGGTAGTATTATTAAACTACGCTTTCAGAATTTTTCAGTTTTTTAGCAATACAGCGTCTAAAAAAATTTTTTTTTAATACGTTTTTTCTCATAGCGAACCCCCAGAGGCACCTAGGGACTTGAAAATTTAACTGAGTGAGTTTTTAATTATGTCCTTTCGAATGGCCAAGCCCAAAACTGAATCGAGCATGGTGCAATTTTGACCATCTTATCCCACTATAGCCTTTAATCTATTTAGAAGTAACTTTACAAAAATTAGTATAATATTAGCCGCACAACATACAACATTGTCATTATGACAGCTATGATATTTGTGAACAAGAGACGTCATGCAATTTAATTATATTTTAAATATTTTAATTATGATATAAAAATTAAATTCCTTAAAAATAAAGAAAAATATTTAGATTTTCTTTTTATACATACATATTTATATAAAATGTTTCCTATTATGGAAAACGTTTGACAGGAATATTAAATTTTTATTCTAATACACATAACACATTTATTGGACGAGAATAAAAATATTACTAATATTTTCCTAAAATGATTATCTCTATGATTATATGTTTCCAACGGATTATTTAGATACATAATGCGTGGCAAGATATAGTAGAAAATTGTCTCGTGTTGCAGATGGAGCGAAATCATGTAAGGTTCGCCCAAATAAACTATGAAATGGATGTTTAAATCCGGTCCTTTCAGATGCAGATAATAGGACGAATTAATTTAAAAAGTAAAATCAAGACAAACTACAATAACAGTGAATAAGTATTGTTATTCCAATTTCCAATCATTTATAACAGAAATTAAATATCAACTCAACAACGCCATTATCTATAAGACATTGTTATCGAAAATAAAATTAATATTATAATCCCTTTTGAGTGTAGAGTGTAGAGTATTGTTTGCCGTAATTTAATTATTTTGAATAGTAACATACGATAACAACACTGATTTTGTAGGAAGTTAAAGTACCGGTGTGAATTTAATTGCAGAAAAAAAGTATTCCCAAAGAAGTTTCGAATGTATTTAAATTCTGAAACATAGCAAGTATGTTTAAACATGTACAAAAATCTTCATAAGATATCGGATTCGATGAAAAACTGTTGGTATAAACAACTTGTGATTTAACAGAAATTCCACTTTTAACTATACACAAAATAGTTCCAAATCAATCCTATCATCGCAACAAGTGATGTGACTACAAATGTTTAAGACCTATAGACGCTTCTCTTCTACAAGGACTGGAAACCACAATATACAATTTACACAATATATACCTACAATAGAAATATTAAGAAAGAAATTGGAAACAACCGGCTTACTGAGAAACTCAATCGGTTAAAGAAAATAGGCTTTAAATTTAAAACAACAAATAATCGTAAAGAAGTTATAAAAAGCCAAATTAACAGACACAATATATACCTAGAACAAACTAATAAATTACGCAAGAAAGTATGCGAATTTACTTTTTACACAAAATTTGGTATGATACCCACGATACAGTTAAAAAAGGATGGACAGATAGTTCAAACATGTGCATATCAAAAATGCCAGCAAATAAAGTATTGTACATTGCGGAGGAAGTGAGGGGTGGGTTTCGAATACTTTAAAATTATGCGGGAAGAAAATACAGGATTGTTGTTGACTACCACAAGAATTTGGAAGCTGATATTTTTAAAATTAGTTTGAAAACTTACTGATCTCGAACTTGGAGCCTAGTAGTGTAATAGTGCTTGACAATGCTTTCTATCATTCTCAAGAGCTCACTAAGATACCAAATACATCTTCAAAGAAAGCTGAACTGCAAAGCTTATTAATGGACCATAATTTGTATTTCGAAGATGTTTATACAAACACAACTTATTAAAGTTGTAACAAAACTGTACTGTGACTTGTAAACAACTTATTAAAGTTAAAGTCGTACACACGAAGCAATATAACACATTATATACGCCCTAGAGAGTTTTGCCGAAAAGCATGGAGATACACTATACTGTGACTTCTCCCTAATGATTACCAGAAAGCGTTCGATAGAATAAAACATGACGAGCTGATGAAAATATTAAATTCAATTGGTCTAGACAGCAGAGATCGCCGTATAATAAACAATATCTATTACGAACAAACTGCAGCTGTTAGAGTTGGGAATCAGTTAACAGACGTCATAAAGATAAAAGAGGTGTGCGACAGGGATGTATATTGTCCCCATTATTATTCAATACATATTCAGAGCACCAATGCTACTATACGCAAAAGATCAGGAGTAGCAGACGTTATTGAAAGGATAACAACACTAAAGTGGAACTGGGCAGGTCATGTAGCAAGATCAGTTGATGACCGGTGGACAAAAAGAATTTTGGAATGGAGACCCCGAATACAAGCTTACAGAAATAGAGGTCGACCCCCAACGAGATGGACAGATGACATAAAAAGAGTGACTACAAATTGGATTCAGATGGCGCAAAATCGGACTAAGTGGAAAAGCATGCGAGAGGCCTATGTTCAGCAGTGGACGTTATAGGCTAGTTGATGATGATGATTTAGAGCACATTATGAACCTAGCGCTAACGGACATCTTCTTTGTGTGCCGTGCTTGTATTCAAGCGTTGGCTATCGTCATATTGACAAGCTGATGAAATGATTCTCGGTCGGCAGCTAGATGAAATAGTTCCTCGACCGTTCGACCTGTCCATTGTCTAATGTTACGCAGCCAGGACATTTGTTTTCTTCCGACCCAACGTTTTCCTTCGATTTTGCCCTGAATGATTAACCGGAGTAAGCGATATTTAGGTCCTCTCATTATATGACCGAAGTATTGGACCTTTCTCATTTTGATGATGTTGATCAATGCTCGCTCTTTGTGCACGGTCTCTAGCACACGTTCGTTAGATATGTGTACTGTCCACGGGATTCTGAGCATGCGACGGTAACACCATAACTCAAACGCTTCTAATTTGTTAGGATTTTTTATTTTTAATTGAAATGAGGTTGAATGCTCGAATAAATGAACTTTGAAAAATAAGGCTATTATCGAGCACAAGTTAATTAAATCTAGCCCAAGTACTTTCGCTTGAAATAGCATCTTCAGGGGCATCTGAAATAAGCCAAGAAAACGTTTTTTAGATGAAGGAAATTAGTTAACTTCGATAAAAATCGAAAATCTTTTTTTTTCATCCATTAACATAAAACGTTTTCTTGGCTTATTTCAGATGCCCCTGAAGATGCTATTTTAAGCGAAAGTACTTGGGCTAGATTTAATTAACTTGTGCTCGATAATAGTCTTATTTTTCAAAGTTTTTTTTTATTTTTGTTGTCCAGGCTTCACATCCATAGAACAAAGTGGACCAGACGTAGCTAACGGACATAGACGAGGGAATACTTATAAAGGGAGAACGATTGAACAACATAAGATACGCTGATGATACTGTCATTTTTTCAGACAGTCCTGAAGGTCTGCAGACACTTGTCTCCAGGGTGGCAGAAGTAAGTAGCAGGTTTGGGCTTGATTTTAACATAAAAAAAAAACAAATACATGGTTATAAGCAAAAATAGGATACCACCTGGTCAATTACTAGTTAACCAACAACCTATAACACAAATCACCAATTTTTCTTATCTGGGTGCAAATTTAAATGAACAATAGGACCAATCGACAAAAATTAAGATAAGGCAAGATCATATATATATATATATATATATATATATATATATATATATAATATATAATTATATATTAAATATATATATATATATATTTATATATATATATATATTATATATATATATATATATTTATATATATATATATATATATTATATATATATATATATATAGTCCCAAGATTCCTAAGAGGAACATAGGGCTTCCACAAAGTGTCTCCAGCGAACTCTATTTCTGGCTAGTGCTTTGATTTCAAGCCAGGATTTTCCCATTTTTCTCCCTTCGTCCAGTACTGTCCTTCTCCAAGTTCCCTTAGGTCTGCCTACTTTCCGTCGGCCTTGGGGATTCCAATCCAGCGCTGTCCTGGCAATGTCATTTGGCGGTCTACGGAGTGTGTGGCCCAGCCATCTCCATTTTCTTCGCCTTATTTGCTTTATGACATTTTCTTGGTTGCTTTGGTTCCATAAATTTTCATTGGAGATTCGGTTAGGCCAAAATATACGAAGGATTTTTCGTAACGCTCTATTGATGAAAACTTGTAATTGGTGTACTATGGGTGCTGATATCTTCCACGTTTCGCAGCCATACAGTAATACAGCTTTTACATTTGTGTTGAAGATTTTTAGTTTCGTTTTAGTTGGGTAAATCCTGGATTTCCATATGTTGTTAAGCATGTTGTAGGCGTTGCGAGCCTTATTTATTCTTTCATGTACATCACGCTCTGTACCCCCATTACAGTCAATTATGCTGCCCAGATATACAAATTCCGCTACTCTCTCAATTTTCTGGTCGTTGATCATAATAGGTTGGTTGTTTCTGGTACCAAATCGCATTTCTTTGGTTTTGTTGATGTTTATTTCTAGACCAACCTTCTTTGATTCTTCTTGTACTTTGTTTACTTGGAGTTGCATGTCCTGTTTTGTATGTGCTAGGAGGCATATATCATCAGCGTAATCTAGGTCTTCCAGTCTGTTTGTTAATCCCCAGTAAATTCCTCTATTAGAGTTTACCTTTGTTAGTACGGAGTCCAGTACAATGTTAAATAGTATGGGGGATAAAACACAGCCCTGCTTTACTCCGTTTAGCATAGCTATTGGGTCAGATGTTATGCCGTTGTGTAGGATTTTGCTTTCTGTGTCACTGTAGAGTTCTTTGATGAGATTTACTATTTTTTCTGGTATTCCTATTTCCTGCAGTGCTTTCCATATGGCCGTATGTGTGAGCGTGTCAAAAGCTCTCTTGAAGTCCACAAAGCACACAAAGAGAGGAGAGTTGAATTCCTGTGACTGTTCTACAATTATTCTTAGTGTGTTAATTTGGTCCACGCATGATCTGTTTGGTCTGAAACCGGCTTGTTCCTTCCTCAACATTGGTTCTACACTGTTTGTTAGTCGGTTGTTTATAATTATTGCTGTTAATTTATTTATAGTATTCAGAAGTGTGATTCCTCTCCAGTTTTCGCAATATCTTCTGTCACCCTTTTTTGGTATCTTTATTATTAATCCCGTTTTCCATTCTTTGGGGAACTTTTCCTCTCTCCAAGCCCTTTTCAAGAGTGGTTGGATTAGCTCTGCCACTGTACCTGGGCAAGCTTTTAACAACTCTGGTGGAATATTGTCAGGGCCGGCTGCTTTGTGTGCTTTCAGTTTTTCTATGGCCATTTCTATTTCTTGCGTTGTTGGTTCGTTGGTGTTAATTCTCAGTTGGATATTGGGTATTAGGTTTTCTGCGTCTTCTGGTGGTGTTGGGACTGCACTTAGAGATTCGCTAAAATATTCATGCCATCTTTTGACTTGTTCCTGTGGCGTTGTAATATCTTCACCTGTAGCACTTTTTACAATTGGTTGGTGGGTAGTATATCTTTTATTGGCTAGTTGTTTAGTGATATTATATAATTGTCTCATGTTTTGATGTTCATCGGCGACTCGCGCTTCTTCGGCAAGATTTTCTGCCCACTTTCTTTTGTCTTTCTTTGCTGCCTTCTTGACAGCTTTATTCGCTTCTCTATAACTTTCTCTAAGTCGGTTCTTCTCTGCTGCTGTCTTGGAATTTAGTAATTCTAGATTAATGTGTTTGCGACGTTCTATTTTGTTCCACGTTTCTCTCGTAATCCACTCTTTCTTTACGTCTTTCTTTAGGCCCAGCACGTTTTCACTTGTTTCCACAAGGGCTTTGCTAATCGTTTCCCAATTTTTGTCCTGTCTTTCGTCGATTTTGGATCTCAGCTGTCGTGCGAATTCTACTTTCGTCTCGTTATTTTGTAGTTTCTCAATGTTGAACTTTTTTCGAATAGGTTTGTTCAGTTCTTTTCTATTCCTAGCTATTTTGAATCTAATTTCGGCCATCATCAGGTAGTGATCACTGGCCGCATCTGCGCCTCTCCATGATCTGACATCTAAGAGAGATGTTCTCCATTGCTTACTGATTGCAACGTGGTCGATTTGATTGTAGGTGCGGTTATCTGGCGATTTCCATGATACCTTGTGGATTGTTTTGTGTGGGAACAAAGTCCCTCCAATGATTAGGTCATGGTTACCACATAATTCAATGAAGCGTTCGCCGTTGTTGTTTCTCTGGCCAGTGCCATGCTTTCCGATAACGTGTCCTAGGTTGGTGTTGTCAGTGCCAACCTTGGCATTGAAGTCTCCCATCATTATTTTTATATCGGATCTTTTAATTTGTTCTAATGTTGCTTCAAGGCATTCGTAGAAATCCTCTTTTTCTTGTTCTGTTGCTTGTTCTGTTGGTGCATAGCACTGAATCAGTGTTACCAGTCTTAATTTGGTCCTAATTATTGCAGTGATTATTCGCTTTGAAACAGGTTTCCATTCCACAAGAGGCAAGATCAGCTTTCGTCAAAATGAAAAAAATCTTCATCCACGATATAAAATTGGAAATAAAAGTTCGTTTACTAAATTGCTACGTATTCTCCGTTCTTTTATATGGCGTGGAGTCATGGACCTTAACTGAAGCATCACTGAAGAGACTCGAAGCATTTGAGATGTGGTGCTATAGACGCATGTTGAGGATTTTCTGGATAGACAGAGTTACCAACGAAGAAGTACTACATAGAATGGGTAAAGAGCGCGAACTAGTCGTAACCATAAAACGTCGCAAACTGAAATACCTGGGCCATATAATGCGCAATAACAACGAGATGACCTACTTTGGACCATACTTCAAGGTAAAGTGCATGGGAAAAGAGGTCCAGGACGAAGAAGAATATCCTGGCTGCATAACCTGCGAAAATGGTTTAACTTAACTTAACCACTACCGGACTTTTCAGGGCAGAAGTCAACAAAGTCAGAATAGCCATGTTAGTGTACAACATCCGTAACGGATAGGCGCCATAAGAAGAAGAAGAGACTTCCACCCTATTTTTGTGTCTTCAATCGTATAGAGTTAATTTGGGGACAATTAAACAAGTATAAGGCGTGCAAATAGATTTTCTAAATTTGATAACAAGGTTTTCTTCTTTTTCTTCTTATGTAGACCTTACTCTCTATGTTTTTCGTAGTTGCCGTTCCATCGTTTTTGTGGTTTTTCTACTGACGACTCTATTTGTCGTCATTCGACTTATATGATCGTTCCATTCTACTCTTCTATTATTTACACAATCCTTGATGTACTCCACCTTGCATCTACATCATATATCTGTACTTCTAACTCTATCCCATAGTTTCTTACCATACATTTTTCGTTTTCTATGCAGATTTATTTTATTATTATGAATGATTATGAAAAATACAAAATAAAACGTTTTAAAATGCACAAAACGGTACATTACAAATAAGCTCAAAGTGTGTATGGAGTACCATGGGAATACAAGATTAGAGAAAGTATATGATAGACCTAAGTGTAGATAGAGACAAATCATGTAAGCAGCGGAGAAAAAGAGAGAGAGTGTGTGAAGGGGAGGGGCGTATAATGGCAGGTACTAACAAATAATTAAAGCGGCATATCACTCTTGTCTCAATAAAATTTAAAACAGATTGCATTATAATGTTACCTACCTGTGCAGGGGTATTTACAACGCCAATATTGTAGCCTACTGGTAATGACAGTCCTATGGTTGTTGCAGTTCCTGCCAATATCAGCAGAAACGTCCATCCCGGGCGTTCTATTGAAATATCCTGCAAATGAGAATATTTGCAATTAAATATAAGAAAAGAAAGTTAAAAAACTGAAAAATATTTTTGAGGCTTAATACTGTTACGTAAAAATTAGTCATATTAAAAAAAACCTGTAAACATGTTGTTTATTCACTATGTTGTAGATTCTACGAGACCCTTCGATCAGCTGGCAGAAATCTACATGAAACGGTCGCTCCGCTACGATTCGAAGTTTCCAGAAACCGGTCGAATGATGACCCAGCCTAGTATAATCAGAGGGATTCGCCTGAACTCTCGAATAGCTGTATTTTCATATATAATAACGGAGCTTTTATTGCGGCCAGCAGTTAGAAAAGAAAATCGCGAACGGGTAGTTAAATGTAACGGTCGTAATAATAAATTATTGTAAGATAAATTATTATAAATAAACTTTAAGTAAATTAAGTTTGTGTTATAAATATTGAACCTTTAGTAAATTAAATTAAGAACAATAAATTAGAATTAATAAAAATTATTATAATTCAATTATTATAATACAATAAAATCTACAAAAATCGAGTAAAATGTGATTAAATAAAAACAATTCTCACTTTTTTCTATGAATTATTGACATTATTAGCAAGCCAGCGAGAAAACTTCTACTGGGAAGGTTATGGACTTTAAATGTGAGGTTGGTTGGCAATTCGGCGATTTCTTAAACCAGATGTCAATAAATGACATTTATGATTTGTCAAAATAAGGATTATTTAAAAATAAAATATATTACATAAAATTATATTAAGAAATTGTAAACACAAGTTAAGTTATACATCAGGGATTCTTAAACTTTTTTTTACACGTACCACTTATATAAATTCTGTATTTATTTAAAATGGGGCATTATAAATGTTACAAAATAAAACTTACACTCTAACCCAGTCCAAAAATTCAGTAAGAAGGATGGTTCTGCATAGCTACAACAAGTGAATCGATATCAGGATCAATTGTGCTTAGTTTCATTCGTAAATTTGGATCAATATTAAAGCTACTGCGAAATTTATTTTTCACTTGTAGCATAGTAGAAAATCCAGTTTCACACAGGTAGGCGGTCGTAAAAATAACAATACTTTTTTTGATAAGGCTGGATATTCACTTTTAATATTTAGCCAGAATTCGGCTAACTCTAATTTTGAAAACTCTATTTTCAAACCCCCATCACATGATAGTTCTATTAAAAACTATTTTTTATCCTGTTTTAATGTTTCAGGAATGCTATCCAAAATAAATAGTTGTCGCATCCAAAGAAACTGAGCATAGTATTCGTCACAATTTTCTTT